>CM030886.1:705826-798634 GCA_018132145.1 Boehmeria nivea var. tenacissima
CCTTCAAAATACTATTTTGGCTCCGAAGTGACTCTAGCAAAGTTGTTTTGATCCCAACTGAGTATTTGAATATATAATATATTATAATAAGTATTAGGGATTCATTTGGAGCTCCAACAAGCCTTAAAAAGTCATTTTGCGCTAAAACTAAGTCATCATAATTAGTTTTGCCGAAATATAGCCTGTAAAATAATTTTTTGGCTCCGAAGTGACTATGGCAAGGTTGTTTTGATCCTAATTGAGTATTTGAACATATAATATATTATATTAAGTATTAGGGACTCATTTGGAGCTCCATCAAGCCTTAAAAAGTCATTTCTCGCAAAAACTAAGTCCTTATAATTTGTTTTGCTGAAATATTGCCTTTGAAATACTTTTTTGGCTCCGAAGTGACTCTAGCAAAGTTGTTTTGATCCCAACTGAGTATTTGAACATATAATATATTATAATAAGTATTAGGGACTCATTTGGAGCTCAAACAAGCCTTAAAAATTTATTTCGCGCAAAAACTAAGTCGTTATAACTAGTTTTGCCGAAATATAGCCTTCAAAATACTATTTTGGCTCCGAAGTGACTCTAGCAAAGTTGTTTTGATCCCAACTGAGTATTTGAATATATAATATATTATAATAAGTATTAGGGACTCATTTGGAGCTCCAACAAGCCTTAAAAAGTCATTTCGCGCAAAAACTAAGTCATCATAATTAGTTTTGCCGAAATATAGCCTGTAAAATAATTTTTTGGCTCCGAAGTGACTATGGCAAGGTTGTTTTGATCCCAACTGAGTATTTGAACATATAATATATTATAATAAGTATTAGGGACTCATTTGGAGCTCCAACAAGCCTTAAAAAGTCATTTCGCGCAAAAACTAAGTCGTTATAATTAGTTTTGCCTGAAATATAGCCTTTAAATACTTTTTTGGCTCCGAAGTGACTCTAGCAAAGTTGTTTTGATCCCAACTGAGTATTTGAACATATAATATATTATAATAAGTATTAGGGACTCATTTGGAGCTCCAACAAGCATTAAAAATTATTTCGCGCAAAAACTAAGTCGTTTTAACTAGTTTTGCCGAAATATAGCCTTCAAAATACTTTTTTGGCTCCGAAGTGACTCTAGCAAAGTTGTTTTGATCCCAACTGAGTATTTGAATATATAATATATTATAATAAGTATTAGGGACTCATTTGGAGCTCCAACAAGCCTTAAAAAGTCATTTCGCGCAAAAACTAAGTCGTTATAACTAGTTTTGCCGAAATATAGCCTTAAAATAATTTTTTGGCTCCGAAGTGACTATAGCAAAGTTGTTTTGATCCCAACTGAGTATTTGAACATATAATATATTATAATAAGTATTAGGGACTCATTTGGAGCTCCAACAAGCCTTAAAAATTCATTTCGCGCAAAAACTAAGTCGTTATAACTTGTTTTGCTGAAATATTGCCTTTAAAATACTTTTTTGGCTCCGAAGTGACTCTAGCAAAGTTGTTTTGATCCCAACTGAGTATTTGACCATATAATATATTATAATAAGTATTAGGGACTCATTTGGAGCTCAAACAAGCATTAAAAATTTATTTCGCGCAAAAACTAAGTCGTTTTAACTAGTTTTGCCGAAATATAGCCTTCAAAATACTTTTTTGGCTCCGAAGTGACTCTAGCAAAGTTGTTTTGATCCCAACTGAGTATTTGAACATATAATATATTATAATAAGTATTAGGGACTCATTTGGAGCTCCAACAAGCCTTAAAAAGTCATTTTGCGCAAAAACTAAGTCATCATAATTAGTTTTGCCGAAATATAGCCTGTAAAATAATTTTTTGGCTCCGAAGTGACTATAGCAAGGTTGTTTTGATCCCAACTGAGTATTTGAACATATAATATATTATAATAAGTATTAGGGACTCATTTGGAGCTCCAACAAGCCTTAAAAATTCATTTCGCGCAAAAACTAAGTCGTTATAACTAGTTTTGCGAAATATAGCCTTAAAATACTTTTTTGGCTCCGAAGTGACTCTAGCAAAGTTGTTTTGATCCCAACTGAGTATTTGAACATATAATATATTATAATAAGTATTAGGGACTCATTTGGAGCTCCAACAAGCCTTAAAAATTCATTTCGCGCAAAAACTAAGTCGTTATAACTAGTTTTGCCGAAATATAGCCTTCAAAATACTTTTTTGGCTCCGAAGTGACTCTAGCAAAGTTGTTTTGATCCCAACTGAGTATTTGAACATATAATATATTATAATAAGTATTAGGGACTCATTTGGAGCTCCAACAAGCCTTAAAAATTCATTTCGCGCAAAAACTAAGTCGTTATAACTAGTTTTGCCGAAATATAGCCCTTAAAATACTTTTTTGGCTCCGAAGTGACTATAGCAAAGTTGTTTTGATCCCAACTGAGTATTTGAACATATAATATATTATAATAAGTATTAGGGACTCATTTGGAGCTCCAACAAGCCTTAAAAATTCATTTCTCGCAAAAACTAAGTCGTTATAACTTGTTTTGCGAAATATTGCCTTTAAATACTTTTTTGGCTCCGAAGTGACTCTAGCAAAGTTGTTTTGATCCCAACTGAGTATTTGACCATATAATATATTATAATAAGTATTAGGGACTCATTTGGAGCTCAAACAAGCATTAAAAATTATTTCGCGCAAAAACTAAGTCGTTATAACTAGTTTTGCCCGAAATATAGCCTTCAAAATACTTTTTTGGCTCCGAAGTGACTCTAGCAAAGTTGTTTTGATCCCAACTGAGTATTTGAACATATAATATATTATAATAAGTATTAGGGACTCATTTGGAGCTCCAACAAGCCTTAAAAAGTCATTTCGCGCAAAAACTAAGTCATCATAATTAGTTTTGCCGAAATATAGCCTGTAAAATAATTTTTTGGCTCCGAAGTGACTATAGCAAAGTTGTTTTGATCCCAACTGAGTATTTGAACATATAATATATTATAATAAGTATTAGGGACTCATTTGGAGCTCCAACAAGCCTTAAAAATTCATTTCGCGCAAAAACTAAGTCGTTATAACTAGTTTTGCCGAAATATAGCCTTCAAAATACTTTTTTGGCTCCGAAGTGACTCTAGCAAAGTTGTTTTGATCCCAACTGAGTATTTGAACATATAATATATTATAATAAGTATTAGGGACTCATTTGGAGCTCCAACAAGCCTTAAAAATTCATTTCGCGCAAAAACTAAGTCGTTATAACTAGTTTTGCCGAAATATAGCCCTTAAAATACTTTTTTGGCTCCGAAGTGACTCTAGCAAAGTTGTTTTGATCCCAACTGAGTATTTGAACATATAATATATTATAATAAGTATTAGGGACTCATTTGGAGCTCCAACAAGCCTTAAAAATTCATTTCGCGCAAAAACTAAGTCGTTATAACTAGTTTTGCCGAAATATAGCCTTAAAATACTTTTTTGGCTCCGAAGTGACTATAGCAAAGTTGTTTTGATCCCAACTGAGTATTTGAACATATAATATATTATAATAAGTATTAGGGACTCATTTGGAGCTCCAACAAGCCTTAAAAATTCATTTCGCGCAAAAACTAAGTCGTTATAACTAGTTTTGCCGAAATATAGCCTTAAAATACTTTTTTGGCTCCGAAGTGACTCTAGCAAAGTTGTTTTGATCCCAACTGAGTATTTGAACATATAATATATTATAATAAGTATTAGGGACTCATTTGGAGCTCCAACAAGCCTTAAAAATTCATTTCGCGCAAAAACTAAGTCGTTATAACTAGTTTTGCCGAAATATAGCCTTAAAATACTTTTTTGGCTCCGAAGTGACTATAGCAAAGTTGTTTTGATCCCAACTGAGTATTTGAACATATAATATATTATAATAAGTATTAGGGACTCATTTGGAGCTCCAACAAGCCTTAAAAATTCATTTCGCGCAAAAACTAAGTCGTTATAACTAGTTTTGCCGAAATATAGCCTTAAAATACTTTTTTGGCTCCGAAGTGACTCTAGCAAAGTTGTTTTGATCCCAACTGAGTATTTGAACATATAATATATTATAATAAGTATTAGGGACTCATTTGGAGCTCCAACAAGCCTTAAAAATTCATTTCGCGCAAAAACTAAGTCGTTATAACTAGTTTTGCCGAAATATAGCCTTAAAATACTTTTTTGGCTCCGAAGTGACTCTAGCAAAGTTGTTTTGATCCCAACTGAGTATTTGAACATATAATATATTATAATAAGTATTAGGGACTCATTTGGAGCTCCAACAAGCCTTAAAAATTCATTTCGCGCAAAAACTAAGTCGTTATAACTAGTTTTGCCGAAATATAGCCTTAAAATACTTTTTTGGCTCCGAAGTGACTATAGCAAAGTTGTTTTGATCCCAACTGAGTATTTGAACATATAATATATTATAATAAGTATTAGGGACTCATTTGGAGCTCCAACAAGCCTTAAAAATTCATTTCGCGCAAAAACTAAGTCGTTATAACTAGTTTTGCCGAAATATAGCCTTTAAAATACTTTTTTGGCTCCGAAGTGACTCTAGCAAAGTTGTTTTGATCCCAACTGAGTATTTGAACATATAATATATTATAATAAGTATTAGGGACTCATTTGGAGCTCCAACAAGCCTTAAAAAGTCATTTCGCGCAAAAACTAAGTCCTTATAATTAGTTTTGCCGAAATATAGCCTTAAAATACTTTTTTGGCTCCGAAGTGACTATAGCAAAGTTGTTTTGATCCCAACTGAGTATTTGAACATATAATATATTATAATAAGTATTAGGGACTCATTTGGAGCTCCAACAAGCCTTAAAAAGTCATTTCGCGCAAAAACTAAGTCCTTATAATTAGTTTTGCCGAAATATAGCCTTAAAATACTTTTTTGGCTCCGAAGTGACTCTAGCAAAGTTGTTTTGATCCCAACTGAGTATTTGAACATATAATATATTATAATAAGTATTAGGGACTCATTTGGAGCTCCAACAAGCCTTAAAAATTCATTTCGCGCAAAAACTAAGTCGTTATAACTAGTTTTGCCGAAATATAGCCTTAAAATACTTTTTTGGCTCCGAAGTGACTCTAGCAAAGTTGTTTTGATCCCAACTGAGTATTTGAACATATAATATATTATAATAAGTATTAGGGACTCATTTGGAGCTCCAACAAGCCTTAAAAATTCATTTCGCGCAAAAACTAAGTCGTTATAATTAGTTTTGCCGAAATATAGCCTTAAAATACTTTTTTGGCTCCGAAGTGACTATAGCAAGTTGTTTTGATCCCAACTGAGTATTTGAACATATAATATATTATAATAAGTATTAGGGACTCATTTGGAGCTCCAACAAGCCTTAAAAAGTCATTTCGCGCAAAAACTAAGTCGTTATAACTAGTTTTGCCGAAATATAGCCTTAAAATACTTTTTTGGCTCCGAAGTGACTCTAGCAAAGTTGTTTTGATCCCAACTGAGTATTTGAACATATAATATATTATAATAAGTATTAGGGACTCATTTGGAGCTCCAACAAGCCTTAAAAATTCATTTCGCGCAAAAACTAAGTCGTTATAACTAGTTTTGCCGAAATATAGCCTTCAAAATACTTTTTTGGCTCCGAAGTGACTCTAGCAAAGTTGTTTTGATCCCAACTGAGTATTTGAACATATAATATATTATAATAAGTATTAGGGACTCATTTGGAGCTCCAACAAGCCTTAAAAAGTCATTTCGCGCAAAAACTAAGTCGTTATAATTAGTTTTGCCGAAATATAGCCTGTAAAATAATTTTTTGGCTCCGAAGTGACTATAGCAAAGTTGTTTTGATCCCAACTGAGTATTTGAACATATAATATATTATAATAAGTATTAGGGACTCATTTGGAGCTCCAACAAGCCTTAAAAAGTCATTTCGCGCAAAAACTAAGTCGTTATAACTTGTTTTGCCGAAATATAGCCTTAAAATACTTTTTTGGCTCCGAAGTGACTCTAGCAAAGTTGTTTTGATCCCAACTGAGTATTTGAACATATAATATATTATAATAAGTATTAGGGACTCATTTGGAGCTCCAACAAGCCTTAAAAATTCATTTCGCGCAAAAACTAAGTCGTTATAACTAGTTTTGCCGAAATATAGCCTTAAAATACTTTTTTGGCTCCGAAGTGACTCTAGCAAAGTTGTTTTGATCCCAACTGAGTATTTGAACATATAATATATTATAATAAGTATTAGGGACTCATTTGGAGCTCCAACAAGCCTTAAAAATTCATTTCGCGCAAAAACTAAGTCGTTATAACTAGTTTTGCCGAAATATAGCCGTTAAAATACTTTTTTGGCTCCGAAGTGACTATAGCAAAGTTGTTTTGATCCCAACTGAGTATTTGAACATATAATATATTATAATAAGTATTAGGGACTCATTTGGAGCTCCAACAAGCCTTAAAAATTCATTTCGCGCAAAAACTAAGTCGTTATAACTAGTTTTGCCGAAATATAGCCTTAAAATACTTTTTTGGCTCCGAAGTGACTCTAGCAAAGTTGTTTTGATCCCAACTGAGTATTTGAACATATAATATATTATAATAAGTATTAGGGACTCATTTGGAGCTCCAACAAGCCTTAAAAATTCATTTCGCGCAAAAACTAAGTCGTTATAACTAGTTTTGCCGAAATATAGCCTTAAAATACTTTTTTGGCTCCGAAGTGACTCTAGCAAAGTTGTTTTGATCCCAACTGAGTATTTGAACATATAATATATTATAATAAGTATTAGGGACTCATTTGGAGCTCCAACAAGCCTTAAAAATTCATTTCGCGCAAAAACTAAGTCGTTATAACTAGTTTTGCCGAAATATAGCCTTAAAATACTTTTTTGGCTCCGAAGTGACTCTAGCAAAGTTGTTTTGATCCCAACTGAGTATTTGAACATATAATATATTATAATAAGTATTAGGGACTCATTTGGAGCTCCAACAAGCCTTAAAAATTCATTTCGCGCAAAAACTAAGTCGTTATAACTAGTTTTGCCGAAATATAGCCTTAAAATACTTTTTTGGCTCCGAAGTGACTCTAGCAAAGTTGTTTTGATCCCAACTGAGTATTTGAACATATAATATATTATAATAAGTATTAGGGACTCATTTGGAGCTCCAACAAGCCTTAAAAATTCATTTCGCGCAAAAACTAAGTCGTTATAACTAGTTTTGCCGAAATATAGCCCTTAAAATACTTTTTTGGCTCCGAAGTGACTATAGCAAAGTTGTTTTGATCCCAACTGAGTATTTGAACATATAATATATTATAATAAGTATTAGGGACTCATTTGGAGCTCCAACAAGCCTTAAAAATTCATTTCGCGCAAAAACTAAGTCGTTATAACTAGTTTTGCCGAAATATAGCCCTTAAAATACTTTTTTGGCTCCGAAGTGACTCTAGCAAAGTTGTTTTGATCCCAACTGAGTATTTGAACATATAATATATTATAATAAGTATTAGGGACTCATTTGGAGCTCCAACAAGCCTTAAAAATTCATTTCGCGCAAAAACTAAGTCGTTATAACTAGTTTTGCCGAAATATAGCCTTAAAATACTTTTTTGGCTCCGAAGTGACTCTAGCAAAGTTGTTTTGATCCCAACTGAGTATTTGAACATATAATATATTATAATAAGTATTAGGGACTCATTTGGAGCTCCAACAAGCCTTAAAAATTCATTTCGCGCAAAAACTAAGTCGTTATAACTAGTTTTGCCGAAATATAGCCTTCAAAATACTTTTTTGGCTCCGAAGTGACTCTAGCAAAGTTGTTTTGATCCCAACTGAGTATTTGAACATATAATATATTATAATAAGTATTAGGGACTCATTTGGAGCTCCAACAAGCCTTAAAAATTCATTTCGCGCAAAAACTAAGTCGTTATAACTAGTTTTGCCGAAATATAGCCTTAAAATACTTTTTTGGCTCCGAAGTGACTATAGCAAAGTTGTTTTGATCCCAACTGAGTATTTGAACATATAATATATTATAATAAGTATTAGGGACTCATTTGGAGCTCCAACAAGCCTTAAAAATTCATTTCGCGCAAAAACTAAGTCGTTATAACTAGTTTTGCCGAAATATAGCCTTAAAATACTTTTTTGGCTCCGAAGTGACTCTAGCAAAGTTGTTTTGATCCCAACTGAGTATTTGAACATATAATATATTATAATAAGTATTAGGGACTCATTTGGAGCTCCAACAAGCCTTAAAAATTCATTTCGCGCAAAAACTAAGTCGTTATAACTAGTTTTGCCGAAATATAGCCTTAAAATACTTTTTTGGCTCCGAAGTGACTCTAGCAAAGTTGTTTTGATCCCAACTGAGTATTTGAACATATAATATATTATAATAAGTATTAGGGACTCATTTGGAGCTCCAACAAGCCTTAAAAATTCATTTCGCGCAAAAACTAAGTCGTTATAACTAGTTTTGCCGAAATATAGCCTTCAAAATACTTTTTTGGCTCCGAAGTGACTCTAGCAAAGTTGTTTTGATCCCAACTGAGTATTTGAACATATAATATATTATAATAAGTATTAGGGACTCATTTGGAGCTCCAACAAGCCTTAAAAATTCATTTCGCGCAAAAACTAAGTCGTTATAACTAGTTTTGCCGAAATATAGCCTTAAAATACTTTTTTGGCTCCGAAGTGACTATAGCAAAGTTGTTTTGATCCCAACTGAGTATTTGAACATATAATATATTATAATAAGTATTAGGGACTCATTTGGAGCTCCAACAAGCCTTAAAAATTCATTTCGCGCAAAAACTAAGTCGTTATAACTAGTTTTGCGAAATATAGCCTTAAAATACTTTTTTGGCTCCGAAGTGACTCTAGCAAAGTTGTTTTGATCCCAACTGAGTATTTGAACATATAATATATTATAATAAGTATTAGGGACTCATTTGGAGCTCCAACAAGCCTTAAAAATTCATTTCGCGCAAAAACTAAGTCGTTATAACTAGTTTTGCCGAAATATAGCCTTAAAATACTTTTTTGGCTCCGAAGTGACTCTAGCAAAGTTGTTTTGATCCCAACTGAGTATTTGAACATATAATATATTATAATAAGTATTAGGGACTCATTTGGAGCTCCAACAAGCCTTAAAAATTCATTTCGCGCAAAAACTAAGTCGTTATAACTAGTTTTGCCGAAATATAGCCTTAAAATACTTTTTTGGCTCCGAAGTGACTCTAGCAAAGTTGTTTTGATCCCAACTGAGTATTTGAACATATAATATATTATAATAAGTATTAGGGACTCATTTGGAGCTCCAACAAGCCTTAAAAATTCATTTCGCGCAAAAACTAAGTCGTTATAACTAGTTTTGCCGAAATATAGCCTTAAAATACTTTTTTGGCTCCGAAGTGACTCTAGCAAAGTTGTTTTGATCCCAACTGAGTATTTGAACATATAATATATTATAATAAGTATTAGGGACTCATTTGGAGCTCCAACAAGCCTTAAAAATTCATTTCGCGCAAAAACTAAGTCGTTATAACTAGTTTTGCCGAAATATAGCCTTAAAATACTTTTTTGGCTCCGAAGTGACTCTAGCAAAGTTGTTTTGATCCCAACTGAGTATTTGAACATATAATATATTATAATAAGTATTAGGGACTCATTTGGAGCTCCAACAAGCCTTAAAAATTCATTTCGCGCAAAAACTAAGTCGTTATAACTAGTTTTGCCGAAATATAGCCTTAAAATACTTTTTTGGCTCCGAAGTGACTATAGCAAAGTTGTTTTGATCCCAACTGAGTATTTGAACATATAATATATTATAATAAGTATTAGGGACTCATTTGGAGCTCCAACAAGCCTTAAAAATTCATTTCGCGCAAAAACTAAGTCGTTATAACTAGTTTTGCGAAATATAGCCTTAAAATACTTTTTTGGCTCCGAAGTGACTCTAGCAAAGTTGTTTTGATCCCAACTGAGTATTTGAACATATAATATATTATAATAAGTATTAGGGACTCATTTGGAGCTCCAACAAGCCTTAAAAATTCATTTCGCGCAAAAACTAAGTCGTTATAACTAGTTTTGCCGAAATATAGCCTTCAAAATACTTTTTTGGCTCCGAAGTGACTCTAGCAAAGTTGTTTTGATCCCAACTGAGTATTTGAACATATAATATATTATAATAAGTATTAGGGACTCATTTGGAGCTCCAACAAGCCTTAAAAATTCATTTCGCGCAAAAACTAAGTCGTTATAACTAGTTTTGCCGAAATATAGCCTTAAAATACTTTTTTGGCTCCGAAGTGACTATAGCAAAGTTGTTTTGATCCCAACTGAGTATTTGAACATATAATATATTATAATAAGTATTAGGGACTCATTTGGAGCTCCAACAAGCCTTAAAAATTCATTTCGCGCAAAAACTAAGTCGTTATAACTAGTTTTGCCGAAATATAGCCTTAAAATACTTTTTTGGCTCCGAAGTGACTCTAGCAAAGTTGTTTTGATCCCAACTGAGTATTTGAACATATAATATATTATAATAAGTATTAGGGACTCATTTGGAGCTCCAACAAGCCTTAAAAATTCATTTCGCGCAAAAACTAAGTCGTTATAACTAGTTTTGCCGAAATATAGCCTTAAAATACTTTTTTGGCTCCGAAGTGACTCTAGCAAAGTTGTTTTGATCCCAACTGAGTATTTGAACATATAATATATTATAATAAGTATTAGGGACTCATTTGGAGCTCCAACAAGCCTTAAAAATTCATTTCGCGCAAAAACTAAGTCGTTATAACTAGTTTTGCCGAAATATAGCCTTAAAATACTTTTTTGGCTCCGAAGTGACTCTAGCAAAGTTGTTTTGATCCCAACTGAGTATTTGAACATATAATATATTATAATAAGTATTAGGGACTCATTTGGAGCTCCAACAAGCCTTAAAAATTCATTTCGCGCAAAAACTAAGTCGTTATAACTAGTTTTGCCGAAATATAGCCTTAAAATACTTTTTTGGCTCCGAAGTGACTCTAGCAAAGTTGTTTTGATCCCAACTGAGTATTTGAACATATAATATATTATAATAAGTATTAGGGACTCATTTGGAGCTCCAACAAGCCTTAAAAATTCATTTCGCGCAAAAACTAAGTCGTTATAACTAGTTTTGCCGAAATATAGCCTTAAAATACTTTTTTGGCTCCGAAGTGACTATAGCAAAGTTGTTTTGATCCCAACTGAGTATTTGAACATATAATATATTATAATAAGTATTAGGGACTCATTTGGAGCTCCAACAAGCCTTAAAAATTCATTTCGCGCAAAAACTAAGTCGTTATAACTAGTTTTGCCGAAATATAGCCTTAAAATACTTTTTTGGCTCCGAAGTGACTCTAGCAAAGTTGTTTTGATCCCAACTGAGTATTTGAACATATAATATATTATAATAAGTATTAGGGACTCATTTGGAGCTCCAACAAGCCTTAAAAATTCATTTCGCGCAAAAACTAAGTCGTTATAACTAGTTTTGCCGAAATATAGCCTTAAAATACTTTTTTGGCTCCGAAGTGACTCTAGCAAAGTTGTTTTGATCCCAACTGAGTATTTGAACATATAATATATTATAATAAGTATTAGGGACTCATTTGGAGCTCCAACAAGCCTTAAAAATTCATTTCGCGCAAAAACTAAGTCGTTATAACTAGTTTTGCCGAAATATAGCCTTAAAATACTTTTTTGGCTCCGAAGTGACTCTAGCAAAGTTGTTTTGATCCCAACTGAGTATTTGAACATATAATATATTATAATAAGTATTAGGGACTCATTTGGAGCTCCAACAAGCCTTAAAAATTCATTTCGCGCAAAAACTAAGTCGTTATAACTAGTTTTGCCGAAATATAGCCTTAAAATACTTTTTTGGCTCCGAAGTGACTCTAGCAAAGTTGTTTTGATCCCAACTGAGTATTTGAACATATAATATATTATAATAAGTATTAGGGACTCATTTGGAGCTCCAACAAGCCTTAAAAATTCATTTCGCGCAAAAACTAAGTCGTTATAACTAGTTTTGCCGAAATATAGCCTTCAAAATACTTTTTTGGCTCCGAAGTGACTCTAGCAAAGTTGTTTTGATCCCAACTGAGTATTTGAACATATAATATATTATAATAAGTATTAGGGACTCATTTGGAGCTCCAACAAGCCTTAAAAATTCATTTCGCGCAAAAACTAAGTCGTTATAACTAGTTTTGCCGAAATATAGCCTTAAAATACTTTTTTGGCTCCGAAGTGACTATAGCAAAGTTGTTTTGATCCCAACTGAGTATTTGAACATATAATATATTATAATAAGTATTAGGGACTCATTTGGAGCTCCAACAAGCCTTAAAAATTCATTTCGCGCAAAAACTAAGTCGTTATAACTAGTTTTGCCGAAATATAGCCTTAAAATACTTTTTTGGCTCCGAAGTGACTCTAGCAAAGTTGTTTTGATCCCAACTGAGTATTTGAACATATAATATATTATAATAAGTATTAGGGACTCATTTGGAGCTCCAACAAGCCTTAAAAATTCATTTCGCGCAAAAACTAAGTCGTTATAACTAGTTTTGCCGAAATATAGCCTTAAAATACTTTTTTGGCTCCGAAGTGACTCTAGCAAAGTTGTTTTGATCCCAACTGAGTATTTGAACATATAATATATTATAATAAGTATTAGGGACTCATTTGGAGCTCCAACAAGCCTTAAAAATTCATTTCGCGCAAAAACTAAGTCGTTATAACTAGTTTTGCCGAAATATAGCCTTAAAATACTTTTTTGGCTCCGAAGTGACTATAGCAAAGTTGTTTTGATCCCAACTGAGTATTTGAACATATAATATATTATAATAAGTATTAGGGACTCATTTGGAGCTCCAACAAGCCTTAAAAAGTCATTTCTCGCAAAAACTAAGTCCTTATAATTTGTTTTGCTGAAATATAGCCTTTGAAATACTTTTTTGGCTCCGAAGTGACTCTAGCAAAGTTGTTTTGATCCCAACTGAGTATTTGACCATATAATATATTATAATAAGTATTAGGGACTCATTTGGAGCTCAAACAAGCATTAAAAATTATTTCGCGCAAAAACTAAGTCGTTTTAACTAGTTTTGCCGAAATATAGCCTTCAAAATACTATTTTGGCTCCGAAGTGACTCTAGCAAAGTTGTTTTGATCCCAACTGAGTATTTGAACATATAATATATTATAATAAGTATTAGGGATTCATTTGGAGCTCCAACAAGCCTTAAAAAGTCATTTCGCGCAAAAACTAAGTCATCATAATTAGTTTTGCCGAAATATAGCCTGTAAAATAATTTTTTGGCTCCGAAGTGACTATAGCAAGTTGTTTTGATCCAAATGAGTATTTGAACATATAATATATTATAATAAGTATTAGGGACTCATTTGGAGCTCCAACAAGCCTTAAAAATTCATTTCGCGCAAAAACTAAGTCGTTATAACTAGTTTTGCCGAAATATAGCCTTAAAATACTTTTTTGGCTCCGAAGTGACTCTAGCAAAGTTGTTTTGATCCCAACTGAGTATTTGAACATATAATATATTATAATAAGTATTAGGGACTCATTTGGAGCTCCAACAAGCCTTAAAAATTCATTTCGCGCAAAAACTAAGTCGTTATAACTAGTTTTGCCGAAATATAGCCTTAAAATACTTTTTTGGCTCCGAAGTGACTCTAGCAAAGTTGTTTTGATCCCAACTGAGTATTTGAACATATAATATATTATAATAAGTATTAGGGACTCATTTGGAGCTCCAACAAGCCTTAAAAATTCATTTCGCGCAAAAACTAAGTCGTTATAACTAGTTTTGCCGAAATATAGCCTTAAAATACTTTTTTGGCTCCGAAGTGACTCTAGCAAAGTTGTTTTGATCCCAACTGAGTATTTGAACATATAATATATTATAATAAGTATTAGGGACTCATTTGGAGCTCCAACAAGCCTTAAAAATTCATTTCGCGCAAAAACTAAGTCGTTATAACTAGTTTTGCCGAAATATAGCCTTCAAAATACTTTTTTGGCTCCGAAGTGACTCTAGCAAAGTTGTTTTGATCCCAACTGAGTATTTGAACATATAATATATTATAATAAGTATTAGGGACTCATTTGGAGCTCCAACAAGCCTTAAAAATTCATTTCGCGCAAAAACTAAGTCGTTATAACTAGTTTTGCCGAAATATAGCCTTCAAAATACTTTTTTGGCTCCGAAGTGACTCTAGCAAAGTTGTTTTGATCCCAACTGAGTATTTGAACATATAATATATTATAATAAGTATTAGGGACTCATTTGGAGCTCCAACAAGCCTTAAAAAGTCATTTCGCGCAAAAACTAAGTCGTTATAACTAGTTTTGCCGAAATATAGACCTTAAAATACTTTTTTGGCTCCGAAGTGACTATAGCAAAGTTGTTTTGATCCCAACTGAGTATTTGAACATATAATATATTATAATAAGTATTAGGGACTCATTTGGAGCTCCAACAAGCCTTAAAAATTCATTTCGCGCAAAAACTAAGTCGTTATAACTAGTTTTGCCGAAATATAGCCTTAAAATACTTTTTTGGCTCCGAAGTGACTCTAGCAAAGTTGTTTTGATCCCAACTGAGTATTTGAACATATAATATATTATAATAAGTATTAGGGACTCATTTGGAGCTCCAACAAGCCTTAAAAATTCATTTCGCGCAAAAACTAAGTCGTTATAACTAGTTTTGCCGAAATATAGCCTTCAAAATACTTTTTTGGCTCCGAAGTGACTCTAGCAAAGTTGTTTTGATCCCAACTGAGTATTTGAACATATAATATATTATAATAAGTATTAGGGACTCATTTGGAGCTCCAACAAGCCTTAAAAATTCATTTCGCGCAAAAACTAAGTCGTTATAACTAGTTTTGCCGAAATATAGCCTTAAAATACTTTTTTGGCTCCGAAGTGACTATAGCAAAGTTGTTTTGATCCCAACTGAGTATTTGAACATATAATATATTATAATAAGTATTAGGGACTCATTTGGAGCTCCAACAAGCCTTAAAAATTCATTTCGCGCAAAAACTAAGTCGTTATAACTAGTTTTGCCGAAATATAGCCTTAAAATACTTTTTTGGCTCCGAAGTGACTATAGCAAAGTTGTTTTGATCCCAACTGAGTATTTGAACATATAATATATTATAATAAGTATTAGGGACTCATTTGGAGCTCCAACAAGCCTTAAAAATTCATTTCGCGCAAAAACTAAGTCGTTATAACTAGTTTTGCCGAAATATAGCCTTAAAATACTTTTTTGGCTCCGAAGTGACTCTAGCAAAGTTGTTTTGATCCCAACTGAGTATTTGAACATATAATATATTATAATAAGTATTAGGGACTCATTTGGAGCTCCAACAAGCCTTAAAAATTCATTTCGCGCAAAAACTAAGTCGTTATAACTAGTTTTGCCGAAATATAGCCTTAAAATACTTTTTTGGCTCCGAAGTGACTATAGCAAAGTTGTTTTGATCCCAACTGAGTATTTGAACATATAATATATTATAATAAGTATTAGGGACTCATTTGGAGCTCCAACAAGCCTTAAAAATTCATTTCGCGCAAAAACTAAGTCGTTATAACTAGTTTTGCCGAAATATAGCCTTAAAATACTTTTTTGGCTCCGAAGTGACTCTAGCAAAGTTGTTTTGATCCCAACTGAGTATTTGAACATATAATATATTATAATAAGTATTAGGGACTCATTTGGAGCTCCAACAAGCCTTAAAAATTCATTTCGCGCAAAAACTAAGTCGTTATAACTAGTTTTGCCGAAATATAGCCTTAAAATACTTTTTTGGCTCCGAAGTGACTCTAGCAAAGTTGTTTTGATCCCAACTGAGTATTTGAACATATAATATATTATAATAAGTATTAGGGACTCATTTGGAGCTCCAACAAGCCTTAAAAATTCATTTCGCGCAAAAACTAAGTCGTTATAACTAGTTTTGCCGAAATATAGCCTTAAAATACTTTTTTGGCTCCGAAGTGACTATAGCAAAGTTGTTTTGATCCCAACTGAGTATTTGAACATATAATATATTATAATAAGTATTAGGGACTCATTTGGAGCTCCAACAAGCCTTAAAAATTCATTTCGCGCAAAAACTAAGTCGTTATAACTAGTTTTGCGAAATATAGCCTTAAAATACTTTTTTGGCTCCGAAGTGACTCTAGCAAAGTTGTTTTGATCCCAACTGAGTATTTGAACATATAATATATTATAATAAGTATTAGGGACTCATTTGGAGCTCCAACAAGCCTTAAAAAGTCATTTCGCGCAAAAACTAAGTCGTTATAATTAGTTTTGCCGAAATATAGCCTTAAAATACTTTTTTGGCTCCGAAGTGACTATAGCAAAGTTGTTTTGATCCCAACTGAGTATTTGAACATATAATATATTATAATAAGTATTAGGGACTCATTTGGAGCTCCAACAAGCCTTAAAAATTCATTTCGCGCAAAAACTAAGTCGTTATAACTAGTTTTGCCGAAATATAGCCTTAAAATACTTTTTTGGCTCCGAAGTGACTCTAGCAAAGTTGTTTTGATCCCAACTGAGTATTTGAACATATAATATATTATAATAAGTATTAGGGACTCATTTGGAGCTCCAACAAGCCTTAAAAATTCATTTCGCGCAAAAACTAAGTCGTTATAACTAGTTTTGCCGAAATATAGCCTTCAAAATACTTTTTTGGCTCCGAAGTGACTCTAGCAAAGTTGTTTTGATCCCAACTGAGTATTTGAACATATAATATATTATAATAAGTATTAGGGACTCATTTGGAGCTCCAACAAGCCTTAAAAATTCATTTCGCGCTAAAACTAAGTCATCATAATTAGTTTTGCCGAAATATAGCCTGTAAAATAATTTTTTGGCTCCGAAATGACAATGGCAAGTTTGTTTTGATCCTAATTGAGTATTTGAACATATAATATATTATAATAAGTATTAGGGACTCATTTGGATCTCCAACAAGCCTTAAAAAGTCATTTCGCGCAAAAACTAAGTCCTTATAATTTGTTTTGCTTAAATATAGCCTTTGAAATACTTTTTTGGCTCCGAAGTGACTCTAGCAAAGTTGTTTTGATCCCAACTAAGTATTTGAATATATAATATATTATAATAAGTATTAGAGGCTCATTTGGAGCTCCATCAAGCCTTAAAAAGCCATTTCTCGCAAAAACAAAGTCCTTATAATTTGTTTTGCTGAAATATTGCCTTTGAAATACTTTTTTGGCTCCGAAGTGACTATGGCAAGGTTGTTTTGGTCCTAATTGAGTATTTGAACATATAATATATTATATTAAGTATTAGGGACTCATTTGGAGCTCCAACAAGCCTTAAAAAGTCATTTCGCGCAAAAACTAAGTCGTTATAATTAGTTTTGCGAAATATAGCCTTCAAATACTTTTTTGGCTCCGAAGTGACTCTAGCAAAGTTGTTTTGATCCCAACTGAGTATTTGAACATATAATATATTATAATAAGTATTAGGGACTCATTTGGAGCTCCAACAAGCCTTAAAAATTCATTTCGCGCAAAAACTAAGTCGTTATAACTAGTTTTGCCGAAATATAGCCTTCAAAATACTTTTTTGGCTCCGAAGTGACTCTAGCAAAGTTGTTTTGATCCCAACTGAGTATTTGAACATATAATATATTATAATAAGTATTAGGGACTCATTTGGAGCTCCAACAAGCCTTAAAAATTATTTCGCGCAAAAACTAAGTCGTTATAACTAGTTTTGCCGAAATATAGCCTTCAAAATACTTTTTTGGCTCCGAAGTGACTCTAGCAAAGTTGTTTTGATCCCAACTGAGTATTTGAATATATAATATATTATAATAAGTATTAGGGATTCATTTGGAGCTCCAACAAGCCTTAAAAAGTCATTTTGCGCTAAAACTAAGTCATCATAATTAGTTTTGCCGAAATATAGCCTGTAAAATAATTTTTTGGCTCCGAAGTGACTATGGCAACGTTGTTTTGATCCTAATTGAGTATTTGAACATATAATATATTATAATAAGTATTAGGGACTCATTTGGAGCTCCATCAAGCCTTAAAAAGTCATTTCTCGCAAAAACTAAGTCCTTATAATTTGTTTTGCTGAAATATTGCCTTGAAATACTTTTTTGGCTCCGAAGTGACTCTAGCAAAGTTGTTTTGATCCCAACTGAGTATTTGACCATATAATATATTATAATAAGTATTAGGACTCATTTGGAGCTCAAACAAGCATTAAAAATTTATTTCGCGCAAAAACTAAGTCGTTTTAACTAGTTTTGCCGAAATATAGCCTTCAAAATACTTTTTTGGCTCCGAAGTGACTCTAGCAAAGTTGTTTTGATCCCAACTGAGTATTTGAACATATAATATATTATAATAAGTATTAGGGACTCATTTGGAGCTCCAACAAGCCTTAAAAATTCATTTCGCGCAAAAACTAAGTCGTTATAACTAGTTTTGCCGAAATATAGCCTTAAAATACTTTTTTGGCTCCGAAGTGACTATAGCAAAGTTGTTTTGATCCCAACTGAGTATTTGAACATATAATATATTATAATAAGTATTAGGGACTCATTTGGAGCTCCAACAAGCCTTAAAAATTCATTTCGCGCAAAAACTAAGTCGTTATAACTAGTTTTGCCGAAATATAGCCTTAAAATACTTTTTTGGCTCCGAAGTGACTCTAGCAAAGTTGTTTTGATCCCAACTGAGTATTTGAACATATAATATATTATAATAAGTATTAGGGACTCATTTGGAGCTCCAACAAGCCTTAAAAATTCATTTCGCGCAAAAACTAAGTCGTTATAACTAGTTTTGCCGAAATATAGCCTTCAAAATACTTTTTTGGCTCCGAAGTGACTCTAGCAAAGTTGTTTTGATCCCAACTGAGTATTTGAACATATAATATATTATAATAAGTATTAGGGACTCATTTGGAGCTCCAACAAGCCTTAAAAATTCATTTCGCGCAAAAACTAAGTCGTTATAACTAGTTTTGCCGAAATATAGCCTTAAAATACTTTTTTGGCTCCGAAGTGACTATAGCAAAGTTGTTTTGATCCCAACTGAGTATTTGAACATATAATATATTATAATAAGTATTAGGGACTCATTTGGAGCTCCAACAAGCCTTAAAAATTCATTTCGCGCAAAAACTAAGTCGTTATAACTAGTTTTGCCGAAATATAGCCTTAAAATACTTTTTTGGCTCCGAAGTGACTCTAGCAAAGTTGTTTTGATCCCAACTGAGTATTTGAACATATAATATATTATAATAAGTATTAGGGACTCATTTGGAGCTCCAACAAGCCTTAAAAATTATTTCGCGCAAAAACTAAGTCGTTATAACTAGTTTTGCCGAAATATAGCCTTCAAAATACTATTTTGGCTCCGAAGTGACTCTAGCAAAGTTGTTTTGATCCCAACTGAGTATTTGAACATATAATATATTATAATAAGTATTAGGGACTCATTTGGAGCTCCAACAAGCCTTAAAAAGTCATTTCGCGCAAAAACTAAGTCATCATAATTAGTTTTGCCGAAATATAGCCTGTAAAATAATTTTTTGGCTCCGAAGTGACTATAGCAAGTTGTTTTGATCCCAACTGAGTATTTGAACATATAATATATTATAATAAGTATTAGGGACTCATTTGGAGCTCCAACAAGCCTTAAAAAGTCATTTCGCGCAAAAACTAAGTCGTTATAATTGTTTTGCGAAATATAGCCTTGAAATACTTTTTTGGCTCCGAAGTGACTCTAGCAAAGTTGTTTTGATCCCAACTGAGTATTTGAACATATAATATATTATAATAAGTATTAGGGACTCATTTGGAGCTCCAACAAGCCTTAAAAATTCATTTCGCGCAAAAACTAAGTCGTTATAACTAGTTTTGCCGAAATATAGCCTTCAAAATACTTTTTTGGCTCCGAAGTGACTCTAGCAAAGTTGTTTTGATCCCAACTGAGTATTTGAACATATAATATATTATAATAAGTATTAGGGACTCATTTGGAGCTCCAACAAGCCTTAAAAAGTCATTTCGCGCAAAAACTAAGTCATCATAATTAGTTTTGCCGAAATATAGCCTTAAAATACTTTTTTGGCTCGAAAAGTGACTATAGCAAAGTTGTTTTGATCCCAACTGAGTATTTGAACATATAATATTTATAATAAGTATTAGGGACTCATTTGGAGCTCCAACAAGCCTTAAAAAGTCATTTCGCGCAAAAACTAAGTCCGTATAATTTGTTTTGCTGAAATATAGCCTTCAAAATACTTTTTTGGCTCCGAAGTGACTCTAGCAAAGTTGTTTTGATCCCAACTGAGTATTTGAACATATAATATATTATAATAAGTATTAGGGACTCATTTGGAGCTCAAACAAGCATTAAAAATTCATTTCGCGCAAAAACTAAGTCGTTATAACTAGTTTTGCCGAAATATAGCCTTCAAAATACTTTTTTGGCTCCGAAGTGACTCTAGCAAAGTTGTTTTGATCCCAACTGAGTATTTGAATATATAATATATTATAATAAGTATTAGGGACTCATTTGGAGCTCCAACAAGCCTTAAAAAGTCATTTCGCGCAAAAACTAAGTCATCATAATTAGTTTTGCCGAAATATAGCCTGTAAAATAATTTTTTGGCTCCGAAGTGACTATAGCAAGTTGTTTTGATCCAACTGAGTATTTGAACATATAATATATTATAATAAGTATTAGGGACTCATTTGGAGCTCCAACAAGCCTTAAAAAGTCATTTCGCGCAAAAACTAAGTCCTTATAATTTGTTTTGCTGAAATATAGCCTTTAAATACTTTTTTGGCTCCGAAGTGACTCTAGCAAAGTTGTTTTGATCCCAACTGAGTATTTGAACATATAATATATTATAATAAGTATTAGGGACTCATTTGGAGCTCAACAAGCCTTAAAAATTCATTTCGCGCAAAAACTAAGTCGTTATAACTAGTTTTGCCGAAATATAGCCTTCAAAATACTTTTTTGGCTCCGAAGTGACTCTAGCAAAGTTGTTTTGATCCCAACTGAGTATTTGAACATATAATATATTATAATAAGTATTAGGGACTCATTTGGAGCTCCAACAAGCCTTAAAAAGTCATTTCGCGCAAAAACTAAGTCGTTATAACTAGTTTTGCCGAAATATAGACCTTAAAATACTTTTTTGGCTCCGAAGTGACTATAGCAAAGTTGTTTTGATCCCAACTGAGTATTTGAACATATAATATATTATAATAAGTATTAGGGACTCATTTGGAGCTCCAACAAGCCTTAAAAATTCATTTCGCGCAAAAACTAAGTCCTTATAATTTGTTTTGCTGAAATATTGCCATTGAAATACTTTTTTGGCTCCGAAGTGACTCTAGCAAAGTGTTTTGATCCCAACTGAGTATTTGACCATATAATATATTATAATAAGTATTAGGGACTCATTTGGAGCTCAAACAAGCATTAAAAATTTATTTCGCACAAAAACTAAGTCGTTTTAACTAGTTTTGCCGAAATATAGCCTTCAAAATACTATTTTGGCTCCGAAGTGACTCTAGCAAAGTTGTTTTGATCCCAACTGAGTATTTGAATATATAATATATTATAATAAGTATTAGGGATTCATTTGGAGCTCCAACAAGCCTTAAAAAGTCATTTTGCGCAAAAACTAAGTCATCGTAATTAGTTTTGCCGAAATATAGCCTGTAAAATAATTTTTTGGCTCCGAAGTGACTATGGCAAGGTTGTTTTGATCCTAATTGAGTATTTGAATATATAATATATTATAATAAGTATTAGGGACTCATTTGGAGCTCCATCAAGCCTTAAAAAGTCATTTCTCGCAAAAACTAAGTCCTTATAATTTGTTTTGCTGAAATATTGCCTTTGAAATACTTTTTTGGCTCCGAAGTGACTCTAGCAAAGTGTTTTGATCCCAACTGAGTATTTGACCATATAATATAATATAATAAGTATTAGGGACTCATTTGGAGCTCAAACAAGCATTAAAAATTTATTTCGCGCAAAAACTAAGTCGTTTTAACTAGTTTTGCCGAAATATAGCCTTCAAAATACTATTTTTGCTCCGAAGTGACTCTAGCAAAGTTGTTTTGATCCCAACTGAGTATTTGAATATATAATATATTATAATAAGTATTAGGGATTCATTTGGAGCTCCAACAAGCCTTAAAAAGTCATTTTGCGCTAAAACTAAGTCATCATAATTAGTTTTGCCGAAATATAGCCTGTAAAATAATTTTTTGGCTCCGAAGTGACTATGGCAAGGTTGTTTTGATCCTAATTGAGTATTTGAACATATAATATATTATAATAAGTATTAGGGACTCATTTGGAGCTCCAACAAGCCTTAAAAATTCATTTCGCGCAAAAACTAAGTCGTTATAACTAGTTTTGTCGAAATATAGCCTTCAAAATACTTTTTTGGCTCCGAAGTGACTCTAGCAAAGTTGTTTTGATCCCAACTGAGTATTTGAACATATAATATATTATAATAAGTATTAGGGACTCATTTGGAGCTCAAACAAGCCTTAAAAATTATTTCGCGCAAAAACTAAGTCGTTATAACTAGTTTTGCCGAAATATAGCCTTCAAAATACTATTTTGGCTCCGAAGTGACTCTAGCAAAGTTGTTTTGATCCCAACTGAGTATTTGAATATATAATATATTATAATAAGTATTAGGGACTCATTTGGAGCTCCAACAAGCCTTAAAAAGTCATTTCGCGCAAAAACTAAGTCGTTATAACTAGTTTTGCCGAAATATAGCCTTAAAATACTTTTTTGGCTCCGAAGTGACTATAGCAAAGTTGTTTTGATCCCAACTGAGTATTTGAACATATAATATATTATAATAAGTATTAGGGACTCATTTGGAGCTCCAACAAGCCTTAAAAATTCATTTCGCGCAAAAACTAAGTCGTTATAACTAGTTTTGCGAAATATAGCCTTCAAAATACTTTTTTGGCTCCGAAGTGACTCTAGCAAAGTTGTTTTGATCCCAACTGAGTATTTGAACATATAATATATTATAATAAGTATTAGGGACTCATTTGGAGCTCCAACAAGCCTTAAAAATTCATTTCGCGCAAAAACTAAGTCGTTATAACTAGTTTTGCCGAAATATAGCCTTCAAAATACTTTTTTGGCTCCGAAGTGACTCTAGCAAAGTTGTTTTGATCCCAACTGAGTATTTGAACATATAATATATTATAATAAGTATTAGGGACTCATTTGGAGCTCCAACAAGCCTTAAAAAGTCATTTCGCGCAAAAACTAAGTCATCATAATTAGTTTTGCCGAAATATAGCCTGTAAAATAATTTTTTGGCTCCGAAGTGACTATGGCAACGTTGTTTTGATCCTAATTGAGTATTTGAACATATAATATATTATATTAAGTATTAGGGACTCATTTAGAGCTCCATCAAGCCTTAAAAAGTCATTTCTCGCAAAAACTAAGTCCTTATAATTTGTTTTGCTGAAATATTGCCTTTGAAATACTTTTTTAGCTCCGAAGTGACTCTAGCAAAGTTGTTTTGATTCCAACTGAGTATTTGACCATATAACATATTATAATAAGTATGAGGACTCATTTGGAGCTCAAACAAGCATTAAAAAATTATTTCGCGCAAAAAGTAAGTCGTTTTAACTAGTTTTGCCGAAATATAGCCTTCAAAATACTATTTTGGCTCCGAAGTGACTCTAGCAAAGTTATTTTGATCCCAACTGAGTATTTGAATATATAATATATTATAATAAGTATTAGGGATTCATTTGGAGCTCCAACAAGCATTAAAAAGTCATTTTGCGCTAAAACTAAGTCATCATAATTAGTTTTGCCGAAATATAGCCTGTAAAATAATTTTTTGGCTCCGAAGTGACTATGGCAAGGTTGTTTTGATCCTAATTGAGTATTTGAACATATAATATATTATAATAAGTATTAGGACTCATTTGGAGCTCCAACAAGCCTTAAAAAGTCATTTCTCGCAAAAACTAAGTCCTTATAATTTGTTTTGCTGAAATATTGCCTTTGAAATACTTTTTTGGCTCCGAAGTGACTCTAGCAAAGTTGTTTTGATCCCAACTGAGTATTTGACCATATAATATATTATAATAAGTATTAGGGACTCATTTGGAGCTCAAACAAGCATTAAAAATTTATTTCGCGCAAAAACTAAGTCGTTTTAACTAGTTTTGCCGAAATATAGCCTTCAAAATACTTTTTTGCTCCGAAGTGACTCTAGCAAAGTTGTTTTGATCCCAACTGAGTATTTGAATATATAATATATTATAATAAGTATCAGGGATTCATTTGGAGCTCCAACAAGCCTTAAAAAGTCATTTTGCAATAAAACTAAGTCATCATAATTAGTTTTGCCGAAATATAGCCTGTAAAATAATTTTTTGGCTCCGAAGTGACTATGGCAAGGTTGTTTTGATCCTAATTGAGTATTTGAACATATAATATATTATATTAAGTATTAGGGACTCATTTGGAGCTCAAACAAGCATTAAAAATTTATTTCGCGCAAAAACTTAGTCGTTTTAACTAGTTTTGTCGAAATATAGCCTTCAAAATACTATTTTGGCTCCGAAGTCACTCTAGCAAAGTTGATTTGATCCCAACTGAGTATTTGAATATATAATATATTATAATAAGTATTATGGACTCATTTGGAGCTCAAACAAGCATTACAAATTTATTTCGCGCAAAAACTAAGTCGTTTTAACTAGTTTTGCCGAAATATAGCCTTCAAAATACTATTTTGGCTCCTAAGTGACTCTAGCAAAGTTGTTTTGATCCCAACTGAGTATTTGAATATATAATATATTATAATAAGTATTAGGGATTCATTTGGAGCTCCAACAAGCCTTAAAAAGTCATTTTGCGCTAAAACTAAGTCATCATAATTAGTTTAACCGAAATATAGCCTGTAAAATAATTTTTTGGCTCCGAAGTGACTATGGCAAGGTTGTTTTGATCCTAATTGAGTATTTGAACATATAATATATTATAATAAGTATTAGGGACTCATTTGGAGCTCCATCAAGCCTTAAAAAGTCATTTCTCGCAAAAACTAAGTCCTTATAATTTGTTTTGCTGAAATATTGCCTTTGAAATACTTTTTTGGCTCCGAAGTGACTCTAGCAAAGTTGTTTTGATCCCAACTGAGTATTTGACCATATAATATATTATAATAAGTATTAGGGACTCATTTGGAGCTCAAACAAGCATTAAAAATTTATTTCGTGCAAAAACTAAGTCGTTTTAACTAGTTTTGCCGAAATATAGCCTTCAAAATACTATTTTGGCTCCTAAGTGACTCTAGCAAAGTTGTTTTGATCCCAACTGAGTATTTGAATATATAATATATTATAATAAGTATTAGGGATTCATTTGGAGCTCCAACAACGCTTAAAAAGTCATTTTGCACTAAAACTAAGTCATCATAATTAGTTTTGCCGAAATATAGCCTGTAAAATAATTTTTTGGCTCCGAAGTGACTATGGCAACGTTGTTTTGATCCTAATTGAGTATTTGAACATATAATATATTATATTAAGTATTAGGGACTCATTTAGAGCTCCATCAAGCCTTAAAAAGTCATTTCTCGCAAAAACTAAGTCCTTATAATTTGTTTTGCTGAAATATTGCCTTTGAAATACTTTTTTAGCTCCGAAGTGACTCTAGCAAAGTTGTTTTGATTCCAACTGAGTATTTGACCATATAACATATTATAATAAGTATTAGGACTCATTTGGAGTTCAAACAAGCATTAAAAAATTATTTCACGCAAAAACTAAGTCGTTTTAACTAGTTTTGCCGAAATATAGCCTTCAAAATACTATTTTGGCTCCGAAGTGACTCTAGCAAAGTTATTTTGATCCCCTCTTGAGTGTGAAAGTTAGTACTAGCCATGCTCTAGATTGTGAAATCTAAATGAATGTAGTGAGCAACCTTGCTCTGATACCAATTGTTGACCCAAGAATGACTAACCAAGAGGGGGGGTGAATTGGTTATTAGATAAAAATCTTAATAAATTCAATTTTATTAGGCTAATTTAATAATGTTCTATATGCTTAAAACAAGTTGTGCTAATATAAATTTCAACAACTATTCAAGAACAAAATGAGATAAATAAATAGGTAAGGAGTAGGGAGAAAAGAGCGCAAACTATATGTTTATGGAGGTTCGATCCGAAAGATCTACGTCCCCCGTTACCAAGCTCTCCGTCACGAGCAAGGCCTTTGTCCACTATTGTGATCGACTTTCGGCTCGATCTACCATGTACATTTGTCGAACACCTTACGGGCACACCCGAGGATTACCCAATCCTCTTCACAATAAACCCACCAAAAACCCCTTTGTCGAAACCTCGACTAACTCTCAAAAGAATGGTATGAAAAGAAGATGAATATAATGAAGCTCACTAACTCTCTCAAAATATTACAAGACAAATCTATGAGAGAAACACTTTAAGTATTTGATAATGATTGGCTCAAAAGTGTTTTTGGTTTCTTTCTTGAAAAAGGATGCACAATGATGTAAGAGAATAATCAAGAGAAGAAAGAAATAATTTTGTAAGGTTTTTGCTCAGAGAAAATCAGAATCTTTCGTTATCTTTCTTGGAATGAGCAAAATAGAACTTAATCCTTTTATATGTGGCTCAAAAACACAATTTTATGTTTGAATCAGCGAACGAAACGGTCGACCGCTTCAGTAACCGGTCGACCGTTTTAACTGCCACATCAGACAATAAAACGGCTACTTGCAACGGATATTTCTCGGCCCGTTGCAGGGGAACCGGTCGACCGGTTCGTGGAAGTGGTCGACCGGTTCGTCAAATTTTGCCTACGAATATAACTTTTAAGGCAAGAAACGAACCGATACGAAAATGTGCTTAAAATCAAACTTTAAGTGCCACATTTTCTTAATAAAAATGATCATTTAAATGATTTTAGAAATAATGAGAAGATTGAATGATTTACTTTGAATTTTCATAAAATAAGACAAGAAAGCTCAAATCTAAAATGTCAAAGCAAATTTACTCTCTTAACCATGAATTCATTTGCCTTAATATAATATGCAACTATTGAGGATTAAGACATGAATATAATTCGTTTGATTTCAAAATAAATGAATCAAAATAATTTTTAATAAAAAGAACTTTGAGCCAAAAATTATCGAATGCTTAAAGGATAATTTTCCCTTACATTGAATATCCTAATCTTGCTTGTTCTTCATGCTTGAATTTTTCTTGATATAATCATCATTTCAACATTGGTCTTCTAGACAATTTGCTTCATACACACTTGACAAATATATTAGTAATAAAAACTCATCTTGTTTGTAATTATCAAAACATTTGGTTAATTTGTGACATAAGCCAACAATTTCCCCCTTTTTGATAATGACAAACAAAATGATTGCAAACATGAAGAGTAAATAAATTGTAGACCTTGTGTGATAGTTTCAAGTTTAGTCCAAGATTTTTCCCCCTTAGTTTGTGCTTACAAAAAAAATGCAAGTCCTAAAGATGATGGCATTCCCCCTTAGTTTATGCTTAAAAGAAAAGAACAAAAATTTCAAGTCCTAAGGATGATGATATTCAATAAGAATGCAAGTAACAAGATAAAGCAATCATGCAATATTTCCCCCTTTTGGCATTGATCAAAAAGAAATTGGCAAACACTAAAGAAGAAAAGCATGATAAAGACATGAGTATAGAGACTTGAGACATAAGCAAAGAATCCAAGGTCTAAAGAGATAAACCAAAATAAACCAAAATAGCCATAGCCATCAAATAAGAGAAACCAAAATAAGTCCATAGTCATAGTGAAAGATCACATAGCCATCAAATAAGATAAAGTGAGACCAAAATATAAAAAAATCTAGACATCGCAAATAAGGTAAAAGAAAATAAAAATCTACTCGAAGGGCGGCGGCGGTGGTGGCGGAGGGAAGTGGCGATACATGTGATCGAAGAAGGCTTGTTGATTGAGAGCCATTGTGTTGAAGGAGGAGGAGAGCTCGGTTAGGCGTGCATCAAAATGATCAAAGCGAGTGTTGGCAGCACCGCGAAACTCATCAACCGCACCGGTGAGCGAATCGAGACGGGCTTGCATCATGTTGTAGTGCTCTTCGGTGAACCGGAAGGCACTCGTTTGTGGGCCAACGGGATCCTCATCATGATCTTGCCCCGGGCGGTATCCGGCGGCGGCGGCGGCGGCGTCAAGCTCCGCTTCGATGTCATCTTCGTCGTCATCACGGCCGCGAGAGGAGGAACCTTGAGTTTTGGGAGAAATGAAGGACCATTGACCGTCGGAACCTTTGACAATGTGCATTTGGTGAAGGGTAGTCGCATTCATGGGGCTCACTTTAGTAACTTGGGCTTCATTTGCAAGAGGAACGCGCTGAGCACGGAGAAGCCTAGTAATGGCGGCACCGTATGGAAGAGCGGCCCGCTTCTTTTCTTTGGCAACCATCATGAAATTTCCAATGATAAAACCAAGTGAAAGTCTCCTTTTCAACATGATACTATCGATCAAAAAGTGATCGAAAGCGCTAATCTCATCACGATGCCCCGACCTAGGAAGAATGATATAACCGATGATATGATGGAGAAGTTTGGCGGTAAGGTTGAGGTCTTTGGCTTTGAGCTTAATGGGGCCTCTCAATGCACTCAAGTTGATCAAAACCTTCAACTTGAGGCCATCCTTTCTTTTCAAACACACACTCTCCATTTAAGTGGGTTCTAAGGAGCCTATCCAAAACTTGATGGTTGAATGTGATTTTAATTTTTTTAACAACAGAGGCATACCCTTGACCATCATATCTAAGGTTCTTATAGAATTCTTTTACGAGCTCGGGATAACATGGTTCACGAAGACAAACAAATTCAACCCAACTTTGATGTTCAAAAAGTTCTAAGATTCCAAAATCCTCAAAAGCAGAGAAATGAATCACTTTTCCACCTAAAACTGAACAAGTATCAAAGGTGCGAGGATCATTATACCTCTCCGGAGAAGAATCGCTTGAATCCTCTTGACGAACTCGTTTTCCTCTTCCTTTTGTGGTCATTTGCTTCCTTCCCATTGAGCACAAAGGATATAGAACGAATTTGTTGAGAAATTGTAGAGAGAAAAAGTTAGGGTTGGAGATGAGGATTTTGAGTGGATTTGGGAGATTTGAGGCGTTATGGATGAGAATTTTTTTGTGGGTTTTGATGAGAAAGGTAAGAAAAAGAGTTTAAATGGAAGAAATTTGAAGAGAAATGATGAAGAATGGCGATTTTGATAGAGAAGGGGGCTGGTTTTCGCGGGTTTGAGAGAGAGGGAAGGAGAGAAATAAGAGGAAACAGCCTCTTTTCGCGATTAAAAATCGCACCAGGCGCGGAACCGGTCGACCGGTTCCTCCATCCGGTCGACCGGTTCTTCACGAAACCCAAAAAAATCTGGGCACGCAAGAACTGGGCGACCGGTTCCTCCATCCGGTCGTCCGTTTCAAAAAACCGGTCGACCGTTTTTCAATCCGGTCGACCGTCAGAGACGGTGCAAAATTTGTTTCGCCCATCCGGTCGGCCGGGTTTTAATCCGGTCGTCCGGATTATCCAAAAATATATGAATAATCCTAATTTTAACCCTTAAAAATGCCAAAAATATCATACAAATAAGGCAAATCAACTTCAAAACGTATAATTAACCAACATATGTATGATTTTAAACTTTGTCAATCAAGCAATTTCAGATATATCAATCAAACCAAGTCCTCTTCTAATAAAAGAAAATCTTTCTAATGCGAGAGGTTTTGTAAAAATATCGGCTAATTGTTTTTCGGTGCAAATAAATTCCAAAGCAATATCACCACGTTGCACATGATCACGCAAGAAATGATGTCTAATTTCTATATGTTTGGTGCGTGAATGCAAAACTGGATTTTTTGACAAGTTGATGGCACTTGTGTTGTCACACATGATTGGAGTGTAAGAAAATGAAAGACCATAATCATGCAATGTTTGTCTCATCCAAAGAACTTGTGCACAACAACTAGCCGCCGAAATATATTCCGCTTCGGCAGTGGATAGAGCAACCGAATTTTGCTTTTTGCTAAACCAAGATACTAGTGCAAATCCTAGAAAATGACATGTACCACTAGTGCTTTTCCGATCAATTGAGCAACCGGCCCAATCGGCATCGGAGAAACTAAGCAAATCTAGATGAGACCCTTTAGGATACCATAAGCCTAAATTCTTTGTTCCACTAATGTAGCGAAGAATGCGTTTGACGGCACTAAGATGGGACTCTTTTGGATTAGATTGAAATCTAGCACACAAGCCTACACTAAACATGATATCGGGTCTACTTGCGGTTAAATAAAGAAGGGATCCGATCATACCTCGGTACTTTGTCGTATCAACCGCAACACCATGTTCGTCTTTGTCAAGCTTTATTGAAGAACTCATGGGTGTGTTCATTGGTTTTGCATCTTCCATTTCAAACTTCTTGAGCATCTCTTTTACATATTTAGCTTGGTTGATAAAGATTCCTTCCTTGCTTTGTTTGATTTGAAGTCCAAGAAAAAAATTGAGCTCTCCCATCATGCTCATTTCGAACTCGCTACTCATACTCTTAGCAAAATCCTCACAAAGAAGGTCATTAGTAGCACCGAAGATAATATCATCAACATAAATTTGTACAATTATCATATCATCACCCTTGACTTTTATAAAAAGAGTAGTATCCACTTTTCCCATTGAAAAGTCATTTGAAATAAGAAATTTACTTAATCTATCATACCAAGCTCTAGGAGCTTGCTTTAACCCATAGAGAGCCTTTTTCAATTTAAAAACATGATCCGGATACTTATGATTTTGAAAACCGGGTGGTTGTTCTACGTATACTTCCTCTAAAATGTATCCATTTAGAAATGCACTTTTAACATCCATTTGAAAAAGAGTGAAACCTTTATGACAAGCAAAGGCAAGTAGCATTCGAATGGATTCTAATCTTGCGACCGGTGCAAATGTTTCTTCATAGTCGATACCTTCTTCTTGATTGAAACCTTGGGCCACTAATCTAGCCTTGTTTCGCACAATCACACCATTTTCGTCGCGTTTGTTTCTAAAGACCCATTTGGTTCCTATAACGGATTGACTACTAGGTCTAGGAACTAAATCCCAAACATTGTTTCTTTCAAATTGGTTTAGTTCTTCTTGCATAGCTAAAGTCCAAAAATCATCATGTTCCGCTTCTTTAAAATTCTTTGGCTCCATTTGTGAAACAAAAGCAAAGTTGTTACAAATATTTCTAAGTGAGGTTCTAGTAGTCACTCCTTTAGAGGGATCACCAATAATGAGGTCTTTAGGGTGATCGGGATTATACCTCCATTCTTTGGGTAGAGGTTGATCACTTGAGATGTCAAGTTGTAACGATTCATCTTGATGTTCTACGTGACTCTCTTCGTGAACTTCTTCAATCTCTACTTCTTTTCCCGATTCTTCCTTGTCCGATTGGATAGTAAGTTTCTCAAGTGGAATTTCCGAATCTACATCATGAAAAACACTACCTTTCTCTTTATCAAGAGAGTTAGATTCATCAAAGGTAACATGAATAGATTCTTCTACGACTAATGTTCTTTTGTTAAATACTCTATAGGCTTTGCTAGAACTAGAGTACCCGAGAAAAATGCCAATATCGGCTTTTGCATCAAATTTACCTAATTTGTCTTTTGTGTTCAAAATAAAGCATTTACAACCGAAAACTTTAAAATATCCGATGTTTGGTACTCTACCCCTCCAAAGCTCATACGGAGTTTTGCATTTCTTTTTAGCTACAAAAACTCTATTAGCAATATAACAAGCGGTATTAACCGCTTCGGCCCAAAAATATTTAGGTAAGCTATTTTCATTTAACATAGTGCGGGCCATTTCTTGTAATGTACGATTCTTTCTTTCTACTACACCATTTTGTTGAGGTGTTCTAGGAGCCGAAAAGTTATGATCATAACCATTGTTATTACAAAATATTTCAAATGCATCATTATCAAATTCTCCACCATGATCACTTCTAACCGATGTTATAGTATAGCCTTTTTCATTTTGAACACGTTTACAAAAATTTTCAAAGATTGACAAGGCTTCATCTTTGAATTTCAAGAAAATAACCCATGTAAACCGTGAAAAATCATCAACTATGACAAAGGCGTAATGTTTCCCTCCAAGACTAGCGGTCCTTGAAGGACCAAATAAATCCATATGTAAAAGTTGTAAAGGTCGAAAGGTAGAATAATATTGTTTGCTTTTAAAAGAGGTTCTAACTTGTTTTCCTAATTGACAAGCTTCACAAATTTTCTCTTTTTCAAATATTATGTTTGGCAAACCTTTGACATAGACATTTTTTGAAATTCTTGAGATTAGGTCCATGCTAGCATGTCCAAGGCGCCTATGCCAAAGCCAATGATCATCTTTTAAAGTAGCAAAACATTTTTCATCAATGTGATCATGTGCAATATCAATGGTATAGACATTATCATTTCGGCTACCCATAAACATGACTCGATTTGATGTAGCATCTTCAATTTTGCAAGAGGAAGAATCAAATACTATACGATAACCTTTGTCACATAATTGACTAATACTTAGTAAATTATGCTTTAAATTATCCACTAGTTGAACATTCTCAATTGAAGGAGAAAGTGAATTACCAACGTTTCCGAAACCAAGAATCTTTCCTTGTGAGTTGTCACCGAACGTCACATGTCCACCATCCTTCTTTGTGAAGCTAGAAAGTAGTGAGAAGTCTCCGGTCATGTGCTTTGAGCATCCACTATCAAGAAACCACTTGCTCTTTATTTTCTTTGAGTCCTACAACAAGACAATTCAAGTTTTGATCTTTGGTACCCACACTAACTTGGGTCCAATAGTGTTAGTGGTTGTGGATTTTTTGATCCACTTATATTTTGAGCCATGACTCATACTTTTCTTGATATGACAATCGAATGAGGTATGACCATGATCATTACAATAGTGACATATAATACGTGATGAGCTTGAAGCTTTGACAAAATGGTTAGCTAGTAAATTTTGTTTCAAGGTTGGTTTAAAACCAAGTCCTTGTTTGTTGAAAACACACCGTTGTTCACTAATCATCATGTCAAAAGTTTTCTTTCCTAAAGTGAATTTGTAAACAACCTTTGTCAAATCATCCACTTTTTCTTTTAATGAAATATTTTCATTTCTCAAATTTTCATTTTCCTTTTCTAAGACCGAAATTTTTCCTAGCTCAATAGAAAGTGATGCATTTTTCTTTTTCAAGAGAGTGGCTTTAGTGGCAAGCTTTTCGAAATTTGTAAGTAGCTCATCATATGCAATGGATAACTCATCATATAAAGTATCATCATCAACTAGAGTGTTTTGAATTTCTACCTCATCATTTAGTGCCATAAAGCACATGTTGGCGATTTCTTCTTGCTTCTCCTCTTCTTGATCCTCCTCTTCACTATCATCCCATGTAATCACTTGAAGAGCCTTCTTTTTCTTTCCAAATTTTCTTTGTTGTTGTTGATGTTGTAGTTGTGGACATTCATCCCTTTTGTGTCCGGGCTTCTTGCATTCGTAGCAAATGATAGGATCTTTGTTTCCTCCCTTGTCATTTCTCCTTGGTGTTCTTCGAAAGCCTTTGAAGCGATTGAATTTCCCAAGAAGAGCCATGAGATCCTCCATTTCGCTTTCGTCTAAGCCTTCGCTCTTATCCTCTTCTTCGGATGTTGACTTTAAGGCAATTTGTCTTTTTGGCCTCTCTTCCACTTGATCCTTGTTCTTCGAAGTTTTGTCTTTAGTTTCCGCCATGTTAAGCTCATGAGTCATCAATACGCCGTAGAGCTCTTCAATAGTGTATTTTTGAGTAGTCTTCGTTGTCTCAATCACGGTCTTGAGCGTGGTCCATGACTCCGGCAAGGATCTAAGAATTTTACTCACAAGCTCATCATTAGTAAGTTTCCGATCAAGTGCTTTCAAGCCATTTACAATATCGGTGAATCTAGTAATCATGTCTACAATGGCCTCATTTTCTTTCATGAAGAAGTTCTCATACTTAGTAACTAGCATATTGATTTTAGTCTCTTTGACTTGACTAGTTCCTATATGAGTGATTTCAAGCAAGTTCCAAATGTCTTGTGCGGAATCACACATGCAAATGCGATTGAACTCATTTTTGTCTAGTGCACAATACAAAACATTTTTAGCTCTAGCATTTAGAGAAAGTTTTCTCTTATCTTCCTCCTCATACTCATGCTTTTCTTTCAAGACCAAACGGTCCGGTTTTCCCTCTTCTTTGATAAGCTTCATAGGGACATAAGGACCGTTTTCTATCACTTCCCAAAGATTATAATCAATAGATTGGAGATAGATGGTCATCCGAGCCTTCCAATAATTGTAGTCATTTCCATCAAAAAGTGGAGGCCGGTTTGTGGAATGCCCCTCTTGAGTGTGAAAGTTAGTACTAGCCATGCTCTAGATTGTGAAATCTAAATGAATGTAGTGAGCAACCTTGCTCTGATACCAATTGTTGACCCAAGAATGACTAACCAAGAGGGGGGGTGAATTGGTTATTAGATAAAAATCTTAATAAATTCAATTTTATTAGGCTAATTTAATAATGTTCTATATGCTTAAAACAAGTTGTGCTAATATAAATTTCAACAACTATTCAAGAACAAAATGAGATAAATAAATAGGTAAGGAGTAGGGAGAAAAGAGCGCAAACTATATGTTTATGGAGGTTCGATCCGAAAGATCTACGTCCCCCGTTACCAAGCTCTCCGTCACGAGCAAGGCCTTTGTCCACTATTGTGATCGACTTTCGGCTCGATCTACCATGTACATTTGTCGAACACCTTACGGGCACACCCGAGGATTACCCAATCCTCTTCACAATAAACCCACCAAAAACCCCTTTGTCGAAACCTCGACTAACTCTCAAAAGAATGGTATGAAAAGAAGATGAATATAATGAAGCTCACTAACTCTCTCAAAATATTACAAGACAAATCTATGAGAGAAACACTTTAAGTATTTGATAATGATTGGCTCAAAAGTGTTTTTGGTTTCTTTCTTGAAAAAGGATGCACAATGATGTAAGAGAATAATCAAGAGAAGAAAGAAATAATTTTGTAAGGTTTTTGCTCAGAGAAAATCAGAATCTTTCGTTATCTTTCTTGGAATGAGCAAAATAGAACTTAATCCTTTTATATGTGGCTCAAAAACACAATTTTATGTTTGAATCAGCGAACGAAACGGTCGACCGCTTCAGTAACCGGTCGACCGTTTTAACTGCCACATCAGACAATAAAACGGCTACTTGCAACGGATATTTCTCGGCCCGTTGCAGGGGAACCGGTCGACCGGTTCGTGGAAGTGGTCGACCGGTTCGTCAAATTTTGCCTACGAATATAACTTTTAAGGCAAGAAACGAACCGATACGAAAATGTGCTTAAAATCAAACTTTAAGTGCGACATTTTCTTAATAAAAATGATCATTTAAATGATTTTAGAAATAATGAGAAGATTGAATGATTTACTTTGAATTTTCATAAAATAAGACAAGAAAGCTCAAATCTAAAATGTCAAAGCAAATTTACTCTCTTAACCATGAATTCATTTGCCTTAATATAATATGCAACTATTGAGGATTAAGACATGAATATAATTCGTTTGATTTCAAAATAAATGAATCAAAATAATTTTTAATAAAAAGAACTTTGAGCCAAAAATTATCGAATGCTTAAAGGATAATTTTCCCTTACATTGAATATCCTAATCTTGCTTGTTCTTCATGCTTGAATTTTTCTTGATATAATCATCATTTCAACATTGGTCTTCTAGACAATTTGCTTCATACACACTTGACAAATATATTAGTAATAAAAACTCATCTTGTTTGTAATTATCAAAACATTTGGTTAATTTGTGACATAAGCCAACAGTCATCATAATTAGTTTTGCCGAAATATAGCCTGTAAAATAATTTTTTGGCTCCGAAGTGACTATGGCAAGGTTGTTTTGATCCTAATTGAGTATTTGAACATATAATATATTATATTAAGTATTAGGGACTCTCATTTGGAGCTCAAACAAGCATTAAAAATTTATTTCGCGCAAAAACTAAGTCGTTTTAACTAGTTTTGTCGAAATATAGCCTTCAAAATACTATTTTGGCTCCGAAGTAACACTAGCAAAGTTGTTTTGTACCCAACTGAGTATTTGAATATATAATATATTATAATAAGTATTAGGGATTCATTTGGAGCTCCAACAAGCCTTAAAAAGTCATTTTGCGCTAAAACTAAGTCAACATAATTAGTTTTGCCGAAATATAGCCTGCAAAATAATTTTTTGAATCTGAAGTGACTATGGCAAGGTTGTTTTGATCCTAATTGAGTATTTGAACATATAATATATTATATTAAGTATTAGGGACTCATTTGGAGCTCCATCAAGCCTTAAAAAGTCATTTTGCGCTAAAACTAAGTCATCATAATTAGTTTTGCCGCTCCGAAGTGACTATGGCAAGGTTGTTTTAATCCTAATTGAGTATTTGAACATATAATATATTATATTAAGTATTAGGGATTCATTTGGAGATCCATCAAGCCTTAAAAAGTCATTTCTCGCAAAAACTAAGTCCTTATAATTTGTTTTGCTGAAATATTGCCTTTGAAATACTTTTTTGACTCCGAAGTGACTCTAGCAAAGTTGTTTTGATCCCAACTGAGTATTTGACCATATAATATATTATAATAAGTATTATGGACTCATTTGGAGCTCATACAAGCATTAAAAATTTATTTCGCGCAAAAACTAAGTCGTTTTAATTAGTTTTGCCGAAATATAGCCTTCAAAATACTATTTTTGCTCCGAAGTGACTCTAGCAAAGTTGTTTTGATCCCAACTGAGTATATGAATATATATTATATTATAATAAGTATCAGGGATTCATTTGGAGCTCCAACAAGCCTTAAAAAGTCATTTTGCAATAAAACTAAGTCATCATAATTAGTTTTGCCGAAATATAGCCTGTAAAATAATTTTTTGGCTCCGAAGTGACTATGGCAAGGTTGATTTGATCCTAATTGAGTATTTGAACATATAATATATTATATTAAGTATTAGGGACTCATTTGGAGCTCAAACAAGCATTAAAAATTTATTTCGCGCAAAAACTAAGTCGTTTTAACTAGTTTTGTCGACATATAGCCTTCAAAATACTATTTTGGCTCCGAAGTCACTCTAGCAAAGTTGATTTGATCCCAACTGAGTATTTGAATATATAATATATTATAATAAGTATTATGGACTCATTTGGAGCTCAAACAAGCATTACAAATTTATTTCGCGCAAAAACTAAGTCGTTTTAACTAGTTTTGCCGAAATATAGCCTTCAAAATACTATTTTGGCTCCTAAGTGACTCTAGCAAAGTTGTTTTGATCCCAACTGAGTATTTGAATATATAATATATCATAATAAGTATTAGGTATTCATTTGGAGCTCCAACAAGCCTTAAAAAGTCATTTTGCGCTAAAACTAAGTCATCATAATTAGTTTAACCGAAATATAGCCTGTAAAATAATTTTTTGGCTCCGAAGTGACTATGGCAAGGTTGTTTTGATCCTAATTGAGTATTTGAACACATAATATATTATAATAAGTATTAGGGACTCATTTGGAGCTCCATCTAGCCTTAAAAAGTCATTTCTCGCAAAAACTAAGTCCTTATAATTTGTTTTGCTGAAATATTGCCTTTGAAATACTTTTTTGGCTCCGAAGTGACTCTAGCAAAGTTGTTTTGATCCCAAACTGAGTATTTGAACATATAATATATTATAATAAGTATTAGGGACTCATTTGGAGCTCAAACAAGCATTAAAAATTTATTTCGTGCAAAAACTAATTCGTTTTAACTAGTTTTGCCGAAATATAGCCTTCAAAATACTATTTTGGCTCCTAAGTGACTCTAGCAAAGTTGTTTTGATCCCAACTGAGTATTTGAATATATAATATATTATAATAAGTATTAGGGATTCATTTGGAGCTCCAACAAGCCTTAAAAAGTCATTTTGCACTAAAACTAAGTCATCATAATTAGTTTTGCCGAAATATAGCCTGTAAAATAATTTTTTGGCTCCGAAGTGACTATGGCAACGTTGTTTTGATCCTAATTGAGTATTTGAACATATAATATATTATATTAAGTATTAGGGACTCATTTAGAGCTCCATCAAGCCTTAAAAAGTCATTTCTCGCAAAAACTAAGTCCTTATAATTTGTTTTGCTGAAATATTGCCTTTGAAATACTTTTTTAGCTCCGAAGTGACTCTAGCAAAGTTGTTTTGATTCCAACTGAGTATTTGACCATATAACATATTATAATAGGTATTAGGACTCATTTGGAGCTCAAACAAGCATTAAAAAATTATTTCGCGCAAAAACTAAGTCGTTTTAACTAGTTTTGCCGAAATATAGCCTTCAAAATACTATTTTGGCTCCGAAGTGACTCTAGCAAAGTTATTTTGATCCCAACTGAGTATTTGAATATATATTATAATATATTATAATAAGTATTAGGGATTCATTTGGAGCTCCAACAAGGCTTAAAAAGTCATTTTGCGCTAAAACTAAGTCATCATAATTAGTTTTGCCGAAATATAGCCTGCAAAAAATTTTTTTGAATCTGAAGTGACTATGGCAAGGTTGTTTTGATCCTAATTGAGTATTTGAACATATAATATATTATATTAAGTATTAGGGACTCATTTGGAGCTCCATCAAGCCTTAAAAAGTCATTTCTCGCAAAAACTAAGTCCTTATAATTTGTTTTGCTGAAATATTGCCTTTGAAATGCTTTTTTGGCTCCGAAGTGACTCTAGCAAAGTGTTTTGATCCCAACTGAGTATTTGACCATATAATATAATATAATAAGTATTATGGACTCATTTGGAGTTCAAACAAGCATTAAAAATTTATTTCGCGCAAAAACTAAGTCGTTTTAACTAGTTTTGCCGAAATATAGCCTTCAAAATACTATTTTTGCTCCGAAGTGACTCTAGCAAAGTTGTTTTGATCCCAACTGAGTATATGAATATATATTATATTATAATAAGTATCAGGGATTCATTTGGAGCTCCAACAAGCCTTAAAAAGTCATTTTGCAATAAAACTAAGTCATCATAATTAGTTTTGCCGAAATATAGCCTGTAAAATAATTTTTTGGCTCCGAAGTGACTATGGCAAGGTTGTTTTGATCCTAATTGAGTATTTGAACATATAATATATTATATTAAGTATTAGGGACTCATTTGGAGCTCAAACAAGCATTAAAAATTTATTTCGCGCAAAAACTAAGTCGTTTTAACTAGTTTTGTCGAAATATAGCCTTCAAAATACTATTTTGGCTCCGAAGTCACTCTAGCAAAGTTGTTTTGATCCCAACTGAGTATTTGAATATATAATATATTATAATAAGTATTATGGACTCATTTGGAGCTCAAACAAGCATTACAAATTTATTTCGCGCAAAAACTAAGTCGTTTTAACTAGTTTTGCCGAAATATAGCCTTTAAAATACTATTTTGGCTCTGAAGTGACTCTAGCAAAATTGTTTTGATCCCAACAGAGTATTTGAATATATAATATATTAGAATAAGTATTAGGGATTCATTTGGAGCTCCAACAAGGCTTAAAAAGTCATTTTGCGCTAAAACTAAGTCATCATAATTAGTTTTGCCGAAATATAGCCTGTAAAATAATTTTTTGGCTCCGAAGTGACTATGGCAAGGTTGTTTTGATCCTAATTGAGTATTTGAACATATAATATATTATATTAAGTATTGGGGACTCATTTGGAGTTCAAACAAGCATTAAAAATTTATTTCGCGCAAAAACTAAGTCGTTTTAACTAGTTTTGTCGAAATATAGCCTTCAAAATACTATTTTGGCTCCGAAGTAACTCTAGCAAAGTTGTTTTGAACCCAACTGAGTATTTGAATATATAATATATTATAATAAGTATTAGGAATTCATTTGGAGCTCCAACAAGCCTTAAAAAGTCATTTTGCGCTAAAACTAAGTCAACATAATTAGTTTTGCCGAAATATAGCCTGTAAGATAATTTTTTGGCTCCGAAGTGACTATGGCAAGGTTGTTTTGATCCTAATTGAGTATTTGAACATATAATATATTATATTAAGTATTAGGGACTCATTTGGAGCTCAAACAAGCATTAAAAATTTATTTCGTGCAAAAACTAAGTCGTTTTAACTAGTTTTGTCGAAATATAGCCTTCAAAATACTATTTTGGCTCCGAAGTCACTCTAGCAAAGTTGTTTTGATCCTAACTGAGTATTTGAATATTTAATATATTATAATAAGTATTATGGACTCATTTGGAGCTCAAACAAGCATTACAAATTTATTTCGCGCAAAAACTAAGTCGTTTTAACTAGTTTTGCCGAAATATAGCCTTTAAAATACTATTTTGGCTCTGAGTGACTCTAGCAAAATTGTTTTGATCCCAACAGAGTATTTGAATATATAATATATTAGAATAAGTATTAGGGATTCATTTGGAGCTCCAACAAGGCTTAAAAAGTCATTTTGCGCTAAAACTAAGTCATCATAATTAGTTTTGCCGAAATATAGCCTGTAAAATAATTTTTTGGCTCCGAAGTGACTATGGCAAGGTTGTTTTGATCCTAATTGAGTATTTGAACATATAATATATTATATTAAGTATTGGGGACTCATTTGGAGTTCAAACAAGCATTAAAAATTTATTTCGCGCAAAAACTAAGTCGTTTTAACTAGTTTTGTCGAAATATAGCCTTCAAAATACTATTTTGGCTCCGAAGTAACTCTAGCAAAGTTGTTTTGAACCCAACTGAGTATTTGAATATATAATATATTATAATAAGTATTAGGAATTCATTTGGAGCTCCAACAAGCCTTAAAAAGTCATTTTGCGCTAAAACTAAGTCAACATAATTAGTTTTGCCGAAATATAGCCTGTAAGATAATTTTTTGGCTCCGAAGTGACTATGGCAAGGTTGTTTTGATCCTAATTGAGTATTTGAACATATAATATATTATATTAAGTATTAGGGACTCATTTGGAGCTCAAACAAGCATTAAAAATTTATTTCGCGCAAAAACTAAGTCGTTTTTAACTAGTTTTGTCGAAATATAGCCTTCAAAATACTATTTTGGCTCCGAAGTCACTCTAGCAAAGTTGTTTTGATCCCAACTGAGTATTTGAATATATAATATATTATAATAAGTATTATGGACTCATTTGGAGCTCAAACAAGCATTACAAATTTATTTCGCGCAAAAACTAAGTCGTTTTAACTAGTTTTGCCGAAATATAGCCTTTAAAATACTATTTTGGCTCTGAAGTGACTCTAGCAAAATTGTTTTGATCCCAACAGAGTATTTGAATATATAATATATTAGAATAAGTATTAGGGATTCATTTGGAGCTCCAACAAGGCTTAAAAAGTCATTTTGCGCTAAAACTAAGTCATCATAATTAGTTTTGCCGAAATATAGCCTGTAAAATAATTTTTTGGCTCCGAAGTGACTATGGCAAGGTTGTTTTGATCCTAATTGAGTATTTGAACATATAATATATTATATTAAGTATTAGGGACTCATTTGGAGCTCCATCAAGCCTTAAAAAGTCATTTCTCGCAAAAACTAAGTCCTTATAATTTGTTTTGCTGAAATATTGCCTTTGAAATGCTTTTTTGGCTCCGAAGTGACTCTAGCAAAGTGTTTTGATCCCAACTGAGTATTTGACCATATAATATAATATAATAAGTATTATGGACTCATTTGGAGCTCAAACAAGCATTAAAAATTTATTTCGCGCAAAAACTAAGTCGTTTTAACTAGTTTTGCCGAAATATAGCCTTCAAAATACTATTTTTGCTCCGAAGTGACTCTAGCAAAGTTGTTTTGATCCCAACTGAGTATATGAATATATATTATATTATAATAAGTATCAGGATTCATTTGGAGCTCCAACAAGCCTTAAAAGTCATTTTGCAATAAAACTAAGTCATCATAATTAGTTTTGCCGAAATATAGCCTGTAAAATAATTTTTTGGCTCCGAAGTGACTATGGCAAGGTTGTTTTGATCCTAATGAGTATTTGAACATATAATATATTATATTAAGTATTAGGGACTCATTTGGAGCTCAAACAAGGATTAAAAATTTATTTCGCGCAAAAAACTAAGTCGTTTAACTAGTTTTGTCGAATATAGCCTTCAAAATACTATTTTGGCTCCGAAGTGACCCTCTAGCAAAGTTGTTTAGAAACCCAACTGAGTATTTTGAATATATAATATATTATAATAAGTATTATGGGACTCCATTTGGAGCTACAACAAGCCTTACAAAAGTCATTTCGCACAAAACTAAGCAAGAAAATTTAGTTTTGTCAAATATATTCAGGAAATAATTCTTTTGCCCCCATGACTCCTAGGGCAAAGTTGTTTAGATCCTGAATTGCTAATTTGAACATATAATATATTATAATAAGTATTAAAGACTCCATTTCCGAGCTCCAACAAGCCTAAAAATGATGGCTTCGCGCAAAAAAACTAAGTCACTATAACTACTTTCCAACATAGCCCTTTAAATACTTTTTTGGTCCCAATGCCAAGTGACTATAGCAAATTTGTTTTGACCTCAATCGAGTATTTGAACATATAATATATTATAATAAGTATTAGGACTCATTCGAGGTCCAAAATCTCACAAATTCATTTCTTACAAACTAAGTTTCACAAATTCAGTTTCCTTTCTGAAATATAGCCTTCAAAATACTTTTTGGCTCCGGCGACTTCTAACAAAGTTGCTGTTTTGATCCTAACTGAGTATTGAACATATAATATATTATAATAAGTATTAGGTTCTCATTTGGAGTTCCAATGTTTTGCAATCATTTACATAAAACTAAGTCACTATAACTAGTTTTGCTGGAATATAGCCTTCTTAAAATACTTTTTGGCTCCGAAGTATATAGCAAAGTTGTTTTGATCCCAACTGAGTATTTGAACATATAATATATTATAATAAGTATTTTCATAAAACTAAGTCATATTACTAGTTTTGCCAAATATAGTTTCAAAATCCTTTTGTCTGAGACTCTAGAAAAGTTGTTTTGATCCCAACTGAGTATTTGAACATATAATATATTATAATAAGTATTAGGGACTCATTTGTTCTCCATTAAGCCTTAAAACATTGGGCATTAAAACTAAGTCAAGAAAATTGTCACTAAATATAGCCCGTAAAATAATTTTGTTGGTCTAAGTGACTTCAACAAAGTTGTTTAGATCCTGCCAGAGTATTTGAACATATAATATATTATAATAAGTATTAGAGACTCATTTAGAGCTCCAATAAGCTTTAAAATTTATTTCACGCAAAACGGGTCAAGAGCAACTAGTTTTGCTGAAATATAGCCTTTCCCAAAATACTTTTGGCTCCGAAGCTTAATTAACAAAGTTGTTTTGATCCCAACTGAGTATTTGAACACATAATACGCCCGCATGGGTATTAGGACTTATTTGGATCCAAATAAGTTCTTCGCTCGCACAAACCAAGTCAGCATAAACTAGTTTTGCCAAATATAGCCCTTAAAATACATTTTTGTTCGAATCACTATAGCAAAGTTGTTTTGAAATCCTAACTTTGTATTTAAAAATATAATATATTATATTGGGTATTAGGACCTATTTGAGTTCCAATAAGCCTTAAAAGTGCATTTCTAATGAAGGGACCAAGGCAAGAAAAAATTAGTTTTGCCGCAAATATAGCCTCAGAAATAATTTTTTGCCTGCGTTTGACTTCTAGCAAAGTTGTTAAACGATTCCAACTGAGTATTTGAACATATATAATATATTATAATAAGAATTAGGACTCATTTGGAGCTCCAATAGTCTTGTTTACTTCACAAGAAAACTAAGTCATATAACTAGTCTTGCTTTGAAATATAGCCCTTTTAAATACTTTTTTGGCTCAAAGTGACTATAGCAAAGTTATTTTGATCCCAACTGAGTATTTGAACATAATATATTATAATAAGTAGACATTATGACTCATTTAGGTCTAACAAGCTCTGTTATGGCTCATTTCGGCAAAAACCAGTCATTATATCCAAGCGCCGAAATATAGCCTTCAAAATACTTTTAATGGTTCGAATTGACTCTAACAAAGTTGTTTTGATCTCAATTGAGTATTTGAATATATAATATATTATAATAAGTATTGGACTCATTCGTGCTCCAATGGGCTCTCTTCAAAGTCATTTCACAAAACTAAGTCAAAGAAAATTAGTTTTGTTTAAATATAGCTCTCAGAAATAATTTCTTGGCCTCCAAGGACTCTAGCAAAGTTGTTTAGATCCCAACTGAGTATTGAACATATAATATATTATAATAAGTTTTAGGGACTCATTTGGAGCTCCAACAAGCTCTTAAAATGCATTTCGCGCAAAAAACTAAGTCGTTATAACTACTTTTGCCGAAATATAGCCTTAAATACTTTTGGCTCCGTAAATGACTATAGCAAATTTGTTTTGGATCCCAACTGAGTATTTGAACATATAATATATTATAATAAGTATTAGTGACTCATTCAGAGGTCCAAAAATCTTACAAATTCATTTCCTCACAACAAAACTAAGTCAAAAAAAATAGTTTTCTGAAATATAGCCTTAAAATACTTTTTTTGGCTCCGGTTTCACTCTTAACAAAGTTGTTTTGATCCCAACTGAGCATTTGAACATATAATATATTATAATAAGTATTAGACCTATCTAGAGTCTAACAAGTTTTGTAAAAATTCATTTCTCACAAGAAAAACTAAGTCACAGGCTCATTGTAAATATAGCCTTCAAAATACTTTTGGCTCTAAGTGTATATAAAGAAAAGTTGTTTTGATCCCAACTGAGTATTTGAACATATAATATATTATAATAAGCATACACAAAATTGAAACAAGACATAGTTTTTATGCTTAAATATAGCTTCAAAATTTTTTCGGATTTAGTGTGTTGTTTTGATCCTAATCAGATGAACATATAATATATTATAATAAGATTAGGACTCACTTGCTCTTCATTGCCTAAAAGACATTTCGCCAAAAACTAAGTCAAAGAAATTAGTTGTTGAAATATAGCCTCAGAAACTGGGTTTGCTCATGATTTAACAAAGTTGTTTAGATCTCAATGAGAGCTTGAACATAGTAATATATATACAGAGTTAGAGACTCCATTTGAACCCAACAAGCCTTAAAATTTATTTACGCAAATCTGTATTACACCAGTTTTGTCAATATAGCCTTCAAAACAGATGCTGGTGGTTCTGTCCAGCAAAGCTGTTTGATCCCAACCTGAGCATTTGAACACACACAATAGGCATTAGGACTCTGTTTAGATTCATGTCTTAAAATTATTTCGCACAACTAAGTCACATATCTATTTTTACGAAATATAGCCTTTAAATAATTTTTGGTTCACTCACTATAGCAAAGTTAGCTTGAACTCAACCCAGTATTGTGTTGTAATATATTATAACAAGTATTAGGGATCATTTGAGCTCCAACAAGTTTTGTAAAGTCATTTCACGAAAATTAAGTCACAAAATTAGTTTTGAGCCAAATAGGCTCGTAAAATACCCTTGGCTCTAAGCGACTTCTAGCAGATCTCACCCGAAAATGAACATATAATATATTATAATAAGCATCAGGACTCATTTGGAGTCTGCAACAAGCCTTAAAAATGCATTTTCACAAGAAACTAAGTCGCATATTCATTTTGCCGGGAAACATAGGGTTCCAACATGCTATTCGGCGGCGACTATAGCAAAGAAGTTTTGATCTCTGACCGAGGCCGAACATATAATAGCCTAAAATAAATCTTAAGGATTCATTTGGAGGTCCAGCAAGCAAAAAAGTCATTTTTACAAGAAAATACGTCATCATAATTATTTGAATATAGCTTTTAAAATACTTTTTGTTTCCGAAGTGACTATGGCAAGGTTGTTTTGATCCTAATTGAGTATTTGAACGTATAATATATTATATTAAGTATTAGGGACTCATTTGGAGCTCAAACAAGCATTAAAAATTTATTTCGCGCAAAAACTAAGTCGTTTTAACTAGTTCTGCCAAAATATAGCCTTCAAAATACTATTTTGGCTCCGAAGTGACTCTAGCAAATTTGTTTTGATCCCAACTGAGTATTTGAATATATAATATATTATAATAAGTATTAGGGATTCATTTGGAGCTCCAACAAGCCTTAAAAAGTCATTTTGCGCTAAAACTAAGTCATCATAATTAGTTTTGCCGAAATATAGCCTGTAAAATAATTTTTTGGCTCCGAAGTGACTATGGCAAGGTTGTTTTGATCCTAATTGAGTATTTGAACATATAATATATTATATTAAGTATTAGGGACTCATTTGGAGCTCCATCAAGCCTTAAAAAGTTATTTCTCGCAAAAACTAAGTCCTTATAATTTGTTTTGCTGAAATATTGCCTTTGAAATACTATTTTGGCTCCGAAGTGACTCTAGCAAAATTGTTTTGATCCCAACTGAGTATTTGACCATATAATATATTATAATAAGTATTAGGGACACATTTGGAGCTCAAACAAGCATTAAAAATTTATTTCGCGCAAAAACTAAGTCGTTTTAACTAGTTTTGCTCAAATATAGCCTTCAAAATACTATTTTGGCTCCGAAGTGACTCTAGCAAAGTTGTTTTGATCCCAACTGAGTATTTGAATATATAATATATTATAATAAGTATTAGGGATTCATTTGGAGCTCCAACAAGCCTTAAAAAGTCATTTTGTGCTAAAACTAAGTCATCATAATTAGTTTTGCCGAAATATAGCCTGTAAAATAATTTTTTCGCTCCGAAGTGACTATGGCAAAGTTGTTTTGATCCTAATTGAGTATTTGAACATATAATATATTATATTAAGTATTAGGGACCCATTTGGAGCTCAAACAAGCATTAAAAATTTATTTCGCGCAAAAACTAAGTCGTTTTAACTAGTTTTGTCGAAATATAGCCTTCAAAATACTATTTTGGCTCCGAAGTGACTCTAGCAAAGTTGTTTTGATCCCAAATGAGTATTTGAATATATAATATATTATAATAAGTATTAGGGACTCATTTGGAGCTCAAACAAGAATTAAAAATTTATTTCGCGCAAAAACTAAGTCGTTTTAACTAGTTTTGTCGAAACATAGCCTTCAAAATACTATTTTGGCTCCGAAGTGACTCTAGCAAAGTTGTTTTGATCCCAACTGAGTATTTGAATATATAATATATTATAATAAGTATTATGGACTCATTTGGAGCTCAAACAAGCATTAAAAATTTATTTCGCGCAAAAACTAAGTCGTTTTACCTAGTTTTGCCGAAATATAGCCTTCAAAATACTATTTTGGCTCCGAAGTGACTCTAGCAAAATTGTTTTGATCCAAACTGAGTATTTGAATATATAATATATTATAATAAGTATTAGGGATTCATTTGGAGCTCCAACAAGCCTTAAAAAGTCATTTTGCGCTAAAACTAAGTCATCACAATTAGTTTTGCCAAAATATAGCCTGTAAAATAATTTTTTGGCTCCGAAGTGACTATGGCAAGGTTGTTTTGATCCTAATTGAGTATTTGAACATATAATATATTATATTAAGTATTAGGGACTCATTTGGAGCTCCATCAAGCCTTAAAAAGTCATTTCTCGCAAAAACTAAGTCCTTATAATTTGTTTTGCTGAAATATTGCCTTTGAAATACTTTTTTGGCTCCGAAGTGACTCTAGCAAAGTTATTTTGATCCCAACTGAGTATTTGACCATATAATATATTATAATAAGTATTAGGGACACATTTGGAGCTCAAACAAGCATTAAAAATTTATTTCGCGCAAAAACTAAGTCGTTTTAACTAGTTTTGCCGAAATATAGCCTTCAAAATACTATTTTGGCTCCGAAGTGACTCTAGCAAAGTTGTTTTGATCCCAACTGAGTATTTGAATATATAATATATTATAATAAGTATTAGGGATTCATTTGGAGCTCCAACAAGCCTTAAAAAGTCATTTTGTGCTAAAACTAAGTCATCATAATTAGTTTTACCGAAATATAGCCTGTAAAATAATTTTTTGGCTCCGAAGTGACTATGGCAAGGTTGTTTTGATCCTAATTGAGTATTTGAACATATAATATATTATATTAAGTATTAGGGACCCATTTGGAGCTCAAACAAGCATTAAAAATTTATTTCGCGCAAAAACTAAGTCGTTTTAACTAGTTTTGTCGAAATATAGCCTTCAAAATACTATTTTGGCTCCGAAGTGACTCTAGCAAAGTTGTTTTGATCCCAACTGAGTATTTGAATATATAATATATTATAATAAGTGTTAGGGACTCATTTGGAGCTCAAACAAGCATTAAAAATTTATTTCGCGCAAATACTAAGTCGTTTTAACTAGTTTTGCCGAAATATAGCCTTCAAAATTCTATTTTGGCTCCGAAGTGACTCTAGCAAAGTTTTTTTGATCCCAACTGAGTATTTGAATATATAATATATTATAATAAGTATTAGGGATTCATTTGGAGCTCCAACAAGCCTTAAAAAGTCATTTTGCGCTAAAACTAAGTCATCACAATTAGTTTTGCCAAAATATAGCCTGTAAAATAATTTTTTGGCTCCGAAGTGACTATGGCAAGGTTGTTTTGATCCTAATTGAGTATTTGAACATATAATATATTATATTAAGTATTAGGGACTCATTTGGAGCTCCATCAAGCCTTAAAAAGTCATTTCTCGCAAAAACTAAGTGCTTATAATTTGTTTTGCTGAAATATTGCCTTTGAAATACTTTTTTAGCTCCGAAGTGACTCTAGCAAAGTTATTTTGATCCCAACTGAGTATTTGACCATATAATATATTATAATAAGTATTAGGGACACATTTGGAGCTCAAACAAGCATTAAAAATTTATTTCGCGCAAAAACTAAGTCGTTTTAACTAGTTTTGCCGAAATATAGCCTTCAAAATACTATTTTGGCTCCGAAGTGACTCTAGCAAAGTTGTTTTGATCCCAACTGAGTATTTGAATATATAATATATTATAATAAGTATTAGGAATTCATTTGGAGCTACAACAAGCCTTAAAATGTCATGTTGTGCTAAAACTAAGTCATCATAATTAGTTTTGCCGAAATATAGCCTATAAAATAATTTTTTTGGCTCCGAAGTGACTATGGCAAGGTTGTTTTGATCCTAATTGAGTATTTGAACATATAATATATTATATTAAGTATTAGGGACTCATTTGGAGCTCCATCAAGCCTTAAAAAGTCATTTCTCGCAAAAACTAAGTCCTTATAATTTGTTTTGCTGAAATATTGCCTTTGAAATACTTTTTTGGCTCCTAAGTGACTCTAGCAAAGTTGTTTTGATCCCAACTGAGTATTTGACCATATAATATATTATAATAAGTATTATGGACTCATTTGGAGCTCATACAAGCATTAAAAATTTATTTCGCGCAAAAACTAAGTCGTTTTAACTAGTTTGGCCGAAATATAGCCTTCAAAATACTATTTTGGCTCCGAAGTGACTCTAGCAAAGTTGTTTTGATCCCAACTTAGTATTTGAATATATAATATATTATAATAAGTATTAGGGATTCATTTGGAGCTCCAACAAGCCTTAAAAAGTCATTTTGCGCTAAAACTAAGTCATCACAATTAGTTTTGCCAAAATATAGCCTGTAAAATAATTTTTTGGCTCCGAAGTGACTATGGCAAGGTTGTTTTGATCCTAATTGAGTATTTGAACATATAATATATTATATTAAGTATTAGGGACTCATTTGGAGCTCCATCAAGCCTTAAAAAGTCATTTCTCGCAAAAACTAAGTCCTTATAATTTGTTTTGCTGAAATATTGCCTTTGAAATACTTTTTTGGCTCCGAAGTGACTCTAGCAAAGTTATTTTGATCCCAACTGAGTATTTGACCATATAATATATTATAATAAGTATTAGGGACACATTTGGAGCTCAAACAAGCATTAAAAATTTATTTCGCGCAAAAACTAAGTCGTTTTAACTAGTTTTGCCGAAATATAGCCTTCAAAATACTATTTTGGCTCCGAAGTGACTCTAGCAAAGTTGTTTTGATCCCAACTGAGTATTTGAATATATAATATATTATAATAAGTATTAGGGATTCATTTGGAGCTCCAACAAGCCTTAAAAAGTCATTTTGTGCTAAAACTAAGTCATCATAATTAGTTTTACCGAAATATAGCCTGTAAAATAATTTTTTTGGCTCCGAAGTGACTATGGCAAGGTTGTTTTGATCCTAATTGAGTATTTGAACATATAATATATTATATTAAGTATTAGGGACCCATTTGGAGCTCAAACAAGCATTAAAAATTTATTTCGCGCAAAAACTAAGTCGTTTTAACTAGTTTTGTCGAAATATAGCCTTCAAAATACTATTTTGGCTCCGAAGTGACTCTAGCAAAGTTGTTTTGATCCCAACTGAGTATTTGAATATATAATATATTATAATAAGTGTTAGGGACTCATTTGGAGCTCAAACAAGCATTAAAAATTTATTTCGCGCAAATACTAAGTCGTTTTAACTAGTTTTGCCGAAATATAGCCTTCAAAATTCTATTTTGGCTCCGAAGTGACTCTAGCAAAGTTTTTTTGATCCCAACTGAGTATTTGAATATATAATATATTATAATAAGTATTAGGGATTCATTTGGAGCTCCAACAAGCCTTAAAAAGTCATTTTGCGCTAAAACTAAGTCATCACAATTAGTTTTGCCAAAATATAGCCTGTAAAATAATTTTTTGGCTCCGAAGTGACTATGGCAAGGTTGTTTTGATCCTAATTGAGTATTTGAACATATAATATATTATATTAAGTATTAGGGACTCATTTGGAGCTCCATCAAGCCTTAAAAAGTCATTTCTCGCAAAAACTAAGTGCTTATAATTTGTTTTGCTGAAATATTGCCTTTGAAATACTTTTTTAGCTCCGAAGTGACTCTAGCAAAGTTATTTTGATCCCAACTGAGTATTTGACCATATAATATATTATAATAAGTATTAGGGACACATTTGGAGCTCAAACAAGCATTAAAAATTTATTTCGCGCAAAAACTAAGTCGTTTTAACTAGTTTTGCCGAAATATAGCCTTCAAAATACTATTTTGGCTCCGAAGTGACTCTAGCAAAGTTGTTTTGATCCCAACTGAGTATTTGAATATATAATATATTATAATAAGTATTAGGAATTCATTTGGAGCTCCAACAAGCCTTAAAATGTCATGTTGTGCTAAAACTAAGTCATCATAATTAGTTTTGCCGAAATATAGCCTATAAAATAATTTTTTGGCTCCGAAGTGACTATGGCAAGGTTGTTTTGATCCTAATTGAGTATTTGAACATATAATATATTATATTAAGTATTAGGGACTCATTTGGAGCTCCATCAAGCCTTAAAAAGTCATTTCTCGCAAAAACTAAGTCCTTATAATTTGTTTTGCTGAAATATTGCCTTTGAAATACTTTTTTGGCTCCTAAGTGACTCTAGCAAAGTTGTTTTGATCCCAACTGAGTATTTGACCATATAATATATTATAATAAGTATTATGGACTCATTTGGAGCTCATACAAGCATTAAAAATTTATTTCGCGCAAAAACTAAGTCGTTTTAACTAGTTTGGCCGAAATATAGCCTTCAAAATACTATTTTGGCTCCGAAGTGACTCTAGCAAAGTTGTTTTGATCCCAACTTAGTATTTGAATATATAATATATTATAATAAGTATTAGGGATTCATTTGGAGCTCCAACAAGCCTTAAAAAGTCATTTTGTGCTAAAACTAAGTCATCATAATTAGTTTTGCCGAAATATAGCCTGTAAAATAATTTTTTTGGCTCCGAAGTGACTATGGCAAGGTTGTTTTGATCCTAATTGAGTATTTGAACATATAATATATTATATTAAGTATTAGGGACTCATTTGGAGCTCCATCAAGCCTTAAAAAGTCATTTCTCGCAAAAACTAAGTCCTTATAATTTGTTTTGCTGAAATATTGCCTTTGAAATACTTTTTTGGCTCCGAAGTGACTCTAGCAAAGTTGTTTTGATCCCAACTGAGTATTTGACCATATAATATATTATAATAAGTATTATGGACTCATTTGGAGCTCATACAAGCATTAAAAATTTATTTCGCGCAAAAACTAAGTCGTTTTAACTAGTTTGGCCGAAATATAGCCTTCAAAATACTATTTTGGCTCCGAAGTGACTTTAGCAAAATTGTTTTGATCCCAACTGAGTATTTGAATATATAATATATTATAATAAGTATTAGGGATTTATTTGGAGCTCCAACAAGCCTTAGAAAGTCATTTTGCGCTAAAACTAAGTCATCATAATTAGTTTTGCCAAAATATAGCCTGTAAAATAATTTTTTGGCTCCGAAGTGACTATGGCAAGGTTGTTTTGATCCTAATTGAGTATTTAAACATATAATATGTTATATTAAGTATTAGGGACTCATTTGGAGCTCCATCAAGCCTTAAAAAGTCATTTCGCACAAAAACTAAGTCCTTATAATTTGTTTTGCTGAAATATTGCCTTTGAAATACTTTTTTGGCTCCGAAGTGACTCTAGCAAAGTTTTTTTGATCCCAACTGAGTATTTGACCATATAATATATTATAATAAGTATTAGGGACACATTTGGAGCTCAAACAAGCATTAAAAATTTATTTCGCGCAAAAACTAAGTCGTTTTAACTAGTTTTGCCGAAATATAGCCTTCAAAATACTATTTTGGCTCCGAAGTGACTCTAGCAAAGTTGTTTTGATCCCAACTGAGTATTTGAATATATAATATATTATAATAAGTATTAGGGATTCATTTGGAGCTCCAACAAGCCTTAAAATGTCATGTTGTGCTAAAACTAAGTCATCATAATTAGTTTTGCCGAAATATAGCCTATAAAATAATTTTTTTGGCTCCGAAGTGACTATGGCAAGGTTATTTTGATCCTAATTGAGTATTTGAACATATAATATATTATATTAAGTATTAGGGACTCATTTCGAGCTCCATCAAGCCTTAAAAAGTCATTTCTCGCAAAAACTAAGTCCTTATAATTTGTTTTGCTGAAATATTGCCTTTGAAATACTTTTTTGGCTCCGAAGTGACTCTAGCAAAGTTGTTTTGATCCCAACTGAGTATTTGACCATATAATATATTATAATAAGTATTATGGACTCATTTGGAGCTCATACAAGCATTAAAAATTTATTTCGCGCAAAAACTAAGTCGTTTTAACTAGTTTGGCCGAAATATAGCCTTCAAAATACTATTTTGGCTCCGAAGTGACTCTAACAAAGTTGTTTTGATCCCAACTGAGTATTTGAATATATAATATATTATAATAAGTATTAGGGATTCATTTGGAGCTCCAACAAGCCTTAAAAAGTCATTTTGCGCTAAAACTAAGTCATCATAATTAGTTTTGCCGAAATATAGCCTGTAAAATAATTTTTTGGCTCCGAAGTGACTATGGCAAGGTTGTTTTGATCCTAATTGAGTATTTAAACATATAATATATTATATTAAGTATTAGGGACTCATTTGGAGCTCCATCAAGCCTTAAAAAGTCATTTCTCGCAAAAACTAAGTCCTTATAATTTGTTTTGCTGAAATATTGCCTTTGAAATACTTTTTTGGCTCCGAAGTGACTCTAGCAAAGTTGTTTTGATCCCAACTTGAGTATTTGACCGTATAATATATTATAATAAGTATTAGGGACTCATTTGGAGCTCAAACAAGCATTAAAATTTTATTTCGCGCAAAAACTAAGTCGTTTTCACTAGTTTTGCCGAAATATAGCCTTCAAAATACTATTTTGGCTCCGAAGTGACTCTAGCAAAGTTGTTTTGATCCCAACTGAGTATTTGAATATATAATATATTATAATAAGTATTAGGGATTCATTTGGAGGTCCAACAAGCCTTAAAAAGTCATTTTGCGCTAAAACTAAGTCATCATAATTAGTTTTGCCGAAATATAGCCTGTAAAATAATTTTTTGGCTCCGAAGTGACTATGGCAAGGTTGTTTTGATCCTAATTGAGTATTTGAACATATAATATATTATATTAAGTATTAGAGACTCATTTGGAGCTCCATCAAGCCTTAAAAAGTCATTTCTCGCAAAAACTAAGTCCTTATAATTTGTTTTGCTGAAATATTGCCTTTGAAATACTTTTTTGGCTCCGAAGTGACTCTAGCAAAGTTGTTTTGATCCCAACTGAGTATTTGACCATATAATATATTATAATAAGTATTATGGACTCATTTGGAGCTCATACAAGCATTAAAAATTTATTTCGCGCAAAAACTAAGTCGTTTTAACTAGTTTGGCCAAAATATAGCCTTCAAAATACTATTTTGGCTCCGAAGTGACTCTAACAAAGTTGTTTTGATCCCAACTGAGTATTTGAATATATAATATATTATAATAAGTATTAGGGATTCATTTGGAGCTCCAACAAGCCTTAAAAAGTCATTTTGCGCTAAAACTAAGTCATCATAATTAGTTTTGCCGAAATATAGCTTGTAAAAATAATTTTTTGGCTCCGAAGTGACTATGGCAAGGTTGTTTTGATCCTAATTGAGTATTTGAACATATAATATATTATATTAAGTATTAGAGACTCATTTGGAGCTCCATCAAGCCTTAAAAAGTCATTTCTCGCAAAAACTAAGTCCTTATAATTTGTTTTGCTGAAATATTGCCTTTGAAATACTTTTTTGGCTCCGAAGTGACTCTAGCAAAGTTGTTTTGATCCCAACTGAGTATTTGACCATATAATATATTATAATAAGTATTAGGGACTCATTTAGAGCTCAAACAAGCATTAAAAATTTATTTCGCGTAAAAACTAAGTCGTTTTAACTAGTTTTGCCGAAATATAGCCTTCAAAATACTATTTTGGCTCCGAAGTGACTCTAAAAAAGTTGTTTTGATCCCAACTGAGTATTTGAATATATAATATATTATAATAAGTATTAGGGATTCATTTGGAGCTCCAACAAGCCTTAAAAAGTCATTTTGCGCTAAAACTAAGTCATCATAATTAGTTTTGCCGAAATATAGCCTGTAAAATAATTTTTTGGCTCCGAAGTGACTATGGCAAGGTTGTTTTGATCGTAATTGAGTATTTAAACATATAATATATTATATTAAGTATTAGGGACTCATTTGGAGCTCCATCAAGCCTTAAAAAGTCATTTCTCGCAAAAACTAAGTCCTTATAATTTGTTTTGCTGAAATATTGCCTTTGAAATACTTTTTTGGCTCCGAAGTGACTCTAGCAAAGTTGTTTTGATCCCAACTGAGTATTTGACCATATAATATATTATAATAAGTATTAGGGACTCATTTGGAGCTCAAACAAGCATTAAAAATTTATTTCGCGCAAAAACTAAGTCGTTTTAACTAGTTTTGCCGAAATATAGCCTTCAAAATACTATTTTGGCTCCGAAGTGACTCTAGCAAAGTTGTTTTGATCCCAACTGAGTATTTGAATATATAATATATTATAATAAGTATTAGGGATTCATTTGGAGCTCCAACAAGCCTTAAAAAGTCATTTTGCACTAAAACTAAGTCATCATAATTAGTTTTGCCGAAATATAGCCTGTAAAATAATTTTTTGGCTCCGAAGTGACTATGGCAAGGTTGTTTTGATCCTAATTGAGTATTTGAACATATAATATATTATATTAAGTATTAGAGACTCATTTGGAGCTCCATCAAGCCTTAAAAAGTCATTTCTCGCAAAAACTAAGTCCTTATAATTTGTTTTGCTGAAATATTGCCTTTGAAATACTTTTTTAGCTCCGAAGTGACTCTAGCAAAGTTGTTTTGATCCCAACTGAGTATTTGACCATATAATATATTATAATAAGTATTAGGGACTCATTTAGAGCTCAAACAAGCATTAAAAATTTATTTCGCGCAAAAACTAAGTCGTTTTAACTAGTTTTGCCGAAATATAGCCTTCAAAATACTATTTTGGCTCCGAAGTGACTCTAACAAAGTTGTTTTGATCCCAACTGAGTATTTGAATATATAATATATATTAATAAGTATTAGGGATTCATTTGGAGCTCCAACAAGCATTAAAAAGTCATTTTGCGCTAAAACTAAGTCATCATAATTAGTTTTGCCGAAATATAGCCTGTAAAATAATTTTTTGGCTCCGAAGTGACTATGGCAAGGTTGTTTTGATCCTAATTGAGTATTTAAACATATAATATATTATATTAAGTATTAGGGACTCATTTGGAGCTCCATCAAGCCTTAAAAAGTCATTTCTCGCAAAAACTAAGTCCTTATAATTTGTTTTGCTGAAATATTGCCTTTGAAATACTTTTTTGGCTCCGAAGTGACTCTAGCAAAGTTGTTTTGATCCCAACTTGAGTATTTGACCATATAATATATTATAATAAGTATTAGGGACTCATATGGAGCTCAAACAAGCATTAAAAATTTATTTCGCGCAAAAACTAAGTCGTTTTAACTAGTTTTGCCGAAATATAGCCTTCAAAATACTATTTTGGCTCCGAAGTGACTCTAGCAAAGTTGTTTTGATCCCCACTGAGTATTTGAATATATAATATATTATAATAAGTATTAGGGATTCATTTGGAGCTCCAACAAGCCTTAAAAAGTCATTTTGCGCTAAAACTAAGTCATCATAATTAGTTTTGCCGAAATATAGCCTGTAAAAATAATTTTTTGGCTCCGAAGTGACTATGGCAAGGTTGTTTTGATCCTAATTGAGTATTTGAACATATAATATATTATATTAAGTATTAGAGATTCATTTGGAGCTCCATCAAGCCTTAAAAAGTCATTTCTCGCAAAAACTAAGTCCTTATAATTTGTTTTGCTGAAATATTGCCTTTGAAATACTTTTTTGGCTCCGAAGTGACTCTAGCAAAGTTGTTTTGATCCCAACTGAGTATTTGACCATATAATATATTATAATAAGTATTAGGGACTCATTTGGAGCTCAAACAAGCATTAAAAATTTATTTCGCGCAAAAACTAAGTCGTGTTAACTAGTTTTGCCGAAATATAGCCTTCAAAATATTATTTTGGCTCCGAAGTGACTCTAGCAAAGTTATTTTGATCCCAACTGAGTATTTGAATATATAATATATTATAATAAGTATTAGGGATTCATTTGGAGCTCCAACAAGCCTTAAAAAGTCATTTTGTGCTAAAACTAAGTCATCATAATTAGTTTTGCCGAAATATAACCTATAAAATAATTTTTTGGCTCCGAAGTAACTATGGCAAGGTTGTTTTGATCTTAATTTAGTATTTGAACATATAATATATTATATTAAGTATTAGGGACTCATTTGGCGCTCCATCAAGCCTTAAAAAGTCATTTCTCGCAAAAACTAAGTCCTTATAATTTTTTTTGCTGAAATATTGCCTTTGAAACACTTTTTTAGCTCCGAAGTGACTCTAGCAAAGTTGTTTTGATCCCAACTGAGTATTTGACCATATAATATATTATAATAAGTATTAGGGACTCATTTGGAGCTCAAACAAAGGCAATATTTCAGCAAAACAAATTATAAGGACGTAGTTTTTGCGAGAAATGACTTTTTAAGGCTTGATGGAGCTCCAAATGAGTCCCTAATACTTATTATAATATATTATATGTACAAATACTCAGTTGGGATCTAAACAACTTTGCTAGAATCACTTCGAAGCCAAAAAAGTATTTTAAAGGCTATATTTCAGCAAAACAATTTATAAGGACTTTGTTTTTGTGCGAAATGACTTTTTAAGCCTTGTTTGAGCTCCAAATGAGTCCCTAATACTTATTATAACATATTATATATTCAAATACTCAGTTGAGATCAAAACAACTTTGTTAGAGTCACTTTGAAGCTAAAAAAGTATTTTAAAGGCTATATTTCAGCAAAACAAATTATAAGGACTTAGTTTTTGCGTGAAATGACTTTTTAAGGCTTGTTGGATCTCCAAATGTGTCCCTAATACTTATTATAATCTATTATATGGTCAAATACTCAGTTGGGATATAAACAACTTTGTTAGAGTCACTTATAAGCCAAAAAAGTATTTTAAAGGATATATTTCAGCAAAACAAATTATAAGGACTTAGTTTTTGCGCGAAATGACTTTTTAAGGCTTGTTGGAGCTCGAAATGTGTCCCCAATACTTATTATAATATATTATATGGTCGAATACTCAGTTGGGATCAAAACAACTTTGTTAGAGTCACTTAGGAGCCAAAAAAGTATTTTGAAGGCTATATTTCGGCAAAACTAGTTATAACGACTTAGTTTTTGCGGGAAATAAATTTTTAATGCTTGTTGGAGCTCGAATACTTATTATAATATATTATATGGTCAAATACTCAGTTGGGATCAAAACAACTTTGCTAGAGTCACTTCGGAGCCAAAAAAGTATTTGAAAGGCTATATTTCAGCAAAACAAATTATAAGGACTTAGTGTTTGCGCGAAATGACTTTTTAAGGCTTGTTGGAGATCCAAATGAGTCCCTAATACTTATTATAATATATTATATGTTCAAATACTCAGTTGGGATCAAAACAACTTAGCTAGAGTCACTTCGGAGCCAAAAAAGTATTTTGAAGGCTATATTTCGGCAAAACTAGTTATAACGACTTAGTTTTTGCGCGAAATAAATTTTTAATGCTTGTTGGAGCTCGAATACTTATTATAATATATTATATGGTCAAATACTCAGTTGGGATCAAAACAACTTTGCTAGAGTCACTTCGAAGCCAAAAAAGTATTTCAAAGGCATTATTTCAGCAAAACAAATTATAAGGACTTAGTTTTTGTAAGAAATGACTTTTTAAGGCTTGTTGGAGATCCAATTAAGTCCCTAATGTAGCGACCCGACTTTTCGGATCATTACTTTTCATGAGCTTTAATCTTTAAAACTTAGTTCTCAAAATTTCAGATAAATTTTTTTTTTTGAAACTTGCTTCTTAAAATAATATACAAATGTGTTTGCTAATAGTAATACTTAATTTAAAGCTACATCTTTTTTTTTTTCTACTTTTGTAAGACTTTATCATAGTATTAATTATTTAGAATATTAAGTAATAGTAAAACTTTTGAAAAACACTTATAAGAAAGTAGCATGTATATGAAAGTTCCAAAACGACGAAAAATTCTATACGTAGTATTTATTTGGTACACACCAATATTATAATTATTTAATTTGAAGGTAAATATCTAGCTTCAAAAGAGCTTTAAAGACTATTAGCAAAATAATCAAAACTTCTTTAAAGATCATAGAAAATATTCAAAGATCATAGAAAATTATCTTTCAAACATTAGCGGAAGACTTTAGTGCGGTATGACCAAACTTCCCACGCCTGCGCACTCATCACTGCTGCCCATCTAATCCATCATTAAATCATGGTGCAGGTTTCGTACCTACAGCACGAACAACTTGAATGAGCTTGACGCTCAGTGAGTACAAACATAATTCTCACAAAATATATGTCATGAATGAATGTCCAGTTATGCTTCATTATGAATACTTTACTAAAAACATTTTCTTCTAGTGGGATCCCCTTTTTGTGTACGTACCGAGTGCGCACGACCAGTGGAAAGCTGAGGTTCGCGAAGTCCTCAACTACCACAGTCATAAAACTTTCGTTCATTAAACCTCACCTGAGTGGAGGGTGGTACGACACCTTAATCTTTAAAAACATATTAGCCTCATCTTTACATTTAGTGAGCATGGTAAATTGTAATGCTCATGAATATGCTTAAATAATAAAGCAACATGATAGAGGCACTGATTTTCATTTCTTTAAACATCATCATCACTAGAAATATGTGCCAATCCATTTTAAAACTTAGCACGTACAATATTATCATTCCATAAACAAAACTCATTAAAATATGCTTAACTTATAAACATATAACACATAAATCACATAACTTCAAAGCATAGCAAATTGGGAAACATAACACATCATCATGACATAGTTTTATCTTTGAAAACTATTCGTTGCTGTAGGTGAGATTTGTACTCACCTGGTGTCCTTGCAATACAAGTAATTTCCTCGCTTAATGCTCTTAACCATACGTATCTCCTGGTTAGATTACGTGAGCAACGTGTGATTAGAAACTATGTTAATCACGCATTAACTAACTATTTAGCTTTCTTTTTAATTGAGCTATTGCTATTCTTAGCACTCAATAATACACTTGAAATTGATTAATCACTTTTAAATTAATCAATTATCATGGTCTCATATCAATAAATTAATTTATTCAATTGATCTCTAAACAAACTTTTTGAGTCTAAATTAATTGATTATCAAGAAATCAATTAATTGCATCATAGAAATTATTAATTGAAATTAATTATCAATCAATATATTTCCTCAACTATGCTTAATCTTTTTAGATTAGTTAATAACTAATCTCTGACTAACTTTAAGATAATTAATTAATTAATTATCAAATAATTAATTAATTTACCAAATAATCTTGGTCTTGTTAATTTATCCGAATATGATAAATTTCTCACATTTATCATATTTGGTCATTGTAACTAATCACAAGAATAATTATTCTTATAATAAATAATTCTTGATCTAGGCATTAAATTAATTCATTTATATAATTTAATTATCAAGTTATATAAATTTGGTTTCTACTTGATCATATAGCATTGCTTAGATCATTTTACTTTTAAAAGTAATAGGTTGGACCTTTAAGCTAATTTGGATATTTAGCTAAATATCTTAAAATAAGTTTATGCACATAAAGTGTACTTATAGTAATACTTAAGGTCCAAATCTTAATTTTTAGCCCACTAACTATTTTTATTTGGGTATTAACCCAACATAGTCTATTTTATATTTTTGAGACTTAGATGACCCAAATATTCATGTATGTAGAAAAGTCTATTTTTAAACTCTTTGAACTTAAAATGTTCATTTGTAATTTTGATGAACTCTAAATACATTATAATATTGAAAATATCTTACTAAATTATCATTTGGTTTATCTAAAGAATCACTTTGATTTTTTTGACACTTTGTCCATAAAAATATCCAAATGACAAAAAATACCTTTAGGGGGAAAAATAATCTATTATTACAAATGATAATTTTTCAAGGCTTGAAAATCACTATTAAGAATTAAATTCTGCCTTTTCAGTCAAAATCTGACGTTTTACAGATTGGTCCCTGTATTTTCTAAAATTTACACTTTTTGCCCAAAATATAAAATATTCGACATTTTTGCCCCATATCAGTTTTGGAATTTATTTTACCATATTACTCTATTCACTGAGATAAACATTTTTCTCTACTAGGTTGAAATCAAATTCAACCATCTTCCTCTTCAAATTCTTAGTTAAAGTTAAGGGTATTTTTGTAATTACTCTATAACTTTTTATAGGGATCGAATTTGGAAATAATGTCTGAATAAAAATTGCTTCATATTTTATTTCCAGAAGCTTTGTAGTTCAAGTCTAGACTCAGATTTAAGTGAATCAATGACATTTTATAATACTTTAAATGTTTCTTATCTTAATGCATATTTTTAGGTGAGTTATGGAAAAACTCAAAACATGAAACTTTCTCCACTTTCTTAGATCCAAAACTTTTGTTTTATACCCAAGACAAGATTCGGACTCCATAAGAACTGAAATATAGATTTTATAACCAAAGGTCTAAAAATGCTTATTTGCCATATTGTATTTGTAGGCATTTTTTTTTTAACCTCTTAAGTCTTTAATATACCTTAAAAGTACACAAAACATAAATAAGTATTTAAAACAATTATTTAATTGTGTTACTACCTTATTTATAACCTTTATAGCCAATAAATAAAGCACAATATTTTCTTTTAAATATATATGTGCTTAAACAAACCATTAAAGTCCATCAAACATTTTCCACTATATGAGATATAGTCATAAGTGTACTTATGGTGCATATATTATTAATACATTTTAAATATGTAGACATGCATATGTTTAGATGTATATATTTACCTTTGTCCCAAGACTTACAAGAATATTTTATTCAAGAAAACATAAGATCTATCTTTTGGGCATTCGTAGTTATCTTATTTACTTCCTAATGATTTGAGGTTCTATATATTTGACACAACCTAAAGTTTCCATATGTAATACTAACTTCACTTCATGATATTTTCTATTTTATACTCTAATAAGCTTAAATCATAAATCATGCGTACTTAAGCAATTTTTTTTTTCTCCTTAGTTTATCAAAACTAATTTAAAATCAATTATCTTAAAGTATCATCATCATTTTTGACATCATAGAGAAATAATAATTTTTCACAAACATTATATTACCATACAACAATAAATATATATATATATATATATATAAATTTCTAACAAACTTGAACAAAACTAGAACTTTAATACATTATAAGATATTTGATTGTAAACATTCTCTTTAATCTTTTCCTCTCAAAGACTTGAAAAGTAATACTTCAAGAACACAAAATCTTATAAATTTAAACTAGAAAATGAATGAAAGATTTTACTTTTCTAATTACAAGAAAGATAAGAAAACAACACTAGCCAACATACCTTAATTTTGGACATGGCATTAATTAATTGTGAGTGAGGAATGAGGAGGATTCTTTCTCTTTTTTTTTTTTGGATAAGAGTCCGGCACTGGAGAGGATAGGAAAGAGAGATAGAGGAAAGTGTTTATAAGTAGCACATCTTCTATTGATAGACTAAAGGTATTAAAAGTATGTGACAAGAATTATTTTTAAAATAGAACACTTCTTATTATCTTGTAATGCTCGGTTGAAGTGTGGAGTGGATGGAGAAATTTTCCAAAACTTATTCAACACTCTTTCTTTCAATGTAATGAGTATTTTATTTTATTTTATTTTTAATCTATATCATTCATGCTTTAAGACAAGAAGAATGTTGTCTTGTCAATTTATTTTTCTCTTTTCACACATCAATACTAATCAAGTATGGTTTACTACACTAAAATCAATCGGTTGAGAGTAGAGTGTAGAGAAAATTTTGTCTCTCATACTTGTTGTTTAGTGTTTAGAGGTTGAGAATAGTATATTGAGTTGACATTTCACTTACACATTGTCATGATTCTCATCATTCAATGTCATTTACTCAATAAAAAAAATATTAAATAAATACTTGTAGAATAATATAGACCGGTCTAGTGTATATATATATATACATATGTCATTGAAATATGGAAGTGTGGCATGACCTATTGAAATAAGTTACTTTAGAGTAGAACTAATTAGTTTTTGTACTAATTATATAGTCCATATGTTTACCATTCTCAATTAGGTGGCACATGTACCAATATTATTGTGTACATTTTTCATTACTTAGAATTTAGGTAAAAATATATACAAATCATAATTATTTTTATGTACATTAATATTGCCTTGTGCTAACTAAGTCAAGATTTCATGATGAGATTTAGTCTCATGTTACTATTAATCTAATTTAGATTTAAATATTCATTGTGTACATAGGTTAATTACCATTTGTGCATTATCTAATTAAACTTTCACATACACAATTTTTTCTTTAATTATGTACTTTAACTTACATGAAATTTTGGTCTTCATGGCACTACAAAATTATTGAACATTATCAATAATTATTGTTTTATACCCTTAACTAGACATGATTTTGCTATTTAAACTTCACTTAATAAATTGGATAAATTAATCCAATTATTAAATCCGTGAAATTAAACTAGATAATATTGGGTCATTACACCTAATACTTATTATAATATATTATATGTTCAAATACTCAGTTGGGATCTAAACAGCTTTGCTAGAATCACTTCGAAGCCAAAAAAGTATTTCAAAGTCTATATTTCAGCAAAACAATTTACAAGGACTTAGTTTTTGTTCGAAATGACTTTTTAAGCCTTGATTGAGCTCCAAATGAGTCCCAAATACTTATTATAATATATTATACATTCAAATACTCAGTTGAGATCAAAACAACTTTGCTAGAGTCACTTCAAAGCCAAAAAAGTATTTTAAAGTCTATATTTAAGCAAAACAAATTATAAGGACTTAGTTTTTGCGCGAAATGACTTTTTAAGGCTTGTTGGAGCTCCAAATGAGTCCGTAATACTTATTATAATATATTATATGTTCAAATACTCAGTTGGGATCAAAACAACCTTGCTAGAGTCACTTCGGAGCCAAAAAAGTATTTTGAAGGCTATATTTCGGCAAAACTAGTTAAAACGACTTAGTTTTTCACGAAATAAATTTTTTACGCTTGTTGGAGATCGAAATGAGTCCCTACTACTTATTATAATATATTATATGGTCAAATACTCAGTTGGGATCAAAACAACTTTGCTAGAGTAACTTCGGAGCCAGAAAAGTATTTCAAAGGCAATATTTCAGCAAAACAAATTATAAGGACTTAGTTTTTGCGAGAAATGACTTTTTCAGGCTTGATGGAGCCCCAAATGAGTCCCTAATACTTATTATAATATATTATATGTTCAAATACTCAGTTGGGATCTAAACAACTTTGCTAGAATCACTTCGAAGCCAAAAAAGTATTTTAAAGGCTATATTTCAGCAAAACAAATTATAAGGACTTAGTTTTTGCTGCGAAATGAATTTTTAAGGCTTGTTGGAGCTCCAAATGAGTCCCTAATACTTATTATAATATATTATATGTTCAAATACTAAGTTGGGATCAAAACAACCTTGCTATAGTCACTTCGGAGCCATAAAATTATTTTACAGGCTATATTTCGGCAAAACTAATTATGATGACTTAGTTTTTGCGCAAAATGACTTTTTAAGGCTTGTTGGAGCTCCAAATGAGTCCTTAATACTTATTAAAATATATTATATGTTCAAATACTCGGTTGGGATCAAAACAACTTTGCTACAGTCACTTCGAAGCCAAAAAAGTATTTTGAAGGCTATATTTCGGCAAAACTAGTTATAACGACTTAGTTTTTACGCGAAATAAATTTTTAATGCTTTTTAGAGCTCGAAATGTGTCCCCAATACTTATTATAATGTATTATATGGTCAAATACTCAGTTGGGATCAAAACAACTTTGCTAGAGTCACTTCGGAGCCAAAAACGTATTTCAAAGGCTATATTTCAGCAAAACAAACTATAAGGACTTAGTTTTTGCGTGAAATAAGTTTTTAAGGCTTGTTGGAGCTCCAAATGAGTCCCTAATACTTATTATAATATATTATATGTTCAAATACTCAGTTGGGATCAGAACAACTTTGCGAGAGTCACATCGGAGCCAAAAAAGTATTTTGAAGGCTATATTTCGGCAAAACTAGTTATAACGACTTAGTTTTTGCGCGAAATAAATTTTTAATGCTTGTTGGTGCTCGAATACTTATTATAATATATTATATGATCAAATACTCAGTTGGGATCAAAACAACTTTGCTATAGTCACTTCGGAGCCAAAAAAGTATTTTAAAGGCTATATTTCAGCAAAACAAATTATATGGACTTAGTTTTTGCGCGAAATGACTTTTTAAGGCTTGTTGGAGATCCAAATGAGTCCCTAATACTTATTACAATATATTATATGTTCAAATACTCCGTTGGGATCAAAACAACCTTGCCATAGTCACTTCGGAGCTAAAAAATTATTTTACAGGCTATATTTCGGCAAAACTAATTATGATGACTTAGTTTTAGCGCAAAATGACTTTTTAAGGCTTGTTGGAGCTCCAAATGATTCCCTTATACTTATTATAACATATTATATGTTCAAATACTCAGTTGGGATCAAAACAACTTTGCTAGAGTCACTTCGGAGCCAAAAACGTATTTTGAAGGCTATATTTCGACAAAACTAGTTAAAACGACTTAGTTTTTGCGCGAAATAAAATTTTAATGCTTGTTGGAGTTCGAAATGAGTCCCAAATACTTATTATAATATATTATATGGTCAAATACTCAGTTGGGATCAAAACAACTTTGCTGGAGTCACTTCGGAGCCAAAAAAGTATTTCAAAGGCAATATTTCAGCAAAACAAATTATAACGACGTAGTTTTTGCGAGAAATGACTTTTTAAGGCTTGATGGAGTTCCAAATGAGTCCCTAACACTTATTATAATATATTATATGTTCAAATACTCAGTTGGAATCTAAACAACTTTGCTAGAGTCACTTCGGAGCCAAAAAAAGTATTTCAAAGGCAATATTTCAGCAAAACAAATTATAAGGACTTAGTTTTTGCGAGAAATGAATTTTTAAGCCTTGTTTGAGCTCCAAATGAGTCCCTAATACTTATTATAATATATTATATGGTCAAATACTCAGTTGGGATCAAAACAACTTTGCTAGAGTCACTTCGGAGCCAAAAAAGTATTTCAAAGGCAATATTTCAGCAAAACAAATTATAAGGACTTAGTTTTTGCGAGAAATGACTTTTTAAGGCTTGATGGAGCTCCAAATGAGTCCCTAATACTTATTATAATATATTATATGTTCAAATACTTAGTTGGGATCTAAACAACTTTGCTAGAGTCACTTCGAAGCCAAAAAAGTATTTTAAAGGCTATATTTCAGAAAAACAATTTATAAGGACTTAGTTTTTGTGCGAAATGACTTTTTAAGCCTTGATTGAGCTCTAAATGAGTCCCTAATACTTATTATAACATATTATATATTCAAATACTCAGTTGAGATCAAAACAACTTTGCTAGAGTCACTTCGAAGCCAAAAAAGTATTTTAAAGGCTATATTTCAGCAAAACAAATTATAAGGACTTAGTTTTTGCTGCGAAATGAATTTTTAAGGCTTGTTGGAGCTCCAAATGAGTCCCTAATACTTATTATAATATATTATATGTTCAAATACTCAGTTGGGATCAAAACAACCTTGCTATAGTCACTTCGGAGCCATAAAATTATTTTACAGGCTATATTTCGGCAAAACTAATTATGATGACTTAGTTTTTGCGCAAAATGACTTTTTAAGGCTTGTTGGAGCTCCAAATGAGTCCTTAATACTTATTAAAATATATTATATGTTCAAATACTCGGTTGGGATCAAAACAACTTTTTGCGCGAAATGAATTTTTAAAGCTTGTTGTAGCTCCAAATGACTCCCTAATACTTATTACAATATATTATACGTTCAAATATTCAGTTGGGATCAAAACAACTTTGCTAGAGTCACTTCGGAGCCAAAAAATTGTTTTACAAGCAATATTTCAGCAAAACTAATTATGATGACGTAGTTTTTGTGCGAAATGACTTTTTAAGGCTTTTTGGAACTCCAAATGAGTTCTTAGTACTTATTATAATATATTATATGTTCAATTACTCAGTTGGGATCAAAAAAACTTTGCTGAAGTCACGTCGGAGCGAAAAAAGTATTTTAAAGGCTATGTCACAGCAAATTACAAGGACTTTGTAAGGCATGTTGGTGCACCAAATGAGTCCCTAATACTTATTATAATATATTATATGTTCAAATATTCAATAGGGATCAAAACAACTTTGCTAGAGTTACTTCGGAGCCAAAAAAGTATTTTGAAGGCTATATTTCGGTAAAACTAGTTATAACGACTTAGTTTTTGCGCGAAATGAATTTTTAAGGCTTGTTGGAGCTCCAAATGAGTCCCTAATACTTATTATAATATATTATATGTTCAAATACTCAGTTGTGATCAAAACAACTTTGCTATTGTCACTTCGGAGCCAAAAAATTATTTTAAGGGCTATATTTTGGCAAAACTAGTTATAACGACTTAGTTTTTTTGTGAAATGAATTTTTAAGGATTGTTGGAGCTCCAAATGAGTCTCTAATACTTATTATAATATCTTATATGTTCAAATACTCAGTTGGGATCAAAACAACTTTACTATAGTCACTTCGGAGCCAAAAAAGTATTTTAGGGGCTATATTTCGACAAAACTAGTTATAACGACTTAGTTTTTGCGCGAAATGAATTTGTAAGGCTTGTTGGAGCTCTAAATGAGTCGCTAATACTTATTATAATATATCATATGTTCAAATACTCAGTTGGGATCAAAACAAATTTGTTAGAGTCGCTTCGGAGCCAAAAAAATATTTTGAAGGCTATATTTCGGCAAAACTAGTTATAACGACTTACTTTTTGCGCGAAATGAATTTTGAAGGCTTGTTGGACCTCCAAATGAGTCCCTAATACTTATTATAACATATTATATGTTCAAATACTCAGTTGGGATCAAAACAACTTTGCTATAGTCACTTCAGAGCCAAAAAAGTATTTAAAGGGCTATATTTCGGCAAAACTAGTTATAACGACTTAGTTTTTGCGCGAAATGCATTTTTAAGGCTTGTTGGAGCTCTAAATAAGTCGCTAATACTTATTATAATATATTATATGTTCAAATACTCAGTTGGGATCTAAACAACTTTGCTAGAGTCACTTTAGAGCCAAAAAATTATCTTAGAGGCTATATTTCGGCAAAACTAGTTTTGCTGACTTAGTTTTTGCGCGAAATGACTTTTTAAGGCTTGTTGGAGCACCAAATGAGTCCCTAATACTTATTATAATATATTATATGTTCAAATACTCAGTTGGAATGAAAACAACTTTGCTAGTGTCACTTCGCAGCCAAAAAAGTATTTTGAAGGCTATATTTCGGCAAAACTAGTTATAACGACTTAGTTTTTGCGCGAAATGAATTTTTAAGGCTTGTTGGAGCTCCAAATGAGTCCCTAATACTTATTGTTGTCGGTGATTTTTCGTCACCCCATGGGTCCGAGGGTGGTATCTATTCATTTTCAAGAAGTCCAGAAACCCCGACTCTACCGAACCAAGCGAAAGTCACCACTCCGTGGGAGCGCCCTTCAGGGAAAGGACAGAAGAGGATTATCGGAGATGATCCCCGATCCTACGCCCCCGGAGGTAAAACATTACAAGGAAAGAACTTCCAGAGAGCCTTCCAGAAAGCCTTCCTGACGAGGGGCCGACATTTAAAGACAGAGTCCTCTAAGGCGATCTACCCCCGAGGGAGGTTGCCACGAAGGAAGGACCATTCGACGAAGACTCGGCCCTCGGAATCATCGACCCTCGGTCATAGAACGTTTGACCGCGGGGTCGCAAATCTCAATTATTCTCCCCCGAGCAGGGAATTCACTGTAGCGACAGCCTTATCCTGCCGAATTCAGAAGAACTGCTCCCGGCAGGTGGGCAGCTTTATTAGGTGAACCAAACCCGTGACTTAGGGGATTTGACATTTTGTTCTCTCTCAACTGTAGCTCTCTTCTTCGCTTATAAGAGAAGGAGAAGTGAAAGATGAGAAAAAAGGAGAAAAAAGAGAGGAAAAACAATAATCTGTAAAACTCTCTGATTCTAAAGATGAAATAACATAAACAAAGTGGACGTAGGCTATTACTCAAAAGAGGGCCGAACCACTCTAAATTTCTCCGCGTATTTATTTTACTCAAAAACTTTTGTTATTTTTCATTGCCGCATCACACACTAGAGGTGCGGATCTCGTCGTTGGTTCAAATTTTACACCAACAGATTGGCGCTAGAAGGAGGGCTCCTGAACCTCCGAGCATGCCCTCCCTTTCCAGTTTTCTTTCAAACTTTTTTCCAGGAGTCTCATCGTTACCTATGATCGAAGATCATGGTGCCGACGACCTGACAAACGGAGAAGAAACCCCTTATATCCCAAGTTGGATAACAGTTAGCGTAAAAGAAAGGGCGTCCGAAACCCCACGTCCCGGATGAACAGCATGGTGAAGATCTTCGGTTCATCACCACCAGCATCCGCAGTTCATCACCGGCAAGGGAGGAACGGACGAGCTCCAGGCGCGGCTTCGGGCAAAGGGGAGCAAGCCGCAGCTGTGGTGGCTGCCGAGGACATCACCGAAACAGACTCGGAGCCAACCGACGGGCGGATCGCACGCTCAGGCCGGCCACCGTCGCAACTGGAGGTCTGGCGAGGAACCATCCGGAGGTCCGGCGATGGACCTTCCGGAGGTCCCGAACTGAAGGAGCACATCCGCTAGTGGCCCAAACCGGAAGATCACGGCCCGAAAGAGTTCGACTCTTTCTGCATCAGGCGAACTGGGTCTATACCCCCAAGAACCACTGAGGCATGCTCCGTCACAGACAGAAGACCGCCTCAGAAGGTCTCGACACCCGGCGATGACCCAGTTCCCCGAACGATCGCAGTCCGTAGGACTGCGGGAGTTAGCCTCGCCTCTCTCACCTCTTCCCTGCCCTCGGTATTAATGCCCCCCGAGGTTTTTATTTGGTCGTAGACCACTGGCGCAGAAGAGATGGTGTGGGAGGAGATAAACCAGAGATCTCTGACCGCAGCCGATGTATTCAGGGCATTTCAGATTCTCAAGGAGAGGCGGCCGCATCCTCTTGCCAAGCACGGAATGTCCTCGTACGCGCCGTGCATGGCTCAAGACAAGCCGGCGGGAAATTGGCCTAGTACTAACCCCCGAAGGTGCTATCGAGGTCGAGTAAGAAGGTGTCTCTATTATCAGGACAGACCGCGAGACCCGCGAATCTCGCCTGGACGGCTGCTAGCGAAAAGAGAGAAGTCGCCTCGACGACCAAACTCAGGGCTCACACCAGATGGAGCGCTGTAGCCGGATAGCCTGAAGAGGGGACATCCTCGACGGCATGGTTAAGCCCGCGGCTGTGCTTGGTCGGGAGACGCCCCCGAAGATAGTCAACTGCCTCCTGGAGTCACATTTTCAGCAGCTCCCCCTCTCGCCTGCGCGGAGCGCCATCGCGCACTCCAATCGCAGTTATAGGCGCGCCAAGAGATAGATTGAGGCACAACCGGGTCGTCCGCAATCAAGAAGTGTCCGCGGGGTGAGATCGCCAGAGATCTTATCCCGCAGCCCGTTAGCCGACAGAGAAGCTTGATGTATGAAGGATAAATCCGCGAAGCGGATGAATCCTATAAACATCACCCTCGGTGCCCTTTTTGACCGCGAAGCGTTCAGACCACCGAGGGAGTCCCGGGGTACCAGAAAGAAATAGATGCGCTCTATAGGTACCTCGAAGGAGAACAAGACGAACGCGTAAGTTTCGAAGGGCTTACGTGGGTCTTACTCACTGAAGCTTCCTACCGCACAAAAGTCAGTCGTCAGGTCCTTCCCCCGAGGAAAACCTGTTCGAGGATCAACTTAGGAAGCTGGGCCAACTGTCTCCTAGAACCATTCTACCCTTCGGAGGAGGTAGAAGACCTAGATGCACTTAAAGGAGGAACTCCGAGGCGGAAGGGACTAGAATCTCTCAAAGGATGGTCTAAACCGCCGGTGTATTAAGACGAAAGGCCCTGCCCCATTCAGAAGCACCGGGGACCGCTGCGAGCAATGGGGTACTAGCAAATCTCGATGAATACAAGATCTGACTGAGTTTACCCCCGAAGAAGCCTGGTTCGGGATAATCCTTCGAAGGAGGAACAACCCGCAACTAAACAGTGCATTCACGGAGGTATGCTCCGGTCCCGATCTGGTACCTAATCGACTAATTTGTTAGTTATAACCCTCGGAGAGGGTATGATTCAGACGAGTTGTAGTCCTCGTAGAGGACACGACGGTCGACTATAGGAATGATCCCGGAGGGACTTGATCCTATAGTCGGAGGTTACAGCGTAAAGAAGGTAGTATTTAAACTTTAAACCTTAATACTTCGTGTAACTACTACTCTTTTTATAGGTAACCACTGTGTTCCACCATCGAAAGAAGCACGGACGGACTACCCCGGCGAAGCGGGGTTCGAGATGTTGCCGGAGCCAACGGATTCGGGCCAGAAGGACAATTGATTCCATAGGGATCAAACACCGTTTCTCTACCAGAGAAATCAAGGTTAGAGAAACGTCTGGTTCCGGAGGAATCAGACCCCATTTCTGTACCAACGGGAGTGTCTTCCTACAAGGCGGCAAGAAAGTTCGGTGCAGCTGAAGTTGTTTCTACATAAGGCTTCCTTCACGGCAGGAGACACATCCCTAGCGGATTGGCTTCAACCAGGATGAAATCCCAAGCAACGCGATTCGCGCCACTGGGATTGGGGGGCAGATGTTGTCGGTGATTTTTCGTCACCCCATGGGTCCGAGGGTGGTATCTTATTCATTTTCAAGAAGTCCAGAAACCCCGACTCTACCGAACCAAGCAAAAGTCACCACTCCGTGGGAGCGCCCTTCAGGGAAATGACAGAAGAGGATTATCGGAGATGATCCCCGATCCTACGCCCCCGGAGGTAAAACATTACAAGGAAAGAACTTCCAGAGAGCCTTCCAGAAAGCCTTCCTGACGAGGGGCCGACATTTAAAGACAGAGTCCTCTAAGGCGATCTACCCCCGAGGGAGGTTGCCACGAAGGAAGGACCATTCGACGAAGACTCGGCCCTCGGAGTCATCGACCCTCGGTCATAGAATGTTTGACCGCGGGGTCGCAGACCTCAATTATTCTCCCCCGAGCAGGGAATTCACTGTAGCGACAGCCTTATCCTGCCGAAGTCAGAAGGACTGCTCCCGGCAGGTGGGGCAGCTTTATTAGGTGAACCAAACCCGTGATTCAGGGGATTTGACATTTTGTCCTCTCTTGACTGTAGCTCTCTTCTTCGCTTATAAGAGAAGGGGAAACGAAAGATGAGGAGAAAAGGAGAAAAAAGACAGAAAAAGAAACTTACTCTGTAAACTCTCATTCAAAAGATAAAATATCATAAAGCAAAGTGGATGTAGGCTATTACTCTTTATGAGGGCCGAACCACTCTAAATTTCTCCGCGTATTTAATTTACTGCAAAAACTTTTGTTATTTTTCATTGCCGCATCACACACTAGAGGTGCGGATCTCGTCGTTGGTTCAAATTTTACACCAACACTTATTATAATATATTATATGTTCAAATACTCAGTTGGGATCTAAACTATTTTGCTAGAGTCGCTTCGGAGCCAAAAACTTATTTTACAGTGTATATTTCGGCAAAACTAATTTTGCTGACTTAGTTTTTGCGCAAAATGAACTTTTAAGGCTTGTTGGAGCACCAAATGAGTCCCTAATACTTATTATAATATCTTATATGTTCAAATACTAAGTTGGGATCAAAACAACTTTGTTACAGTGACTTCGGAGCCCAAAAAGTTTTTGAAGGCTATATTTCGGTAAAACTAGTTATAACGACTTAATTTTTGCGCGAAATGACTTTTTAAGGCGTGTTGGAGCTGCAAATGAGTCCCTAATACTTATTATAATATATTATATGTTCAAATACTCATTTGGGATCAAAACAACTTTGCTATAGTCACTTCGGAGCCAAAAAAGTATTTTAAGGGCTATATTTCGGCAAAACTAGTTATAACGACTTAGTTTTTGCGCGAAATGAATTTTTAAGGCTTGTTGGAGCTCCAAATGAGTCCCTAATACTTATTATAATATATCATATGTTCAAATACTCAGTTGGGATCAAAACAAATTTGTTAGAGTCGCTTCGGAGCAAAAAATTATTTTGAAGGCTATATTTCGGCAAAACTAGTTATAACGACTTAGTTTTTGCGCGAAATGAATTTTGAAGGCTTGTTGGACCTCCAAATGAGTCCTAATACTTATTATAATATATTATATGTTCAAATACTCAGTTGGGATCAAAACAACTTTGCTATAGTCACTTCAGAGCCAAAAAAGTATTTAAAGGGCTATATTTCGGCAAAACTAGTTATAACGACTTAGTTTTTGCGCGAAATGCATTTTTAAGGCTTGTTGGAGCTCTAAATGAGTCGCTAATACTTATTATAATATATTATATGTTCAAATACTCAGTTGGGATCTAAACAACTTTGCTAGAGTCACTTCTGAGCCAAAAAATTATCTTACAGGCTATATTTCGGCAAAACTAATTTTGCTGAGTTAGTTTTTGCGCGAAATGACTTTTAAGGCTTGTTGGAGCTCCAAATGAGTCCCTAATACTTATTACAACATATTAAATGTTCAAATACTCAGTTGGGATCAAAACAACTTTGCTATAGTCACTTCGGAGCCAAAAAATTATTTTAAGGGCTATATTTCGGCAAAACTAGTTATAACGACTTAGTTTTTGCGCGAAATGACTTTTTAAGGCTTGTTGGAGCTCCAAATGAGTCCCTAATACTTATTATAATATATTATATGTTCAAATACTCAGTTGGGATCTAAACAACTTTGTTAGAGTCGCTTCGGAGCCAAAAAATTATTTTATAGGCTATATTTCGGCAAAACTAATTTAGCTGACTTAGTTTTTGCGCGAAATGCCATTTTAAGGCTTGTTGGAGCACCAAATGAGTCCTAATACTTATTATAATATATTATATGTTCAAATACTCAGTTGGGATCAAAACAACTTTGCTAGAGTCACTTCGGAGCCAAAAAAGTATTTTGAAGGCTATATTTCGGCAAAACTAGTTATAACGACTTACTTTTTGCGCGAAATGAATTTTTAAGGCTTGTTGGAGCTCCAAACGAGTCCCTAATACTTATTATAATATATTATCTGTTCAAATACTCATTTGGGATCAAAACAACTTTGCTATAGTCACTTCGGAGCCGAAAAAGTATTTTAAGGGCTATATTTCGGCAAAACTAGTTATAACGACTTACTTTTTGCGCGAAATTAATTTTTAAGGCCTTTTGGAGCTCCAAATGAGTCCCTAATACTTATTATAATATATTATATGTTCAAATACTCAGTTGGGATCAAAACAACTTCGCTAGAGTCACTTCGGAGCCAAAAAATTATTTTACAAGCAATATTTCGGCAAAACTTATTATGATGACGTAGTTATTGTGCGAAATGACTTTTTAAGGCTTTTTGGAACTCCAAATGAGTTCCTAGTACTTATTATGATATATTATATGTTCAAATACTCAGTTGGGATCAAAAAAACTTTGCTAGAGTCACTTCGGAGCGAAAAAAGTATGTTAAAGAGACTCGATTTCGGCAAAACTAGTTATAATCACTTTGTGTTAGTGCGAGGTGAGTTTTTAAAGGTTGTTGGAGCTCGAAATGAGGTCCTAAGACTTATTATACTATATTATAAGTTCAAATACTTATTTGGTTTCAAAACAACTTTGGTAGAATCACATCAGAGCCAAAAAACCCATTTAAAGTCTCGATTTACGCAAAACTAGTTATAAGTACTTAATGTTTTCCCAAAGTGATTTTTTAAGGCTTCTTAGTGATCCGAATGAGTCCCTAAGACTTATTATAATATATTATATTGTCAAATACTCATTTAGGATCAAAACAACATTGCTAGAGTCACTTCGGAGCCAAAAAAGCCCTTTAATTTTGGAAAAACTAGTTAAAAGGACTTAGTTTTTGCGCGAGGTGAGTTTTTAAGGCTTGTTGGATGTCCAAATGAGTCCCTAAGACTTATTATGATATATTAAACATTTAAATACAAATTTATTGTCTAATTAACTTTGTTTGTCTTACTTCGTAGCCAAAAAAGACTTCAAAGACTCGATTTCGGCAAAACTAGTTATAATCACTTTGTGTTAGTGCGAGGTGAGTTTTTAAGGGTTGTTGGAGCTCGAAATGAAGTCCTAAGACTTATTATACTATATTATAAGTTCAAATACTTATTTGGTATCAAAAAAACTTTGGTAGAATCACATCAGATCCAAAAAACCCATTTAAAGTCTCGATTTACGCAAAACTAGTTATAAGTACTTAGTGTTTTCCCAAAGTGATTTTTTAAGGCTTCTTAGAGATCCGAATGCGTCCCTAAGACTTATTATAATATATTATATTGTCAAATACTCATTTAGGATCAAAACAACATTGCTAGAGTCACTTCGGAGCCAAAAAAAAAAGCCCTTTAAAGGCTCGATTTAGGAAAAACTAGTTAAAAGGACTTAGTTTTTGCGCGAGGTGAGTTTTTAAGGCTTGTTGGATGTCCAAATGAGTCCCTAAGACTTATTATGATATATTAAACATTTAAATACAAATTTATTGTCGAAACAACTTTGTTTGTCTTACTTCGTAGCTAAAAAAGACTTCAAAGACTCGATTTCAGTAAAACTAGTTATAATCACTTTGTGTTAGTGCGAGATTAGTTTTTAAGGGTTGTTGGAGCTCGAAATGAGGTCCTAAGACTTATTATACTATATTATAAGTTCAAATACTTATTTGGTATCAAAACAACTTTGGTAGAATCACATCAGAGCCAAAAAACCCATTTAAATTCTCGATTTACGCAAAACTAGTTATAAGTACTTAGTGTTTTCCCAAAGTGATTTTTTAAGGATTCTTATAGATCCGAATGAGTCCCTAAGACTTATTATAATATATTATATTGTCAAATACTCATTTAGGATCAAAACAACATTGCTAGAGTCACTTCGGAGCCAAAAAAAGCCCTTTAAAGGCTCGATTTAGGAAAAACTAGTTAAAAGGACTTAGTTTTTGCGCGAGGTGAGTTTTTAAGGATTGTTGGATGTCCAAATGAGTCCCTAAGACTTATTATGATATATTAAACATTTAAATACAAATTTATTGTCGAAACAACTTTGTTTGTCTTGCTTCGTAGCCAAAAAAGACTTCAAAGCCTCGATTTTGGCAAAACTGGTTATAATCACTTTGTGTTAGTGCGAGGTGAGTTTTTAAGGGTTGTTGGAGCTCAAAATGAGGTCCTAAGACTTATTATACTATATTATAAGTTCAAATACTTATTTGGTATCAAAACAACTTTGGTAGAATCACATCAGAGCAAAAAAACCCATTTAAAGTCTCGATTTACGCAAAACTAGTTATAAGTACTTAATGTTTTGCCAAAGTGATTTTTTAAGGCTTCTTAGAGATCCGAATGAGTTCCTAAGACTTATTATAATATATTATATTGTCAAATACTCATTTAGGATCAAAACAACATTGCTAGAGTCACTTTGGAGCCAAAAAAGCCCTTTAAAGGCTCGATTTAGGTAAAACTAGTTAAAAGGACTTAGTTTTTGCGCGAGGTGAGTTTTTAAGGCTTGTTGGATGTTCAAATGAGTCCCTAAGACTTATTATAATATATTAAACATTTAAATACACATTTATTGTCGAAACAACTTTGCTAGTCGTACTTCGTAGCCAAAAAAGACTTCAAAATCTCGATTTCGGCAAAACTAGTTATAATCACTTTGTGCTAGCGCGAGGTAAGTTTTTAAGGGTTGTTGGAGCTCGAAATGAGGTCCTAAGACTTATTATACTCTATTATAAGTGCAAATACTTATTTGGTATCAAAAAACTTTGGTAGAATCTCATAAGAGCCAAGAAAACCAATTTAAAGTCTCGATTTACGCAAAACTAGTTATAAGTACTTAGTGTTTTCCCAAAGTGATTTTTTAAGGGTTCTTAGAGATCCGAATGAGTCCGTAAGACTTATTATAATATATTATATGGTAAAATACTCATTTAGGATCAAAACAACATTGCTAGTGTCACTTCGGAGCCAAAAAAGACCTTTAAAGGCTCGATTTAGGAAAAACTAGTTAAAAGGACTTAGTTTTTGCTCGAGGTGAGTATTTAAGGCTTGTTGGATGTCCAAATGAGTCCCTAAGACTTATTGTGATGTATTATACATTTAATAAACATTTATTGTCAAAACAACTTTGCAGTGTTGCTTCGTAGCCAAAAAAGCCTTCAAAGACTCGATTTCGGCAAAACGAGTTATAATCACTTTGTGTTAGCGCGAGGTGAGTTTTTAAGGGTTGTTGGAGCAAGAAATGAGGTTCTAAGACTTAATATATTATATTATAAGTTCAAATTCTTATTTGGTATCAAAAAAACTTTGGTAGAATCACATCAGAGCCAAAAAAAACCCATTTAAAGTCTCGATTTACGCAAAACTAGTTATAAGTACTTAGTGTTTTCCCAAAGTGATTTTTTAAGGCTTCTTAGAGATCCGCATGCGTCCCTAAGACTTATTATAATATATTATATTGTCAAATACTCATTTAGGATCAAAACAACATTGCTAGAGTCACTTCGGAGCCAAAAAAGCCCTTTAAAGGCTCGATTTAGGAAAAACTAGTTAAAAGGACTTAGTTTTTGCGCGAGGTGAGTTTTTAAGGCTTGTTGGATTTCCAAATGAGTCCCTAAGACTTATTATAATATATTGAACATTTAAATACACATTTATTGTCGAAACAACTTTGCTAGTCGTACTTCGTAGCCAAAAAAGACTTCAAAATCTCGATTTCGGCAAAACTAGTTATAATCACTTTGTGCTAGCGCGAGGTAAGTTTTTAAGGGTTGTTGGAGCTCGAAATGAGGTCCCAAGACTTATTATACTCTATTATAAGTGCAAATACTTATTTGGTATCAAAAAAACTTTGGTAGAATCTCATAAGAGCCAAAAAAACCAATTTAAAGTCTCGATTTACGCAAAACTAGTTATAAGTACTTAGTGTTTTCCCAAAGTGATTTTTTAAGGGTTCTTAGAGATCCGAATGAGTCCCTAAGACTTATTATAATATATTATATGGTAAAATACTCATTTAGGATCAAAACAACATTGCTAGACTCACTTCGGAGCCAAAAGAGACCTTTAAAGGCTCGATTTAGGAAAAACTAGTTAAAAGGACTTAGTTTTTGCGCGAGGTGAGTATTTAAGGCTTGTTGGATGTCCAAATGAGTCCCTAAGACTTATTGTGATGTATTATACATTTAATACACATTTATTGTCAAAACAACTTTGCAGTGTTACTTCGTAGCCAAAAAAGCCTTCAAAGACTCGATTTCGGCAAAACGAGTTATAATCACTTTGTGTTAGCGCGAGGTGAGTTTTTAAGGGTTGTTGGAGCAAGAAATGAGGTTCTAAGACTTAATATATTATATTATAAGTTCAAATTCTTATTTGGTATCAAAAAAACTTTGGTAGAATCACATCAGAGCCAAAAAAAACCCATTTAAAGTCTCGATTTACGCAAAACTAGTTATAAGTACTTAGTGTTTTCCCAAAGTGATTTTTTAAGGCTTCTTAGAGATCCGCATGCGTCCCTAAGACTTATTATAATATATTATATTGTCAAATACTCATTTAGGATCAAAACAACATTGCTAGAGTCACTTCGGAGCCAAAAAAGCCCTTTATAGGCTCGATTTAGGAAAAACCAGTTAAAAGGACTTAGTTTTTGCACGAGGTGAGTTTTTAAGGCTTGTTGGATGTCCAAATGAGTCCCTAAGACATATTATGATATATTATACATTTAAATACACATTTATTGACGAAACAACTTTGCTAGTGTTACTTCGTAGCCAAAAAAACCTTCAATGGCTCGATTTCAGCAAAACAAGTTGTAATCACTTTGTGTTAGCGCGAGGTGAGTTTTTAAGGGTTGTTGGAGCTCGAAATGAGGTCCTAAGACTTTTTATACTATATTATAAGTTCAAATACTTATTTGGTATCAAAAAAACTTTGGTAGAATCACATCAGAGCCAAAAAACCCATTTAAAGTCTCGATTTACGCAAAACTAGTTATAAGTACTTAGTGTTTTCCCAAAGTAATTTTTTAAGTCTTCTTAGAGATGCGAATGAGTCCCTAAGACTTATTATAATATATTATATTGTCAAATACTCATTTAGGATCAAAACAACATTCCTACAGTCAGTTCGGAGCCAAAAAAGCCCTTTATAGGCTCGATTAACGAAAAACTAGTTAAAAGGACTTAGTTTTTGCGCGAGGTGAGTATTTAAGGCCTGTTGGATGTCCAAATGAGTCCCTAAGACTTATTATGATATATTAAACATTTAAATACACATTTATTGTCGAAACAACTTTGGTAGTCGTACTTCGTAGCGGAAAAAGTATTCAAAGTCTAGATTTCGGCAAAACTAGTTATAATCAGTTTGTGTTAGCGCGAGTTGAGTTTTTAAGGGTTGTTGGAGCTCGAAATGAGGTCCTAAGACTTATTATACTATATTATAAGTTCAAATAGTTATTTGGTATCAAAACAACTTTGGTAGAATCACATCAGAGCTAAAAAACCCATTTAAAGTCTCGATTTACGCAAAACTAGTTATAAGTACTTAGTGTTTTCCCAAAGTGATTTTTTAAGGCTTCTTAGAGATCCGCATGCGTCCCTAAGACTTATTATAATATATTATATTGTCAAATACTCATTTAGGATCAAAACAACATTGCTAGAGTCACTTCGGAGCCAAAAAAGCCCTATAAAGGCTCGATTTAGGAAAAACTAGTTAAAAGGACTTAGTTTTTGCGCGAGGTGAGTTTTTAAGGCTTGTTGGATGTCCAAATAAGTCCCTAAGACTTATTGTGATAAATTAAACATTTAAATACAAATTTATTGTCGAAACAACTTTGTTTGTCTTACTTCGTAGCCAAAAAAGACTTCAAAGACTCGATTTCGGCAAAACTAGTTATAATCACTTTGTGTTAGTACGAGGTGAGTTTTTAAGGGTTGTTGGAGCTCGAAATTAGGTCCTAAGACTTATTATACTATATTATAAGTTCAAGTACTTATTTGGTATCAAAACAACTTTGCTTCACATCAGAGCGAAAAAACCCATTTAAAGTCTCGATTTACGCAAAACTAGTTATAAGTACTTAGTGTTTTCCCAAAGTGATTTTTTAAGGCTTCTTAGAGATCCGAATGAGTCCCTAAGACTTATTATAATACATTATATTGTCAAATACTCATTTAGGATCAAAACAACATTGCTAGATTCACTTCGTAGCCAAAAAAAGCTCTTTAAAGGCTCGATTTAGGAAAAACTAGTTAAAAGGACTTAGTTTTTGCGTGAGGTGAGTTTTTAAGGCTTGTTGGATGTCCAAATGAGTCCCTAAGACTTATTATGATATATTAAACATTTAAATACACATTTATTGTCGAAACAACTTTGCTAGTCGTACTTCGTAGCCAAAAAAGACTTCAAAGTCTCGATTTCGGCAAAACTAGTTATAATCACTTTGTGTTAGCGCGAGGTGAGTTTTTAAGGGTTGTTGGAGCTCGAAATGAGGTCCTAAGACTTATTATACTATATTATAAGTTCAAATACTTATTTGGTATCAAAAAACTTTGGTAGAATCACATCAGAGCCAAAAAACCCATTTAAAGTCTCGATTTACGCAAAACTAGTTATAAGTACTGAGTGTTTCCCCAAAGTGATTTTTAAGGGTTCTTAGAGATCCGAATGAGTCCCTAAGACTTATTATAATATATTATATGGTCAAATACTCATTTAGGATCAAAACAACATTGCTAGAGTCACTTCGGAGCCAAAAGAGACCTTTAAAGGCTCGATTTAGGAAAAACTAGTTAAAAGGACTTAGTTTTTGCGCGAGGTGAGTATTTGAGGCTTGTTGGATGTCCAAATGAGTCCCTAAGACTTATTATGATGTATTATACATTTAATACACATTTATTGTCAAAACAACTTTGCTAGTGTTACTTCGTAGCCAAAAAAGCCTTCAAAGACTCGATTTCGGCAAAACGAGTTGTAATCACTTTGTGTTAGCGCGAGGTGAGTTTTTAAGAGTTGTTGGAGCTCGAACTGAGGTCCTAAGACTTATTATATTATATTATAAGTTCAAAAACTTATTTGGTATCAAAACAACTTTGGTAGAGTCACATCAGAGCTAAAAAACCCATTTAAAGTCTCGATTTACACAAAACTAGTTATAAGTACTTAGTGTTTTCCCAAAGTGATTTTTTAAGGCTTCTTAGAGATCCGAATGAGTGCCTAAGACTTATTATAATATATTATAATGCCAAATACCTATTTAGGATCAAAACAGCATTGCTAGAGTCACTTCGGAGCCAAAAAAGCCCTTTAAAGGCTCGATTTAGGAAAAACTAGTTAAAAGGACTTAGTTTTTGCGCGAGGTGAGATTTTAAGGCTTGTTGGATGTCCAAATGAGTCCCTAAGACTTATTATGATATATTAAACATTTAAATACACATTTATTGTCGAAACAACTTTGCTAGTCTTACTTCGTAGTCAAAAAAAACTTCAAAGACTCGATTTCGGCAAAACTAGTTATCATCACTTTGTGTTAGCGCGAGGTGAGTTTTTGAGGGTTGTTGGAGCTCGAAATGAGTTCCTAAGACTTATTATACTATATTATAAGTTCAAATACTTATTTGGTATCAAAACAACTTTGGTAGAATCACATTAGAGCCAAAAAAACCCATTTAAAGTCTCGATTTACGCAAAACTAGTTATAAGTACTTAGTGTTTTCCCAAAGTGATTTTTTAAGGCTTCTTAGAGATCCGAATGAGTCCCTAAGACTTATTATAATATATTATATTGGCAGATACTCATTTAGGATCAAAACAACATTGCTAGAGTCACTTCGGAGCCAAAAAAGCCCTTTATAGGCTCGATTTAGGAAAAACTAGTTAAAAGGACTTAGTTTTTGCACGAGGTGAGTTTTTAAGGCTTGTTGGATGTCCAAATGAGTCCCTAAGACATATTATGATATATTATACATTTAAATACACATTTATTGTCGAAACAACTTTGCTAGTGTTACTTCGTAGCCAAAAAAACCTTCAATGGCTCGATTTCAGCAAAACAAGTTATAATCACTTTGTGTTAGCGCGAGGTGAGTTTTTAAGGGTTGTTGGAGCTCGAAATGAGGTCCTAAGACTTTTTATACTATATTATAAGTTCAAATACTTATTTGGTATCAAAAAAACTTTGGTAGAATCACATCAGAGCCAAAAAACCCATTTAAAGTCTCGATTTACGCAAAACTAGTTATAAGTACTTAGTGTTTTCCCAAAGTAATTTTTTAAGTCTTCTTAGAGATGCGAATGAGTCCCTAAGACTTATTATAATATATTATATTGTCAAATACTCATTTAGGATCAAAACAACATTCCTACAGTCAGTTCGGAGCCAAAAAAGCCCTTTATAGGCTCGATTTACGAAAAACTAGTTAAAAGGACTTAGTTTTTGCGCGATGTGAGTTTTTAAGGCTTGTTGGATGTCCAAATGAGTCCCTAAGACTTATTATGATATATTATACATTTGAATACACATTTATTGTCGAAAAAACTTTGCTAGTGTTACTTCGTAACCAAAAAAACCTTCAAAGACTTGATTTCAGCAAAACTAGTTATATTCACTTTGTGTTAGCGCGAGGTGAGTTTTTAAAGGTTGTTGGGACTCGAAATGAGGTCCTAAGACTTATTATAATATATTACAAGTTCAAATACTTATTTGGTATCAATACAACTTTGGTAGAATCACATCAGAGCCAAAAAACCCATTTAAAGTCTCGATTTACGCAAAACTAGTTATAAGTACTTAGTGTTTTCCCAAAGTGATTTTTTAAGGGTTCTTAGAGATCCGAATGAGTCCCTAAGACTTATTATAATATATTATATGGTAAAATACTCATTTAGGATCAAAACAACATTGCTAGAGTCACTTCGGAGCCAAAAAAGTCCTTTAAAGGCTCGATTTAGGAAAAACTAGTTAAAAGGACTTGGTTTTTGTGCGAGGTGAGTATTTAAGGCCTGTTGGATGTCCAAATGAGTCCCTAAGACTTATTATGATGTATTATACATTTAAATACACATTGTTTGTGAAAATAACTTTGCTAGTGTTACTTCGTAGCCAGAAAAGCCTTCAAAGACTCGATTTCGGCAAAACTAGTTATAATCACTTTGTGTTAGCGCGAGGTGAGTTTTTAAGGGTTGTTGGAGCTCAAAATGAGGTCCTAAGACTTATTATATTATATTCTAAGTTCAAATACTTATTTGGTACCAAAACAACTTTGGTAGAGTCACATCAGAGCCAAAAAAACCCATTTAAAGTCTCGATTTACGCAAAACTAGTTATAAGCACTTAGTGTTTTCCCGAAGTGATTTTTTAAGGATTCTTAGAGATCCGAATGAGTCCCTAAGACTTATTATAATATATTATATGGTCAAATACTCATTTAGGATCAAAACAACATTGCTAGAGTCACTTCGAAGCCAAAAAAGCCCTTTAAAGGCTCGATTTAGGAAAAACTAGTTAAAAGGACTTAGTTTTTGCGCGAGGTGAGTTTTTAAGGCTTGTTGGATGTCCAAATGAGTCCCTAAGACATATTAATATATATTAAACATTTAAATACACATTTATTGTCGAAACAACTTTGGTAGTCGTACTTCGTAGCGAAAAAAGTCTTCAAAGTCACGATTTCGGCAAAACTAGTTATAATCAGTTTGTGTTAGCGCGAGGTGAGTTTTTAAGGGTTGTTGGAGCTCGAAATGAGGTCCTAAGACTTATTATACTATATTGTAAGTTCAAATACTTATTTGGTATCAAAACAACTTTGGTAGAATCACATCAGAGCCAAAAAACCCATTTAAAGTCTCGATTTACGCAAAACTAGTTATAAGTACTTAGGGTTTTGCCAAAGTGATTTTTTAAGGCTTCTTAGAGATCCGAATGAGTCCCTAAGACTTATTATAATATATTATATGGTCAAATACTCATTTAGGATCAAAACAACATTGCTAGAGTCACTTCAGAGCCAAAAAAGCCCTATAAAGGCTCGATTTAGGAAAAACTAGTTAAAAGGACTTAGTTTTTGCGCGATGTGAGTTTTTAAGGCTTGTTGGATGTCCAAATGAGTCCCTAAGACTTATTATGATATATTATACATTTGAATACACATTTATTGTCGAAAAAACTTAGCTAGTGTTACTTCGTAACCAAAAAAACCTTCAAAGACTCGATTTCAGCAAAACTAGTTATATTCACTTTGTGTTAGCGCGAGGTGAGTTTTTAAAGGTTGTTGGGACTCGAAATGAGGTCCTAAGACTTATTATAATATATTACAAGTTCAAGTACTTATTTGGTATCAAAAAAACTTTAGTAGAGTCACATCAGAGCCAAAAAACTCATTTAAAGTCTCGATTTACGCAAAACTAGTTATAAGCACTTAGTGTTTTCCCCGAAGTGATTTTTTAAGGATTCTTAGAGATCCGAATGAGTCCCTAAGACTTATTATAATATATTATATGGTCAAATACTCATTTAGGATCAAAACAACATTGCTAGAGTCACTTCGAAGCCAAAAAAGCCCTTTAAAGGCTCGATTTAGGAAAAACTAGTTAAAAGGACTTAGTTTTTGCGCGAGGTGAGTTTTTAAGGCTTGTTGGATGTCCAAATGAGTCCCTAAGGCTTATTATGATATATTAAACATTTAAATACACATTTATTGTCGAAACAACTTTGGTACTCGTACTTCGTAGCGAAAAAAGTCTTCAAAGTCTCGATTTCGGCAAAACTAGTTATAATCAGTTTGTGTTAGCGCGAGGTGAGTTTTTAAGGGTTGTTGGAGCTCGAAATGAGGTCCTAAGACTTATTATACTGTATTATAAGTTCAAATACTTATTTGGTATCAAAAAAACTTTGGTAGAATCACATCAGAGCCAAAAAACCCATTTAAAGTCTCGATTTACGCAAAACTAGTTATAAGTACTTAGTGTTTTCCCAAAGTGATTTTTTAAGGGTTCTTAGAGATCCGAATGAGTCCCTAAGACTTATTATAATATATTATATGGTAAAATACTCATTTAGGATCAAAACAACATTGCTAGAGTCACTTCGGAGCCAAAAAAGCCCTTTAAAGGCTCGATTTAGGAAAAACTAGTTAAAAGGACTTGGTTTTTGCGCGAGGTGAGTATTTAAGGCCTGTTGGATGTCCAAATGAGTCCCTAAGACTTATTATGATGTATTATACATTTAAATACACATTGTTTGTCAAAATAACTTTGCTAGTGTTACTTCGTAGCCAGAAAAGCCTTCAAAGACTCGATTTCGGCAAAACTAGTTATAATCACTTTGTGTTAGCGCGAGTTGAGTTTTTAAGGGTTGTTGGAGCTCAAAATGAGGTCCTAAGACTTATTATATTATATTCTAAGTTCAAATACTTATTTGGTACCAAAACAACTTTGGTAGAGTCACATCAGAGCCAAAAAAACCCATTTAAAGTCTCGATTTACGCAAAACTAGTTATAATCACTTTGTGTTAGCGCGAGGTGAGTTTTTAAAGGTTGTTGGGACTCGAAATGAGGTCCTAAGACTTATTATAATATATTACAAGTTCAAGTACTTATTTGGTATCAAAAAAACTTTAGTAGAGTCACATCAGAGCCAAAAAACTCATTTAAAGTCTCGATTTACGCAAAACTAGTTATAAGCACTTAGTGTTTTCCCGAAGTGATTTTTTAAGGATTCTTAGAGATCCGAATGAGTCCCTAAGACTTATTATAATATATTATATGGTCAAATACTCATTTAGGATCAAAACAACATTGCTAGAGTCACTTCGAAGCCAAAAAAGCCCTTTAAAGGCTCGATTTAGGAAAAACTAGTTAAAAGGACTTAGTTTTTGCGCGAGGTGAGTTTTTAAGGCTTGTTGGATGTCCAAATGAGTCCCTAAGACATATTAATATATATTAAACATTTAAATACACATTTATTGTCGAAACAACTTTGGTAGTCATACTTCGTAGCGAAAAAAGTCTTCAAAGTCACGATTTCGGCAAAACTAGTTATAATCAGTTTGTGTTAGCGCGAGGTGAGTTTTTAAGGGTTGTTGGAGCTCGAAATGAGGTCCTAAGACTTATTATACTATATTGTAAGTTCAAATACTTATTTGGTATCAAAACAACTTTGGTAGAATCACATCAAAGCCAAAAAACCCATTTAAAGTCTCGATTTACGCAAAACTAGTTATAAGTACTTAGTGTTTTGCCAAAGTGATTTTTTAAGGCTTCTTAGAGATCCGAATGAGTCCCTAAGACTTATTATAATATATTATATGGTCAAATACTCATTTAGGATCAAAACAACATTGCTAGAGTCACTTCGGAGCCAAAAAAGCCCTATAAAGGCTCGATTTAGGAAAAACTAGTTAAAAGGACTTAGTTTTTGCGCGATGTGAGTTTTTAAGGCTTGTTGGATGTCCAAATGAGTCCCTAAGACTTATTATGATATATTATACATTTGAATACACATTTATTGTCGAAAAAACTTAGCTAGTGTTACTTCGTAACCAAAAAAACCTTCAAAGACTCGATTTCAGCAAAACTAGTTATATTCACTTTGTGTTAGCGCGAGGTGAGTTTTTAAAGGTTGTTGGGACTCGAAATGAGGTCCTAAGACTTATTATAATATATTACAAGTTCAAGTACTTATTTGGTATCAAAAAAACTTTAGTAGAGTCACATCAGAGCCAAAAAAACTCATTTAAAGTCTCGATTTACGCAAAACTAGTTATAAGCACTTAGTGTTTTCCCGAAGTGATTTTTTAAGGATTCTTAGAGATCCGAATGAGTCCCTAAGACTTATTATAATATATTATATGGTCAAATACTCATTTAGGATCAAAACAACATTGCTAGAGTCACTTCGAAGCCAAAAAAGCCCTTTAAAGGCTCGATTTAGGAAAAACTAGTTAAAAGGACTTAGTTTTTGCGCGAGGTGAGTTTTTAAGGCTTGTTGGATGTCCAAATGAGTCCTTAAGGCTTATTATGATATATTAAACATTTAAATACACATTTATTGTCGAAACAACTTTGGTACTCGTACTTCGTAGCGAAAAAAGTCTTCAAAGTCTCGATTTCGGCAAAACTAGTTATAATCAGTTTGTGTTAGCGCGAGGTGAGTTTTTAAGGGTTGTTGGAGCTCGAAATGAGGTCCTAAGACTTATTATACTGTATTATAAGTTCAAATACTTATTTGGTATCAAAAAAACTTTGGTAGAATCACATCAGAGCCAAAAAACCCATTTAAAGTCTCGATTTACGCAAAACTAGTTATAAGTACTTAGTGTTTTCCCAAAGTGATTTTTTAAGGGTTCTTAGAGATCCGAATGAGTCCCTAAGACTTATTATAATATATTATATGGTAAAATACTCATTTAGGATCAAAACAACATTGCTAGAGTCACTTCGGAGCCAAAAAAGCCCTTTAAAGGCTCGATTTAGGAAAAACTAGTTAAAAGGACTTGGTTTTTGCGCGAGGTGAGTATTTAAGGCCTGTTGGATGTCCAAATGAGTCCCTAAGACTTATTATGATGTATTATACATTTAAATACACATTGTTTGTCAAAATAACTTTGCTAGTGTTACTTCGTAGCCAGAAAAGCCTTCAAAGACTCGATTTCGGCAAAACTAGTTATAATCAGTTTGTGTTAGCGCGAGGTGAGTTTTTAAGGGTTGTTGGAGCTCGAAATGAGGTCCTAAGACTTATTATACTATATTGTAAGTTCAAATACTTATTTGGTATCAAAACAACTTTGGTAGAATCACATCAGAGCCAAAAAACCCATTTAAAGTCTCGATTTACGCAAAACTAGTTATAAGTACTTAGTGTTTTGCCAAAGTGATTTTTTAAGGCTTCTTAGAGATCCGAATGAGTCCCTAAGACTTATTATAATATATTATATGGTCAAATACTCATTTAGGATCAAAACAACATTGCTAGAGTCACTTCGGAGCCAAAAAAGCCATATAAAGGCTCGATTTAGGAAAAACTAGTTAAAAGGACTTAGTTTTTGCGCGATGTGAGTTTTTAAGGCTTGTTGGATGTCCAAATGAGTCCCTAAGACTAATTATGATATATTATACATTTGAATACACATTTATTGTCGAAAAAACTTAGCTAGTGTTACTTCGTAACCAAAAAAACCTTCAAAGACTCGATTTCAGCAAAACTAGTTATATTCACTTTGTGTTAGCGCGAGGTGAGTTTTTAAAGGTTGTTGGGACTCGAAATGAGGTCCTAAGACTTATTATAATATATTACAAGTTCAAGTACTTATTTGGTATCAAAAAAACTTTAGTAGAGTCACATCAGAGCCAAAAAACTCATTTAAAGTCTCGATTTACGCAAAACTAGTTATAAGCACTTAGTGTTTTCCCGAAGTGATTTTTTAAGGATTCTTAGAGATCCGAATGAGTCCCTAAGACTTATTATAATATATTATATGGTCAAATACTCATTTAGGATCAAAACAACATTGCTAGAGTCACTTCGAAGCCAAAAAAGCCCTTTAAAGGCTCGATTTAGGAAAAACTAGTTAAAAGGACTTAGTTTTTGCGCGAGGTGAGTTTTTAAGGCTTGTTGGATGTCCAAATGAGTCCTTAAGGCTTATTATGATATATTAAACATTTAAATACACATTTATTGTCGAAACAACTTTGGTACTCGTACTTCGTAGCGAAAAAAGTCTTCAAAGTCTCGATTTCGGCAAAACTAGTTATAATCAGTTTGTGTTAGCGCGAGGTGAGTTTTTAAGGGTTGTTGGAGCTCGAAATGAGGTCCTAAGACTTATTATACTGTATTATAAGTTCAAATACTTATTTGGTATCAAAAAAACTTTGGTAGAATCACATCAGAGCCAAAAAACCCATTTAAAGTCTCGATTTACGCAAAACTAGTTATAAGTACTTAGTGTTTTCCCAAAGTGATTTTTTAAGGGTTCTTAGAGATCCGAATGAGTCCCTAAGACTTATTATAATATATTATATGGTAAAATACTCATTTAGGATCAAAACAACATTGCTAGAGTCACTTCGGAGCCAAAAAAGCCCTTTAAAGGCTCGATTTAGGAAAAACTAGTTAAAAGGACTTGGTTTTTGCGCGAGGTGAGTATTTAAGGCCTGTTGGATGTCCAAATGAGTCCCTAAGACTTATTATGATGTATTATACATTTAAATACACATTGTTTGTCAAAATAACTTTGCTAGTGTTACTTCGTAGCCAGAAAAGCCTTCAAAGACTCGATTTCGGCAAAACTAGTTATAATCACTTTGTGTTAGCGCGAGGTGAGTTTTTAAGGGTTGTTGGAGCTCAAAATGAGGTCCTAAGACTTATTATATTATATTCTAAGTTCAAATACTTATTTGGTACCAAAACAACTTTGGTAGAGTCACATCAGAGCCAAAAAAACCCATTTAAAGTCTCGATTTACGCAAAACTAGTTATATTCACTTTGTGTTAGCGCGAGGTGAGTTTTTAAAGGTTGTTGGGACTCGAAATGAGGTCCTAAGACTTATTATAATATATTACAAGTTCAAGTACTTATTTGGTATCAAAAAAACTTTAGTAGAGTCACATCAGAGCCAAAAAACTCATTTAAATTCTCGATTTACGCAAAACTAGTTATAAGCACTTAGTGTTTTCCCGAAGTGATTTTTTAAGGATTCTTAGAGATCCGAATGAGTCCCTAAGACTTATTATAATATATTATATGGTCAAATACTCATTTAGGATCAAAACAACATTGCTAGAGTCACTTCGAAGCCAAAAAAGCCCTTTAAAGGCTCGATTTAGGAAAAACTAGTTAAAAGGACTTAGTTTTTGCGCGAGGTGAGTTTTTAAGGCTTGTTGGATGTCCAAATGAGTCCCTAAGGCTTATTATGATATATTAAACATTTAAATACACATTTATTGTCGAAACAACTTTGGTACTCGTACTTCGTAGCGAAAAAAGTCTTCAAAGTCTCGATTTCGGCAAAACTAGTTATAATCAGTTTGTGTTAGCGCGAGGTGAGTTTTTAAGGGTTGTTGGAGCTCGAAATGAGGTCCTAAGACTTATTATACTGTATTATAAGTTCAAATACTTGTTTGGTATCAAAAAAACTTTGGTAGAATCACATCAGAGCCAAAAAACCCATTTAAAGTCTCGATTTACGCAAAACTAGTTATAAGTACTTAGTGTTTTCCCAAAGTGATTTTTTAAGGGTTCTTAGAGATCCGAATGAGTCCCTAAGACTTATTATAATATATTATATGGTAAAATACTCATTTAGGATCAAAACAACATTGCTAGAGTCACTTCGGAGCCAAAAAAGCCCTTTAAAGGCTCGATTTAGGAAAAACTAGTTAAAAGGACTTGGTTTTTGGCGAGGTGAGTATTTAAGGCCTGTTGGATGTCCAAATGAGTCCCTAAGACTTATTATGATGTATTATACATTTAAATACACATTGTTTGTCAAAATAACTTTGCTAGTGTTACTTCGTAGCCAGAAAAGCCTTCAAAGACTCGATTTCGGCAAAACTAGTTATAATCACTTTGTGTTAGCGCGAGGTGAGTTTTTAAGGGTTGTTGGAGCTCAAAATGAGGTCCTAAGACTTATTATATTATATTCTAAGTTCAAATACTTATTTGGTACCAAAACAACTTTGGTAGAGTCACATCAGAGCCAAAAAAACCCATTTAAAGTCTCGATTTACGCAAAACTAGTTATAAGCACTTAGTGTTTTCCCGAAGTGATTTTTAAGGATTCTTAGAGATCCGAATGAGTCCCTAAGACTTATTATAATATATTATATGGTCAAATACTCATTTAGGATCAAAACAACATTGCTAGAGTCACTTCGAAGCCAAAAAAGCCCTTTAAAGGCTCGATTTAGGAAAAACTAGTTAAAAGGACTTAGTTTTTGCGCGAGGTGAGTTTTTAAGGCTTGTTGGATGTCCAAATGAGTCCCTAAGACATATTAATATATATTAAACATTTAAATACACATTTATTGTCGAAACAACTTTGGTAGTCATACTTCGTAGCGAAAAAAGTCTTCAAAGTCACGATTTCGGCAAAACTAGTTATAATCAGTTTGTGTTAGCGCGAGGTGAGTTTTTAAGGGTTGTTGGAGCTCGAAATGAGGTCCTAAGACTTATTATACTATATTGTAAGTTCAAATACTTATTTGGTATCAAAACAACTTTGGTAGAATCACATCAGAGCCAAAAAACCCATTTAAAGTCTCGATTTACGCAAAACTAGTTATAAGTACTTAGTGTTTTGCCAAAGTGATTTTTTAAGGCTTCTTAGAGATCCGAATGAGTCCCTAAGACTTATTATAATATATTATATGGTCAAATACTCATTTAGGATCAAAACAACATTGCTAGAGTCACTTCGGAGCCAAAAAAGCCCTATAAAGGCTCGATTTAGGAAAAACTAGTTAAAAGGACTTAGTTTTTGCGCGATGTGAGTTTTTAAGGCTTGTTGGATGTCCAAATGAGTCCCTAAGACTTATTATGATATATTATACATTTGAATACACATTTATTGTCGAAACAACTTTGGTAGAGTCACATCAGAGCCAAAAAAACCCATTTAAAGTCTCGATTTACGCAAAACTAGTTATATTCACTTTGTGTTAGCGCGAGGTGAGTTTTTAAAGGTTGTTGGGACTCGAAATGAGGTCCTAAGACTTATTATAATATATTACAAGTTCAAGTACTTATTTGGTATCAAAAAAACTTTAGTAGAGTCACATCAGAGCCAAAAAACTCATTTAAAGTCTCGATTTACGCAAAACTAGTTATAAGCACTTAGTGTTTTCCGAAGTGATTTTTTAAGGATTCTTAGAGATCCGAATGAGTCCCTAAGACTTATTATAATATATTATATGGTCAAATACTCATTTAGGATCAAAACAACATTGCTAGAGTCACT
>CM030886.1:799134-843363 GCA_018132145.1 Boehmeria nivea var. tenacissima
AATGACTTTTTTAGGCTTGTTGGATCTCCAAAAGAGTCACTATTACTTATTATAATATATTATTTGTTCAATTACTCAGTTGGAATCAAACAACTTTGCTAGAGTCACTTCGGAGCCAAAAAAGTATTTTAAAGACTATATTTCGGCAAAACTAGTTATAACGACTTAGTTTTTACGCGAAATAAATTTTTAAGGCTTGTTGGAGCTCCAAATGAGTCCCTAATACTTATTATAATATATTATAGTTCAATTACTCAGTTGGGATCAAAACAACTTGCTAGAGTCACTTCGGAGCTAAAAAAGTATTTTAAAGGCTATTTTTCGGGAAATTACAAGGAATTAATTTTGGCACAGATTGACTTTTTATTTCTTGTTGGAGCTCCAAATGGGTCACTAAACTTATTATAATATATTATATGTTCAAATACTCAGTTGGGATCAAAATAACTTTGCTAGAGTCACTTCGGAGCGAAAAAAGTATTTTAAAGGCTATAATTCGGTAAAACTAATTATAAGTACTTAGCTTTTGCGCGAAATGACTTTGTAAGGCTTTTTGGAGCACCAAATGAATCCCTAATACTTATTATAATATATTATATGTTCAAATACTCAGTTGGGAGCAAAACAACTTTGCTAGAGTCTCTTCGGAGTCAAAAAATTATTTTAATGGCTATATTTTGGTAAAATAATTATAAGGACTTAGTTTTTGCACGAAATGACTTTCTTAGGCTTGTTAGAGCTCCAAATGAGTCACTAATACTTATTATAATATATTATATGTTCAATTACTATTGTGGAATCAAAACAACTTTGCTAGAGTCACTTCGAAGCCAAAAAAGTATTTTGAAGACTATATTTCGGCAAAACTAGTTATAACGACTTAGTTTTTGCGCGAAATGACTTTTTTAGGCTTGTTAGAGCTCCAAATGAGTCACTAATACTTATTATAATATATTATATGTTGCAATTACTCAGTTGGAATCAAAACAACTTTGCTAGAGTCACTTCGGAGCCAAAAAAGTATTTTCAAGACTATATTTCGGCAAAACTAGTTATAACGACTTAGTTTTGACGCGAAAAATTTTTTTTTAAGGCTTGTTGGAGCTCCAAATGAGTCCCTAATACTTATTATAATATATTATATGTTCAATTACTCAGTTGGGATCAAAACAACTTTGCTAGAGTCCCTTCGGAGCCAAAAAAGTATTTTGAAGGCTATATTTCGGCAAATTACAAGGACTTAATTTTGCCAGATTGACTTTTTAAGGCTTGCTGGAGCTCCAAATTGTCTCTAAACTTATTATAATATATTATATGTTCAAATACTCAGTTCGGATCAAAACAACTTTGCTAGAGTCACTTCGGAGCGAAAAAAGTATTTTTAAAGGCTATAATTCGGTAAAACTAATTATAAGGACTTAGCTTTGCGCGAAATGACTTTGTAAGGCTTTTTGGAGCACCAAATGAATCCCTAATACTTATTATAATATATTATATGTTCAAATACTCAGTTAGGAGCAAAACAACTTTGCTAGAGTCACTTCGGAGCCAAAAAAGTATTTTAAAGGCTATATTTCGGCAAATTACAAGGACTTAATTTTTGCACAGATTGACTTTTTAAGGCTTGTTGGAGCTCCAAACGGGTCCCTAATACTTATTATAATATATTATATGTTCAAATACTCAGTTGGGATCAAAACAACTTTGCTAGAGTCACTTCGGAGGCCAAAAAGTATTTTAAAGGCTATATTTCAGCAAAACAAATTATAAGGACTTAATTTTTCGCGCGAAATAACTTTTTAAGGCTTGTTGGAGCTCCAAATGAGTCCCTAATACTTATTATAATATATTATATGTTCAAATACTCAATTGGGATCAAAACAACTTTGCTAGAGTCATTTCGGAGCCAAAAAATTATGTAACAGGCTATATTTCGGTAAAACTAATTATGATGACTTAGTTTTTGCGCGAAATGACTTTTTAAGGCTTGTTGCAGCTCCAAATGAGTCCTTAATATTTATTATAATAAATTATATATTCAAATACTCAGTTGGGATTAAACAACTTCGGAGCCGAAAAAGTATTTTAAAGGCTATATTTCGGCAAATTACAAGGACTTAGTTTTTGCACGGATTGAATTTTTAAGGCTTTTTGGAGCTCCAAATGAGTCACTCATACTTATTATAATATATTATATGTTCAATTACTCATTTGGAATCAAAACAACTTTGGTAGAGTCACTTCGGGGCCAAAAAAGTATTTGAAGACTATATTTCGGCAAAACTAGTTATAACAACTTAGTTTTTGCGCGAAATGACTTTTTTAGGCTTGTTAGATCTCCAAATGAGTCACTAATACTTATTATAATATATTATTTGTTCAATTACTCAGTTGGAATCAAAACAACTTTGCTAGAGTCACTTCGAGCCAAAAAAGTATTTTAAAGACTATATTTCGGCAAAACTAGTTATACGACTTAGTTTTTACGCGAAATAAATTTTTAAGGCTTGTTGGAGCTCCAAATGAGTCCCTAATACTTATTATAATATATTATATGTTCAATTACTCAGTTGGGATCAAAACAACTTTGCTAGAGTCACTTCGGAGCTAAAAAAGTATTTTAAAGGCTATATTTCGGAAATTACAAGGATTTAATTTTTGCACAGATTGACTTTTTAAGGCTTGTTGGAGACTTAGCTTAGCCAAATGGGTCACTAAAACTTATTATAATATAATATATGTTCAAATACTCAGTTGGGATCAAAACAACTTTGCTAGGAGTCACTTCGGAGCGAAAAAAGTATTTTAAAGGCTATAATTCGGTAAAACTATTATAAGGACTTAGATTTTGCGCGAAATGACTTTGTAAGGCTTTTTGGAGCACCAAATGAAATCCCTAATACTTATTATAATATATTATATGTTCAATTACTCGTTGGATCAAAACAACTTTGCTAGAGTCACTTCGAGCCAAAAAAGTATTTTGAAGACTATATTTCGGCAAAACTAGTTATAAGACTTAGTTTTTGCGCGAAATGACTTTTTTAGGCTTGTTAGAGCTCCAAATGAGTCACTAATACTTATTATAATATATTATATGTTGAATTACTCAGTTGGAATCAAAACAACTTTGCTAAGTCACTTCGGAGCCAAAAAAGTATTTTCAAGACTATATTTCGGCAAAACTAGTTATAACGACTTAGTTTTGACGCGAAAAAAATTTTTTAAGGCTTGTTGGAGCTCCAAATGAGTCCCTAATACCTATTATAATATATTATATGTTCAATTACTCAGTTGGGATCAAAACAACTTTGCTAGAGTCACTTCGGAGCAAAAAAGTATTTTAAAGGCTATATTTCGGCAAATTACAAGGACTTAATTTTTGCACAGATTGACTTTTTAAGGCTTGTTGGAGCTCCAAATTGGTCTCTAAACTTATTTTAATATATTATATGTTCAAATACTCAGTTCGGATCAAAACAACTTTGCTAGAGTCACTTCGGAGCGAAAAAAGTATTTTAAAGGCTATAATTCGGTAAAACTAATTATAAGGACTTAGCTTTGCGCGAAATGACTTTGTAAGGCTTTTTGGAGCACCAAATGAATCCCTAATACTTATTATAATATATTATATGTTCAAATACTCAGTTGGGAGCAAAACAACTTTGCTAGAGTCACTTCGGAGCCAAAAAAGTATTTTAAAGGCTATATTTCGGCAAATTACAAGGACTTATTTTTGCACAGATTGACTTTTTAAGGCTTGTTGGAGCTCCAAAGGAGTCCCTAATACTTATTATAATATATTATATGTTCAAATATTCAGTTGGGATCAAAACAACTTTGCTAGAGTCACTTCGGAGCCAAAAAAGTATTTTAAAGGCTATATTTTAGCAAAACAAATTATAAGGACTTAATTTTTCGCGCGAAATAACTTTTTAAGGCTTGTTGGAGCTCCAAATGAGTCCCTAATACTTATTATAATATATTATATGTTCAAATACTCAGTTGGATCAAAACAACTTTGCTAGAGTCATTTCGGAGCCAAAAAATTATGTAACAGGCTATATTTCGGTAAAACTACTTATGATGACTTAGTTTTTGCGCGAAATGACTTTTTAAGGCTTGTTGCAGCTCCCAATGAGTCCTTAATATTTATTATAATAAATTATATATTCAAATACTCAGTTGGGATTAAAACAACTTCGGAGCCGAAAAAAGTATTTTAAAGGCTATATTTCGGCAAATTACAAGGACTTAGTTTTTGCACGGATTGAATTTTTAAGGCTTTTTGGAGCTCCAAATGAGTCACTCATACTTATTATAATATATTATATGTTCAATTACTCATTTGGAATCAAAACAACTTTGGTAGAGTCACTTCGGGGCCAAAAAAGTATTTTGAAGACTATATTTCGGCAAAACTAGTTATAACGACTTAGTTTTTGCGCGAAATGACTTTTTTAGGCTTGTTAGATCTCCAAATGAGTCACTAATACTTATTATAATATATTATTTGTTCAATTACTCAGTTGGAATCAAAACAACTTTGCTAGAGTCACTTCGGAGCCAAAAAAGTATTTTAAAGACTATATTTCGGCAAAACTAGTTATAACGACTTAGTTTTTACGCGAAATAAATTTTTAAGGCTTGTTGGAGCTCCAAATGAGTCCCTAATACTTATTATAATATATTATATGTTCAATTACTCAGTTGGGATCAAAACAACTTTGCTAGAGTCACTTCGGAGCTAAAAATTTATTTTAAAGGCTATATTTCGGGAAATTACAAGGATTTAATTTTTGCACAGATTGACTTTTTAAGGCTTGTTGGAGCTCCAAATGGGTCACTAAACTTATTATAATATAATATATGTTCAAATACTCAGTTGGGATCAAAACAACTTTGCTAGAGTCACTTCGGAGCGAAAAAAGTATTTTAAAGGCTATAATTCGGTAAAACTAATTATAAGGACTTAGATTTTGCGCGAACTGACTTTGTAAGGATTTTTGGAGCACCAAATGAATCCCTAATACTTATTATAATATATTATATGTTCAATTACTTAGTTGGAATCAAAACAACTTTGCTAGAGTCACTTCGAAGCCAAAAAAGTATTTTGAAGACTATATTTCGGCAAAACTAGTTATAATGACTTAGTTTTTGCGCGAAATGACTTTTTTAGGCTTGTTAGAGCTCCAAATGAGTCACTAATACTTATTATAATATATTATATGTTGAATTACTCAGTTGGAATCAAAACAACTTTGCTAGAGTCACTTCGGAGCCAAAAAAGTATTTTCAAGACTATATTTCGGCAAAACTAGTTATAACGACTTAGTTTTGACGCAAAAAAATTTTTTTAAGGCTTGTTGGAGCTCCAAATGAGTCCCTAATACCTATTATAATATATTATATGTTCAATTACTCAGTTGGGATCAAAACAACTTTGCTAGAGTCACTTCGGAGCCAAAAAAGTATTTTAAAGGCTATATTTCGGCAAATTACAAGGACTTAATTTTTGCACAGATTGACTTTTTAAGGCTTGTTGGAGCTCCAAATTGGTCTCTAAACTTATTTTAATATATTATATGTTCAAATACTCAGTTCGGATCAAAACAACTTTGCTAGAGTCACTTCGGAGCGAAAAAAGTATTTTAAAGGCTATAATTCGGTAAAACTAATTATAAGGACTTAGCTTTTGCGCGAAATGACTTTGTAAGGCTTTTTGGAGCACCAAATGAATCCCTAATACTTATTATAATATATTATATGTTCAAATACTCAGTTGGGAGCAAAACAACTTTGCTAGAGTCACTTCGGAGCCAAAAAAGTATTTTAAAGGCTATATTTCGGCAAATTACAAGGACTTAATTTTTGCACAGATTGACTTTTTAAGGCTTGTTGGAGCTCCAAATGGGTCCCTAATACTTATTATAATATATTATAAGTTCAAATATTCAGTTGGGATCAAAACAACTTTGCTAGAGTCACTTCGGAGGCCAAAAAGTATTTTAAAGGCTATATTTCAGCAAAACAAATTATAAGGACTTAATTTTTCGCGCGAAATAACTTTTTAAGGCTTGTTGGAGCTCCAAATGAGTCCCTAATACTTATTATAATATATTATATGTTCAAATACTCAATTGGGATCAAAACAACTTTGCTAGAGTCATTTCGGAGCCAAAAAATTATGTAACAGGCTATATTTCGGTAAAACTAATTATGATGACTTAGTTTTTGCGCGAAATGACTTTTTAAGGCTTGTTGCAGCTCCAAATGAGTCCTTAATATTTATTATAATAAATTATATATTTAAATACTCAGTTGGGATTAAAACAACTTCGGAGCCGAAAAAAGTATTTTAAAGGCTATATTTCGGCAAATTACAAGGACTTAGTTTTTGCACGGATTGAATTTTTAAGGCTTTTTGGAGCTCCAAATGAGTCACTAATACTTATTATAATATATTATATGTTCAATTACTCATTTGGAATCAAAACAACTTTGGTAGAGTCACTTCGGGGCCAAAAAAGTATTTTGAAGACTATATTTCGGCAAAACTAGTTATAACGACTTAGTTTTTGCGCGAAATGACATTTTTAGGCTTGTTAGATCTCCAAATGAGTCACTAATACTTATTATAATATATTATTTGTTCAATTACTCAGTTGGAATCAAAACAACTTTGCTAGAGTCGCTTCGGAGCCAAAAAAGTATTTTAAAGACTATATTTCGGCAAAACTAGTTATAACGACTTAGTTTTTACGCGAAATAAATTTTTAAGGCTTGTCGGAGCTCCAAATGAGTCCCTAATACTTATTATAATATATTATATGTTCAATTACTCAGTTGGGATCAAAACAACTTTGATAGAGTCACTTCGGAGTCAAAAAATTATTTTAATGGCTATATTTTGGTAAAATAATTATAAGGACTTAGTTTTTTGCACGAAATGACTTTCTTAGGCTTGTTAGAGCACCAAATGAGTCACTAATACTTATTATAATATATTATATGTTCAATTACTTAGTTGGAATCAAAACAACTTTGCTAGAGTCACTTCGGAGCCAAAAAAGTATTTTGAAGACTATATTTCGGCAAAACTAGTTATAACGACTTAGTTTTTGCGCGAAATGACTTTTTTAGGCTTGTTAGAGCTCCAAATGAGTCACTAATACTTATTATAATATATTATATGTTGAATTACTCAGTTGGAATCAAAACAACTTTGCTAGAGTCACTTCGGAGCCAAAAAAGTATTTTCAAGACTATATTTCGGCAAAACTAGTTATAACGACTTAGTTTTGACGCGAAAAATTTTTTTTAAGGCTTGTTGGAGCTCCAAATGAGTCCCTAATACTTATTATAATATATTATATGTTCAATTACTCAGTTGGGATCAAAACAACTTTGCTAGAGTCACTTCGGAGCCAAAAAAGTATTTTAAAGGCTATATTTCGGCAAATTACAACGACTTAATTTTTGCACAGATTGACTTTTTAAGGCTTGTTGGAGCTCCAAATTGGTCACTAAACTTATTATAATATATTATATGTTCAAATACTCAGTTGGGATCAAAACAACTTTGCTAGAGTCACTTCGGAGCGAAAAAAGTATTTTAAAGGCTATAATTCGGTAAAACTAATTATAAGGACTTAGCTTTTGCGCGAAATGACTTTGTAAGGCTTTTTGGAGCACCAAATGAATCCCTAATACTTATTATAATATATTATATGTTCAAATACTCAGTTGGGAGCAAAACAACTTTGCTAGAGTCACTTCGGAGCCAAAAAAGTATTTTAATGGCTATATTTCGTAAAACTAATTATAAGGACTTAGTTTTTGCACGAAATGACTTTTTTAGGCTTGTTAGAGCACCAAATGAGTCACTAATACTTATTATAATATATTATATGTTCAATTACTCAGTTGGAATCAAAACAACTTTGCTAGAGTCACTTCGGAGCCAAAAAAGTATTTTGAAGACTACATTTCGGCAAAACTAGTTATAACGACTTAGTTTTTGTGCGAAATGAATTTTTAAGACTTGTTGGAGCTCCAAATGAGTCCCTAATACTTATTATAATATATTATATGTTCAAATATTCAGTTGGAATCAAAACAACTTTGCTAGAGTCACTTCGGAGGCCAAAAAGTATTTTAAAGGCTATATTTCAGCAAAACAAATTATAAGGACTTAGGTTTTCGCGCGAAATAACTTTTTAAGGCTTGTTGGAGCTCCAAATGAGTCCCTAATACTTATTATAATATATTATATCTTCAAATACTCAATTGGGATCGAAACAACTTTGCTAGAGTCATTTCGAAGCCAAAAAATTATGTAACAGGCTATATTTCGGTAAAACTAATTATGATGACTTAGTTTTTGCGCGAAATGACTTTTTAAGGCTTGTTGCAGCTCCAAATGAGTCCCTAATATTTATTATAATAAATTATATATTCAAATACTCAGTTGGGATTAAAACAACTTCAGAGCCAAAAAAAGTATTTTAAAGGCTATATTTCGGCAAATTACAAGGACTTAGTTTTTGCACGGATTGAATTGTTAAGGCTTGTTGGAGCTCCAAATGAGTCAATAATACTTATTATAATATATTATATGTTCAATTACTCATTTGGAATCAAAACAACTTTGCTAGAGTCACTTCGGAGCCAAAAAAAGTATTTTGAAGACTATATTTCCGCAAAACTAGTTATAACGACTTAGTTTTTGCGCGAAATGACTTTTTTAGGCTTGTTAGATCTCCAAATGAGTCACTAATACATTATTTGTTCAATTACTCAGTTGGAATCAAAACAACTTTGCTAGAGTCACTTCGGAGCCAAAAAAGTATTTTAAAGGCTATAATTCGGCAAATTACAAGGACTTAATTTTTGCACAGATTGACTTTTTAAGGCTTGTTGGAGCTCCAAATGGGTCACTAAACTTATTATAATATATTATATGTTCAAATACTCAGTTGGGATCAAAACAACTTTGCTAGATTCACTTCGGAGCGAAAAAAGTATTTTAAAGGCTATATTTCAGTAAAACTAATTATAAGGACTTAGTTTTTGCACGAAATGACTTTTTAAGGCTTGTTGCAGCTCCAAATAAGTCCCTTATATTTATTATAATAAATTATATATTCATATACTCAGTTGGGATTAAAACAACTTCGGAGCCAAAAAAATATTTTAAAGGCTATATTTCGGCAAATTACAAGGACTTAATTTTTGCACAGATTGACTTTTTAAGGCTTGTTGGAGCTCCAAATGGGTCACTAAACTTATTATAATATATTATATGTTCAAATCCTCAGTTGGGATCAAAACAACTTTGCTAGAGTCACTTCGGAGCGAAAAAAGTATTTTAAAGGCTATAATTCGGTAAAACTAATTATAAGGACTTAGCTTTTGCGCGAAATGACTTTGTAAGGCTTTTTGGAGCACCAAATGAATCCCTAATACTTATTATAATATATTATATGTTCAAATACTCAGTTGGGAGCAAAACAACTTTGCTAGAGTCACTTCGGAGCCAAAAAAGTATTTTAATGGCTATATTTTGGTAAAACTAATTATAAGGACTTAGTTTTTGCACGAAATGACTTTTTTAGGCTTGTTAGAGCACCAAATGAGTCACTAATACTTATTGTAATAAATTATATGTTCAATTACTCAGTTGGAATCAAAACAACTTTGCTAGAGTCACTTCAGAGCCAAAAAAATATTTTAAAGGCTATATTTCGGCAAATTACAAGGACTTAATTTTTGCACAGATTGACTTTTTAAGGCTTGTTGGAGCTCCAAATGGGTCACTAAACTTATTATAATATATTATATGTTCAAATCCTCAGTTGGGATCAAAACAACTTTGCTAGAGTCACTTCGGAGCGAAAAAAGTATTTTAAAGGCTATAATTCGGTAAAACTAATTATAAGGACTTAGCTTTTGCGCGAAATGATTTTGTAAGGCTTGTAGGAGCTCCAAATGAGTCCCTAATACTTATGATAATATATTATATGTTCAAATACTCAGTTGGGATCAAAACAACTTTGCTAGACTCACTTCGGAGCCAAAAAAGTATTTTAAAGGCTATATTTCGGCAAATTACAAGGACTTAATTTTTGCACAGATTGACTTTTTAAGGCTTGTTGGAGCTCCAAATGGGTCACTAAACTTATTATAATATATTATATGTTCAAATACTCAGTTGGGATCAAAAAAACTTTGCTAGAGTCACTTCGGAGCGAAAAAAGTATTTTAAAGGCTATAATTCAGTAAAACTAATTATAAGGACTTAGCTTTTGCGCGAAATGACTTTGTAAGGCTTTTTGGAGCACCAAATGAATCCCTAATACTTATTATAATATATTATATGTTCAAATACTCAGTTGGGAGCAAAACAACTTTGCTAGAGTCACTTCGGAGCCAAAAAAGTATTTTAATGGCTATATTTTGGTAAAACTAATTATAAGGACTTAGTTTTTGCACGAAATGACTTTTTTAGGCTTGTTAGAGCACCAAATGAGTCACTAATACTTATTATAATATATCATATGTTCAATTACTCAGTTGGAATCAAAACAACTTTGCTAGAGTCACTTCGGAGCCAACAAAGTATTTTGAAGACTATATTTCGACAAAACTAGTTATAACGACTTAGTTTTTGCGCGAAATGACATTTTTAGGCTTGTTAGATCTCCAAATGACTCACTAATACTTATTATAATATATTATTTGTTTAATTACTCAGTTGGAATCAAAACAACTTTGCTAGAGTCACTTCGGAGCCAAAAAAGTATTTTAAAGACTATATTTCGGCAAAAGTAGTTATAACGACTTAGTTTTTACGCAAAATAAATTTTTAAGGCTTGTTGGAGCTCCAAATGAGTCCCTAATACTTATTATAATATATTATATGTTCAAATTCTCAGTTGGGATCAAAACAACTTTGCTAGAGTCACTTCGGAGCTAAAAAATTATTTTACAGGCTATATTTCGGTAAAACTAATTATAAGGACTTAGTTTTTGCGCGAAATGACTTTTTAAGGCTTGTTGGGGCTCCAAATGAGTCCCTAATACTTATTATAATATATTATATGTTCAAATCTCAGTTGGGATCAAAACAACCTTGCTATAGTCACTTCGGAGCCAAAAACTTATTTTGCAGGGTATATTTCGGCAAAACTAATTATGATGACTTAGTTTTTGCGCGAAATGACTTTTTTAGGCTTGTTGGAGCTCCAAATGAGTCCCTAATACTTATGATAATATATTATATGTTCAAATACTCAGTTGGGATCAAAACAACTTTGCTAGAGTCACTTCGGAGCCAAAAAAGTATTTTAATGGCTATATTTTGGTAAAACTAATTATAAGGACTTAGTTTTTGCACGAAATGACTTTTTTAGGCTTGTTAGAGCACCAAATGAGTCACTAATACTTATTATAATATATTATATGTTCAATTACTCAGTTGGAATCAAAACAACTTTGCTAGAGTCACTTCGGAGCCAAAAAAGTATTTTGAAGACTATATTTCGGCAAAACTAGTTATAACGACTTAGTTTTTGTGCGAAATGAATTTTTAAGACTTGTTAGAGCTCCAAATGAGTCCCTAATACTTATTATAATATATTATATGTTCAAATATTCAGTTGGGATCAAAACAACTTTGCTAGAGTCACTTCAGAGGCCAAAAAGTATTTTAAAGGCTATATTTCAGCAAAACAATTTATAAGGACTTAGTTTTTCGCGCGAAATAAGTTTTTAAGGCTTGTTGGAGCTCCAAATGAGTCCCTAATACTTATTATAATATATTATATGTTCAAATACTCAATTGGGATCAAAACAACTTTGCTAGAGTCATTTCGGAGCCAAAAAATTATGTAACAGGCTATATTTTGGTAAAACTAATTATGATGACTTAGTTTTTGTGCGAAATGACTTTTTAAGGCTTTTTGTAGCTCCAAATGAGTCTCTAATACTTATTATAATATATTATATGTTCAAATCCTCAGTTGGGATCAAAACAACTTTGCTAGAGTCACTTCGGAGCGAAAAAAGTATTTTAAAGGCTATAATTCGGTAAAACTAATTATAAGGACTTAGCTTTTGCGCGAAATGACTTTGTAAGGCTTTTTGGAGCACCAAATGAATCCCTAATACTTATTATAATATATTATATGTTCAAATACTCAGTTGGGAGCTAAACAACTTTGCTAGAGTCACTTCGGAGCCAAAAAAGTATTTTAAAGGCTATATTTCGGCAAATTACAAGGACTTAATTTTTGCACAGATTGACTTTTTAAGGCTTGTTGGAGCTCCAAATGGGTCACTAAACGTATTATAATATATTATATGTTCAAATACTCAGTTGGGATCAAAACAACATTGCTAGAGTCACTTCGGAGCGAAAAAAGTATTTTCAAGGCTATAATTCGGTAAAACTAATTATAACGACTTAGTTTTTACGCGAAATAAATTTTTAAGGCTTGTTAGAGCTCCAAATGAGTCACTAATACTTATTATAATATATTATATGTTCAATTACTCAGTTGAGATCAAAACAACTTTGCTAGAGTCACTTCGGAGCTAAAAAAATATTTTAAAGGCTACATTTCGGCAAATTACAAGGACTTAGTTTTTGCACGAATTGACTTTTTAAGGCTTGTTGGAGCTCAAAATGAGTCACTAAACTTATTATAATATAATATATGTTCAAATACTCAGTTGGGATCAAAACAACTTTGCTAGAGTCACTTCGGAGCGAAAAAAGTATTTTAAAGGCTATAATTCGGTAAAACTAATTATAAGGACTTAGCTTTTGCGCGAAATGAATTTGTAAGGCTTTTTGGAGCACAAAATGAATCCCTAATACTTATTATAATATATTATATGTTCAAATACTCAGTTGGGAGCAAAACAACTTTGCTAGAGTCACTTCGGAGTCAAAAAAGTATTATAATGGCTAGATTTTGGTAAAACTAATTATAAGGACTTAGTTTTTGCACGAAATGATTTTCTTAGGCTTGTTAGAGCACCAAATGAGTCACTAATACTTATTATAATATATTATATGTTCAATTACTCAGTTGGAATCAAAACAACTTTCCTAGAGTCACTTCGGAGCCAAAAAAGTATTTTGAAGACTATATTTCGGCAAAACTAGTTATAACGACTTAGTTTTTGCGCGAAATGACTTTTTTCAGCTTGTTAGATCTCCAAATGAGTAACTAATACTTATTATAATATATTATATGTTCAAATACTCAATTGGGATCAAAACAACTTTGCTAGAGTCATTTCGGAGCCAAAAAAATATGTAACAGGCTATATTTCGGTAAAACTAATTATGATGACTTAGTTTTTTTGCGAAATGACTTTTTAAGGCTTGTTGCAGCTCCAAATGAGTCCTTAATATTTATTATAATAAATTATATATTCAAATACTCAGTTGGGATCAAAACAACTTTGCTAGAGTCACTTCGGAGCCGAAAAAAGTATTTTAAAGGCTATATTTCGGCAAACTAGTTATAACGACTTAGTTTTTGCGCGAAATGACTTTTTTAGGCTTGTTAGAGCTCCAAATGAGTCACTAATACTTATTATAATATATTATATGTTCAATTACTCAGTTGGAATCAAAACAACTTTGCTAGAGTCACTTCGGAGCCAAAAAAGTATTTTGAAGACTATATTTCGGCAAAACTAGTTATAACGACTTAGTTTTTGCGCGAAATACTTTTTAAGGCTTGTTGAGCTCCAAATGAGTCACTAATACTTATTATAATATATTATATGTTCAATTACTCAGTTGGATCAAAACAACTTTGCTAGAGTCACTTCGGAGCCAAAAAAGTATTTTAAAGGCTATATTTCGGCAAAACTAGTTATAAGGACTTAGTTTTTGCGCGAAATAATTTTTAAGGCTTGTTGGAGCTCCAAATGAGTGCCTAATACTTATTATGATATATTATATGTTCAATTACTCAGTTGGGATCAAAACAACTTTGCTAGAGTCACTTCGGAGCTAAAAAAGTATTTTAAAGGCTATATTTCGGCAAATTACAAGGATTTAATTTTTGCACAGATTGACTTTTTAAGGCTTGTTGGAGCTCCAAATGGGTCACTAAACTTATTATAATATAATATATGTTCAAATACTCAGTTGGGATCAAAACAACGTTGCTAGAGTCACTTCGGAGCGAAAAAAGTATTTTAAAGGCTATAATTCGGTAAAACTAATTATAAGGACTTAGCTTTTGCGCGAAATGACTTTGTAAGGCTTTTTGGAGCACAAAATGAATCCCTAATACTTATTATAATATATTATATGTTCAAATACTCAGTTGGGAGCAAAACAACTTTGCTAGAGTCACTTCGAGTCAAAAAAGTATTATAATGGCTAGATTTTGGTAAAACTAATTATAAGGGCTTAGTTTTTGCACGAAATGACTTTCTTAGGCTTGTTAGAGCACCAAATGGGTCACTAATACTTATTATAATATATTATATGTTCAATTACTCAGTTGGAATCAAAACAACTTTGCTAGAGTCACTTCGGAGCCAAAAAAGTATTTTAAAGACTATATTTCGGCAAAACTAGTTATAACGACTTAGTTTTTACGCGAAATAAATTTTTAAGGCTTGTTGGAGCTCCAAATGAGTCCCTAATACTTATTATAATATATTATATGTTCAATTACTCAGTTGGGATCAAAACAACTTTGCTAGAGTCACTTCGGAGCCAAAAAAGTATTTTAAAGGCTATATTTCGGCAAATTACAAGGACTTAATTTTTGCACAGATTGACTTTTTAAGGCTTGTTGGAGCTCCAAATGGGTCACTAAACTTATTATAATATATTATATGTTCAAATACTCAGTTGGGATCAAAACAACTTTGCTAGAGTCACTTCGGAGCGAAAAAAGTATTTTAAAGGCTATAATTCGGTAAAACTAATTATAAGGACTTAGCTTTTGCGCGAAATGACTTTGTAAGGCTTTTTGGAGCACCAAATGAATCCCTAATACTTATTATAATATATTATATGTTCAAATACTCAGTTGGGAGCAAAACAACTTTGCTAGAGTCACTTCGGAGTCAAAAAATTATTTTAATGGCTATATTTTGGTAAAACTAATTATAAGGACTTAGTTTTTGCACGAAATGACTTTCTTAGGCTTGTTAGAGCACCAAATGAGTCACTAATACTTATTATAATATATTATATGTTCAATTACTTAGTTGGAATCAAAACAACTTTGCTAGAGTCACTTCGGAGCCAAAAAAGTATTTTGAAGACTATATTTCGGCAAACTAGTTATAACGACTTAGTTTTTGCGCAGAATGACTTTTTAAGGCTTGTTGGAGCTCCAAATGAGTCACTAATACTTATTATAATATATTATATGTTCAAATACTCAGTTGGATCAAAACAACTTTGCTAGAGTCACTTCGGAGCGAAAAAAGTATTTTAAAGGCTATATTTCGGCAAAACTAATTATAAGGACTTAGCTTTTGCGCGAAATGACTTTGTAAGGCTTGTTGGAGCACCAAATGAGTCCCTAATACTTATTATAATATATTATATGTTCAATTACTCAGTTGGGATCAAAACAACTTTGCTAGAGTCACTTCGGAGCCAAAAAAGTATTTTAAAGGCTATATTTCGGCAAATTACAAGGACTTAATTTTTGCACAGATTGACTTTTTAAGGCTTGTTGGAGCTCTAAATGGGTCACTAATACTTATTATAATATATTATATGTTCAAATACTCAGTTGGGATCAAAACAACTTTGCTAGAGTCACTTCGGAGCGAAAAAAGTATTTTAAAGGCTATAATTCGGTAAAACTAATTATAAGGACTTAGCTTTTGCGCGAAATGACTTTGTAAGGCTTTTTGGAGCACCAAATGAATCCCTAATACTTATTATAATATATTATATGTTCAAATACTCAGTTGGGAGCAAAACAACTTTGCTAGAGTCACTTCGGAGCCAAAAAAGTATTTTAATGGCTATATTTTAGTAAAACTAATTATAAGGACTTAGTTTTTGCACGAAATGACTTTTTTAGGCTTGTTAGAGCACCAAATGAGTCACTAATACTTATTATAATATATTATATGTTCAATTACTCAGTTGGAATCAAAACAACTTTGCTAGAGTCACTTCGGAGCCAAAAAAGTATTTTGAAGACTATATTTCGGCAAAACTAGTTATAACGACTTAGTTTTTGCGCGAAATGACTTTTTAAGGCTTGTTAGAGCTCCAAATGAGTCACTAATACTTATTATAATATATTATATGTTCAAATACTCAGTTGGAATCAAAACAACTTTGCTAGAGTCACTTCGGAGCCAAAGAAGTATTTTAAAGGCTATATTTCAGGCAAAACTAGTTATAACGACTTAGTTTTTCGCGCGAAATAACTTTTTAAGGCTTGTTGGAGCTCCAAATGAGTCCCTAATACTTATTATAATATATTATATGTTCAATTACTCAGTTGGGATCAAAACAACTTTGCTAGAGTCACTTCGGAGCCAAAAAAGTATTTTAAAGGCTATATTTCGGCAAATTACAAGGACTTAATTTTTGCACAGATTGACTTTTTAAGGCTTGTTGGAGCTCCAAATGGGTCACTAATACTTATTATAATATATTATATGTTCAAATACTCAGTTGGGATCAAAACAACTTTGCTAGAGTCACTTCGGAGCGAAAAAAGTATTTTAAAGGCTATAATTCGGTAAAACTAATTATAAGGACTTAGCTTTTGCGCGAAATGACTTTGTAAGGCTTTTTGGAGCACCAAATGAATCCCTAATACTTATTATAATATATTATATGTTCAAATACTCAGTTGGGAGCAAAACAACTTTGCTAGAGTCACTTCGGAGCCAAAAAAGTATTTTAATGGCTATATTTTGGTAAAACTAATTATAAGGACTTAGTTTTTGCACGAAATGACTTTTTAAGGCTTGTTAGAGCACCAAATGAGTCACTAATACTTATTATAATATATTATATGTTCAATTACTCAGTTGGAATCAAAACAACTTTGCTAGAGTCACTTCGGAGCCAAAAAAGTATTTTGAAGACTATATTTCGGCAAAACTAGTTATAACGACTTAGTTTTTGCGCGAAATGACTTTTTTAGGCTTGTTAGATCTCCAAATGAGTCACTAATACTTATTATAATATATTATTTGTTCAATTACTCAGTTGGAATCAAAACAACTTTGCTAGAGTCACTTCGGAGCCAAAAAAGTATTTTAAAGACTATATTTCGGCAAAACTAGTTATAACGACTTAGTTTTTACGCGAAATAAATTTTTAAGGCTTGTTGGAGCTCCAAATGAGTCCCTAATACTTATTATAATATATTATATGTTCAATTACTCAGTTGGGATCAAAACAACTTTGCTAGAGTCACTTCGGAGCCAAAAAAGTATTTTAAAGGCTATATTTCGGCAAATTACAAGGACTTGATTTTTCCACAGATTGACTTTTTAAGGCTTGTTGGAGCTCTAAATGGGTCACTAAACTTATTATAATATATTATATGTTCAAATACTCAGTTGGGATCAAAACAACTTTGCTAGAGTCACTTCGGAGCGAAAAAAGTATTTTAAAGGCTATAATTTGGTAAAACTAATTATATGGACTTAGCTTTTGCGCGAAATGACTTTGTAAGGCTTTTTGGAGCACCAAATGAATTCCTATTACTTATTGTAATATATTATATGTTCAAATACTCAGTTGGGAGCAAAACAACTTTGCTAAAGTCACTTCGGAGCCAAAAAAGTATTTTAATGGCTATATTTTAGTAAAACTAATTATAAGGACTTAGTTTTTGCACGAAATGACTTTTTTAGGCTTGTTAGAGCACCAAATGAGTCACTAATACTTATTATAATATATTATATGTTCAATTACTCAGTTGGAATCAAAACAACTTTGCTAGAGTCACTTCGGAGCCAAAAAAGTATTTTGAAGACTATATTTCGGTAAAACTAGTTATAACGACTTAGTTTTTGTGCGAAATGAATTTTTAAGACTTGTTGGAGCTCCAAATGAGTCCCTAATACTTATTATAATATATTATATGTTCAAATATTCAGTTGGGATCAAAACGACTTTGCTAGAGTCACTTCGGAGGCCAAAAGTATTTTAAAGGCTATATTTCAGCAAAACAAATTATAAGGACTTAGTTTTTCGCGCGAAATAACTTTTTAAGGCTTGTTGGAGCTCCAAATGAGTCCCTAATACTTATTATAATATATTATATGTTCAAATACTCAATTGGGATCAAAACAACTTTGCTAGAGTCATTTCGGAGCCAAAAAATTATGTAACAGGCTATATTTTGGTAAAACTAATTATGATGACTTAGTTTTTGTGCGAAATGACTTTTTAAGGCTTTTTGTAGCTCCAAATGAGTCCCTAATACTTATTATAATATATTATATGTTCAAATACTCAGTTGGGAGCAAAACAACTTTGCTAGAGTCACTTCGGAGCCAAAAAAGTATTTTAATGGCTATATTTTGGTAAAACTAATTATAAGGACTTAGTTTTTGCACGAAATGACTTTTTTAGGCTTGTTAGAGCACCAAATGAGTCACTAATACTTATTATAATATATTATATGTTCAATTACTCAGTTGGAATCAAAACAACTTTGCTAGAGTCACTTCGGAGCCAAAAAAGTATTTTGAAGACTATATTTCGGCAAAACTAGTTATAACGACTTAGTTTTTGCGCGAAATGACTTTTTTAGGCTTGTTAGATCTCCAAATGAGTCACTAATACTTATTATAATATATTATATGTTCAATTACTCAGTTGGAATCAAAACAACTTTGCTAGAGTCACTTCGGAGCCAAAAAAGTATTTTAAAGACTATATTTCGGCAAAACTAGTTATAACGACTTAGTTTTTGCGCGAAATAACTTTTTAAGGCTTGTTGGAGCACCAAATGAGTCCCTAATACTTATTATAATATATTATATGTTCAATTACTCAGTTGGGATCAAAACAACTTTGCTAGAGTCACTTCGGAGCCAAAAAAGTATTTTAAAGGCTATATTTCGGCAAATTACAAGGACTTAATTTTTGCACAGATTGAATTTTTAAGGCTTGTTGGAGCTCTAAATGGGTCACTAAACTTATTATAATATATTATATGTTCAAATACTCAGTTGGGATCAAAACAACTTTGCTAGAGTCACTTCGGAGCGAAAAAAGTATTTTAAAGGCTATAATTCGGTAAAACTAATTATAAGGACTTAGCTTTTGCGCGAAATGACTTTGTAAGACTTTTTGGAGCACCAAATGAGTCCCTAATACTTATTATAATATATTATATGTTCAAATACTCAGTTGGGAGCAAAACAACTTTGCTAGAGTCACTTCGGAGCCAAAAAGTATTTTAAAGGCTATATTTCAGTAAAACTAATTATAAGGACTTAGTTTTTGCACGAAATGACTTTTTTAGGCTTGTTAGAGCACCAAATGAGTCACTAATACTTATTATAATATATTATATGTTCAATTACTCAGTTGGAATCAAAACAACTTTGCTAGAGTCACTTCGGAGCCAAAAAAGTATTTTGAAGACTATATTTCGGCAAAACTAGTTATAACGACTTAGTTTTTGTGCGAAATGACTTTTTAGGCTTGTTGGAGCTCAAATGAGTCCCTAATACTTATTATAATATATTATATGTTCAAATACTCAGTTGGGATCAAAACAACTTTGCTAGAGTCACTTCGGAGGCCAAAAAAGTATTTTAAAGGCTATAATTCAGCAAAACAAATTATAAGGACTTAGTTTTTCGCGCGAAATAATTTTTAAGGCTTGTTGGAGCTCCAAATGAGTCCCTAATACTTATTATAATATATTATATGTTCAAATACTCAGTTGGGATCAAAACACCTTTGCTAGAGTCACTTCGAGTCAAAAAAGTATTATAATGGCTAGATTTTGGTAAAACTAATTATAAGGACTTAGTTTTTGCACGAAATGACTTTCTTAGGCTTGTTAGAGCACCAAATGAGTCACTAATACTTATTATAATATATTATATGTTCAATTACTCAGTTGGAATCAAAACAACTTTGCTAGAGTCACTTCGGAGCCAAAAAAGTATTTTGAAGACTATATTTCGGCAAAACTAGTTATAACGACTTAGTTTTTTTGCGAAATGACTTTTTTAGGCTTGTTAGATCTCCAAATGAGTAACTAGTACTTATTATAATATATTATTTGTTCAATTACTCAGTTGGAATCAAAACAACTTTGCTAGAGTCACTTCGGAGCCAAAAAAGTATTTTAAAGACTATATTTCGGCAAAACTAGTTATAACGACTTAGTTTTTACGCGAAATAAATTTTTAAGGCTTTTTGAAGCTCCAAATGAGTCCCTAATACTTATTATAATATATTATATGTTCAATTACTCAGTTGGGATCAAAACAACTTTGCTAGAGTCACTTCGGAGCCAAAAAAGTATTTTAAAGGCTATATTTCGGCAAACTAGTTATAACGACTTATTTTTTCCGCAGAATGAATTTTTAAGGCTTGTTGGAGCTCCAAATGAGTCCCTAATACTTATTATAATATATTATATGTTCAAATACTCAGTTGGGATCAAAACAACTTTGCTAGAGTCACTTCGGAGCGAAAAAAGTATTTTAAAGGCTATAATTCGGTAAAACTAATTATAAGGACTTAGCTTTTGCGCGAAATGACTTTGTAAGGCTTTTTGGAGCACCAAATGAATTCCTAATACTTATTATAATATATTATATGTTCAAATACTCAGTTGGGAGCAAAACAACTTTGCTAGAGTCACTTCGGAGCCAAAAAAGTATTTTAATGGCTATATTTCAGTAAAACTAATTATAAGGACTTAGTTTTTGCACGAAATGACTTTTTTAGGCTTGTTAGAGCACCAAATGAGTCACTAATACTTATTATAATATATTATATGTTCAATTACTCAGTTGTAATCAAAACAACTTTGCTAGAGTCACTTCGGAGCCAAAAAAGTATTTTAAAGACTATATTTCGGCAAAACTAGTTATAACGACTTATTTTTTATGCGAAATAAATTTATAAGGCTTGTTGGAGCTCCAAATGAGTCCCTAATACTTATTATAATATATTATATGTTCAATTACTCAGTTGGGATCAAAACAACTTTGCTAGAGTCACTTCGGAGCCAAAAAAGTATTTTAAAGGCTATAATTCGGCAAATTACAAGGACTTAATTTTTGCACAGATTGACTTTTTAAGGCTTGTTGGAGCTCCAAATGGGTCACTAATACTTATTATAATATATTATATGTTCAAATACTCAGTTGGGATCAAAACAACTTTGCTAGAGTCACTTCGGAGCGAAAAAAGTATTTTAAAGGCTATAATTCGGTAAAACTAATTATAAGGACTTAGCTTTTGCGCGAAATGACTTTGTAAGGCTTTTTGGAGCACCAAATGAATCCCTAATACTTATTATAATATATTATATGTTCAAATACTCAGTTGGGAGCAAAACAACTTTGCTAGAGTCACTTCGGAGCCAAAAAAGTATTTTAATGGCTATATTTCGGTAAAACTAATTATAAGGACTTAGTTTTTGCACGAAATGACTTTTTTAGGCTTGTTGGAGCACCAAATGAGTCACTAATACTTATTATAATATATTATATGTTCAATTACTCAGTTGGAATCAAAACAACTTTGCTAGAGTCACTTCGGAGCCAAAAAAGTATTTTGAAGACTATATTTCGGCAAAACTAGTTATAACGACTTAGTTTTTGCGCGAAATGACTTTTTAAGGCTTGTTAGAGCTCCAAATGAGTCCCTAATACTTATTATAATATATTATATGTTCAAATACTCAGTTGGATCAAAACAACTTTGCTAGAGTCACTTCGGAGCCAAAAAGTATTTTAAAGGCTATATTTCGGCAAAACTAATTATAAGGACTTAGTTTTTGCGCGAAATAACTTTTTAAGGCTTGTTGGAGCTCCAAATGAGTCCCTAATACTTATTATAATATATTATATGTTCAATTACTCAGTTGGGATCAAAACAACTTTGCTAGAGTCACTTCGGAGCCAAAAAAGTATTTTAAAGGCTATATTTCGGCAAATTACAAGGACTTAATTTTTGCACAGATTGAATTTTTAAGGCTTGTTGGAGCTCTAAATGGGTCACTAAACTTATTATAATATATTATATGTTCAAATACTCAGTTGGGATCAAAACAACTTTGCTAGAGTCACTTCGGAGCGAAAAAAGTATTTTAAAGGCTATAATTCGGTAAAACTAATTATAAGGACTTAGCTTTTGCGCGAAATGACTTTGTAAGGCTTTTTGGAGCACCAAATGAATCCCTAATACTTATTATAATATATTATATGTTCAAATACTCAGTTGGGAGCAAAACAACTTTGCTAGAGTCACTTCGGAGCCAAAAAAGTATTTTAATGGCTATATTTCAGTAAAACTAATTATAAGGACTTAGTTTTTGCACGAAATGACTTTTTTAGGCTTGTTAGAGCACCAAATGAGTCACTAATACTTATTATAATATATTATATGTTCAATTACTCAGTTGGAATCAAAACAACTTTGCTAGAGTCACTTCGGAGCCAAAAAAGTATTTTGAAGACTATATTTCGGCAAAACTAGTTATAACGACTTAGTTTTTGTTCGAAATGACTTTTTAAGGCTTGTTGGAGCTCCAAATGAGTCACTAATACTTATTATAATATATTATATGTTCAAATACTCAGTTGGGATCAAAACAACTTTGCTAGAGTCACTTCGGAGGCAAAAAAGTATTTTAAAGGCTATATTTCGGCAAAACTAATTATAAGGACTTAGTTTTTCGCGCGAAATAACTTTTTAAGGCTTGTTGGAGCTCCAAATGAGTCCCTAATACTTATTATAATATATTATATGTTCAAATACTCAGTTGGGAGCAAAACAACTTTGCTAGAGTCACTTCGGAGCCAAAAAAGTATTTAAAGGCTATATTTCGGTAAAACTAATTATAAGGACTTAGTTTTTGCACGAAATGACTTTCTTAGGCTTGTTAGAGCACCAAATGAGTCACTAATACTTATTATAATATATTATATGTTCAATTACTCAGTTGGAATCAAAACAACTTTGCTAGAGTCACTTCGGAGCCAAAAAAGTATTTTGAAGACTATATTTCGGCAAAACTAGTTATAACGACTTAGTTTTTTGCGAAATGACTTTTTAAGGCTTGTTAGAGCTCCAAATGAGTCACTAATACTTATTATAATATATTATATGTTCAATTACTCAGTTGGAATCAAAACAACTTTGCTAGAGTCACTTCGGAGCCAAAAAAGTATTTTAAAGACTATATTTCGGCAAAACTAGTTATAACGACTTAGTTTTTACGCGAAATGACTTTTTTAGGCTTGTTAGATCTCCAAATGAGTCACTAATACTTATTATAATATATTATATGTTCAATTACTCAGTTGGAATCAAAACAACTTTGCTAGAGTCACTTCAGAGCCAAAAAAGTATTTTAAAGACTATATTTCGGCAAAACTAGTTATAACGACTTATTTTTTACGCGAAATAAATTTTTAAGGCTTGTTGGAGCTCCAAATGAGTCCGTAATACTTATTATAATATATTATATGTTCAATTACTCAGTTGGGATCAAAACAACTTTGCTAGAGTCACTTCGGAGCCAAAAAAGTATTTTAAAGGCTATAATTCGGTAAAACTAATTATAAGGACTTAGCTTTTGCGCGAAATGACTTTGTAAGGCTTTTTGGAGCACCAAATGAATCCCTAATACTTATTATAATATATTATATGTTCAAATACTCAGTTGGGAGCAAAACAACTTTGCTAGAGTCACTACGGAGTCAAAAAAGTATTTTAATGGCTATATTTTGGTAAAATTAATTATAAGGACTTAGTTTTTGCATGAAATGACTTTCTTAGGCTTGTTAGAGCACCAAATGAGTCACTAATACTTTTTATAATATATTATATGTTCAATTACTCAGTTGGAATCAAAACAACTTTGCTAGAGTCACTTCGGAGCCAAAAACGTATTTCGAAGACTATATTTCGGCAAAACTAGTTATAACGACTTAGTTTTTGCGCGAAATGACTTTTTTAGGCTTGTTAGAGCTCCAAATGAGTCACTAATACTTATTATAATATATTATATGTTCAATTACTCAGTTGGAATCAAAACAACTTTGCTAGAGTCACTTCGGAGCCAAAAAAGTATTTTGAAGACTATATTTCGGCAAAACTAGTTATAACGACTTAGTTTTTGCGCGAAATGACTTTTTTAGGCTTGTTAGATTTTCAAATGAGTCACTAATACTTATTATAATATATTATATGTTCAATTACTCAGTTGGAATCAAAACAACTTTGGTATAGTCACTTCGGAGCCAAAAAAGTATTTTGATTACTATATTTCGGCAAAACTAGTTATAACGACTTATTTTTTACGCGAAATAAATTTTTAAGGCTTGTTGGAGCTCCAAATGAGTCCTAATACTTATTATAATATATTATATGTTCAATTACTCAGTTGGGATCAAAACAACTTTGCTAGAGTCGCTTCGGAGCCAAAAAAGTATTTTAAAGGCTATAATTCGGTAAAACTAATTATAAGGACTTAGCTTTTGCGCGAAATGACTTTGTAAGGATTTTTGGAGCACCAAATGAATTCCTAATACTTATTATAATATATTATATGTTCAAATACTCAGTTGGGAGCAAAACAACTTTGCTAGAGTCACTACGGAGTCAAAAACGTATTTTAATGGTTATATTTTGGTAAAACTAATTATAAGGACTTAGTTTTTGCGCGAAATCACTTTGTAAGGTGTCACGACCCGCCGGCTTGGCCGCGGCCGCGACAGGAGAGTACAAACTCATTTGTAAACTCCTTTAAACTCTTTCAAGCAGAAATTCTGTGTAAATTTTTTTTTTTTATGCGGAAGTCTTTATCGTAAATCAACTTAAAACAGAATAACTTTAATGGCGCATAGATACTGCCATAATATTACATACTTGTAATATAGGAGTCCTCGGGATCACGTCCCGGTCTCAAAATAAAATACGATTCACATAGAGTCATTTGTCAACATGATAATACATATTACAATCTTAAAGCCCTCGGGATCTCGTCCTGGCATCAAAACATAAATTGTTCGTAATATAACATAAGTGCGGAAAATATATTGCCACGGGTATTCTCTTCAATGGGTACCACACACATCATCTCCGCCAGCTTCTACTCGTCGATCTTCATTGGCTTCTTACCTACAACACCGAGAACCTATGAGTTGAAAAACTCAGTAAGGGCGAACTAGTCTACCCTAAATGGTATGCATCAAGTTCACATATTTACAACAATCACAGAGAGAGAGTTAGCCGTCCCATACTGACTAACACCCCTTTACACAGCAAATGCAACAAAGTTATCCTATTACCCTTACGTATTCCCATGTCTCTCAAGTTCTCACTTTTTCACAACCGAGTACTTCGTACTCGGTTCGCACAGCCGAGCTTCCTATTTCAGGTAGCTCAATCTTATTGCTTTAAGCATACTCGCATCACCCCCTGATACACCTTGCTCTGAGGAGACAACTCGGCTTCATTGGCGAGTCTCTTGCACACAGCTTTGCTCATCGTATCGTCAAGGCCTCATGATCGGTTATGGACCCACCACGCTTATTTATAGTCCTTCTGGAGGAATGTCTCGTTAGACTCTCTCCGGACTTAGTTGTTTCACATAGAAATCATTTCATTACTTAATTTATCGAGCTCGACATTTTATCAAGTCTGGGATCCACTGATGGTCACTGCGATTTCTCTAGCGCGCAGGCGGGGAGAGAATCAATCTCCCGGTAGTCACACAGACTTCGTCTCACACTCAACTGGCCGGCTTGTGTGAGGAATAATCTCACCCCCAGGGAGCCGGGCTCTCTCTCTCGGAGCTAGGGCTCTCTTCTCTTGGAGCCGAGCAGTACCATCGACTTTTATTTCAATATTTAGATTGAATTCGTTTACCTCCTATCGACTCCTGTCGGAGGATTGAGGCTTATTTCAGATTTCAGTCCCTCTTATCTCGTTTGTCGAGGAATCGGGACTTTTCAATCTGATATACTCTTCCCCGTCAGATCACGAAGCAAACGGGGATTTAGTATGTTTGAATCCCTTTGTCAGATCACACAGCAGACTGAGATTTAGTATCTTTTAACCCCCTTGTCAGATCACACAGCAGACTGGGGTTTTCACATTATTTATCCCCTCGTTAACTGGTTTAGGAAACCGGGATATTGCAAGAGGCCTTAGATTTCATTTAGTCTTTCCAGATATCAATTGATGGACTACTCACGAGCCCCACACTTTGACCTCTTGTATTTTAGGTACGATACCCTTTATTCAATCGTTCGAGGGGTTCATAGCAAACATACAATAGGCCGGGTAGGTTTTTCCTAGAAGATTATTCTGATGGACCACAGTCCGTGAGGCAGAGCGCACGGGTAAAGAACCCGGCTGTACCGTTAGTATTGTTGTCTACCGATCTCAAGGATCGATATCTAATTCTTTTCACAATCCTTCAAGAAGTATTAATCCTTAATGATTTACTCATTCAACAATAAATCAAAGATTTAGCCTCTACTTTGGCATTCACAGCCTTAGTTGTTATTGGCGGCTCAAGGCCGTTTTCCTTGTCTTTAAGCTGTTTCACTTTGAATTATAGGCTCGACTTAAAGCCGACCTTTTTCTCACACTTGAGTTATAAACTCGGTGAAGATTGAGTGCGAGCAAACTCGCACTGATGAGTTTCATTACAGCTTATTTTCTCTTATTGAGGCTTATGAAAATCTAATCTAAAGATTAGATTATTTCTAATTACGAACGTTTTATTCGTATTTTATTCATGCTAGGGTTCTCTTTCGGCTATTATAGTTTATACACTACACAGCACAAAGATATAGCATTCACATAGCATTCATTCACAAAGTACTAATGCACCCTAGCAAACATTTCACACATATATACACTCGGTGCCGTAGGTGCATCGCCACTTACAGTTATAGGCGTTGCGGCGGTTCCGAGGTCTTTTCAGGAACGTGTTCTGAGCTCCGACCACCTTCTCGTCTTCTTTGTCCTTGAAGAAAAGACATGGCCTCGTTAGTTTGACCGTCTCGTAAACACGAGAGCGAACTATAAGAGTTAATTCCTAAGTGCTCGGGTTTCCACTGATTTATTTTAATTGGGCTACTTAAAGTGGCCTACTATAAGGTTCAAGACCTTCTTACCTATTTGACCTTGATACATATGGGCCTTAGCCACTTATGAGGCCCAAACTGGTAATTTGGGCTTCGGGCTAAAATAAGGCCCAAAGTGGCCTTCACAGCTTCCTTGCTGTTAGGCCCACTAAGGATTTAGGTTTTCAACAAAGTGAAGGCCCAAAATGGCCTTCTCAATTTAAAACAGTTTGGCCTAACAAGCTGTGGGCTTTAAAACTAAGACAAGGCCCAAAATGGCCTTGACATTTTAAACGTCTCTAAGACGGGACACTTGGTCCGTCTTAGTGTTATCGCAAAATACTTTTGAACACTAAGCTTATTTGATAAGCTTCCTTTTATTTAAAAAGTGTTCATTAAATCCTTTTTCAATTAGGATATATTTTACAAATTGTTCTTAGGCTCGGTTTAGTGGTTTTCACGCACTATAACCGTTTCTTAAGAAAAATGCTCGGTTTCAAGGAAACCGAGTCTCGTTATATTTGAAAAAGCCTGTCTTAGTTCAATTTGAACAACTATGGTTCTCATCTCACTATGTATGGGCTGGACTAAGTCCATTTAAGTCTCGACACCCGTTTTACACAAGTTTGAGACTTCCTCGAACCTTCGGTTTTGACTACGTTATGAAAACGTTGTTTTGAGCCCTTAAACTTAACTCGTTCTTTTATCGTTTTTCAAAACCGATTAAGGGCAGCAAGCTTTACTTTTGAAAGCACATATGTTTGGTTTCCAAACCTATGTTGATAATAGAAAATAGAGTACACAATTTCCAAGTTATAAAATCATGGCGTTTGGAACTAGTTTCGCGATCTTTCGCGAAACCGTCGTTTTTCGGTAAAACGTTGTTCTTTACTTTTTTTTTTGAATCTCATTATTTACTTTAAAACAGATTGCTTCTAGGTTCTAAGGATATTTTTTATTCCTTTTAGAAACCTTTCATCGAAGCTTTAAATCTCATGTGAAAACGATTCTCGAGCTAGACGCTTTCGAACCATTTTCACGGTTTTGACCGAGACACTTATTTCTAAGTGTCTTTTCGGTTTCCATTTGGATTTTAACACAAATCTTAATCAAAAACAGTAAGTTAAACATTCAAAGAACAAATAAACAAACCATGATAATTTTACAAACTTAGGCTCGGATTTTAAAGAGAATTTACCAATTTTTATCTTTTGTAGGGTTTCACTTCTGTCCGTTGGAAACCGTCGTGTGCATGGCGTTTTTGAAAACATTTTCACGTTTTATACATAACCAAGCAGCCATGCAAACACAAAGAAAGACAAACAAAAGCAAGGAAATCCAAACCCTAAACATACAAACCAACCAAACAACAAAAATACAACCGAACACGAGTTGAAATATCCGGAAGCTAGCCGATCTAGCTTCCTTAAACCCGTGCTCGGCAAACTTAAACCTTAAAGAGGCCATGCAAGGTGTTTACAACTCAAACCTATTACATCCATGGTTAAACTAAGGAGCTTAAGGGAAAGAAAGAACCTCACGTCACTCTAGGGTTTAGAGAATATACCTAGCTTCGGATTTTTTTGAGCTTCCCTTCGGCGTGCTCCTACTTTGGCCGGTTGTCTCTAGGGTTTGCCTCCAAAAACACCACGTGTGGTTTTACCACTCTTAGAGCAGAATGTAAGGGAGGTTTTGGTTAGGTATTTCGACGTATAAAAGTGTACAAAAGACTAAAGCAAGGTCACGGTTTTACCTTAGAACGAACTAGGGTTCGTCGAAGCTTTCCTTGCTTCTTCTTCACCTTGCTCGGTTCTTCTTTCCCCATCTCAACCTTGTCTTTCTTTTCTTGATTTCTTTCTCTCAAACCTTTCTATCTCTTTTCTCTTTTCTCTCCCTTTCCCACGGTTTTCTCTCTCAAAGTTTTGCCAAGGAAAAGCAAAAATGGGAGCTCAAGGGTCTAAAACTCTTTTATACTTAGGTGAGTTTTTAGAGAGAGTTTCACTTGTGTCTTTCTCTCTCTCTCTCTCTCTCTCTTGGCCGAATTTTCCACTCTCTCTCCTCTCCAAATATTTTAATTCCCCAATAAATCCAATTGATAAGTTTCAAGTCTCATCTTAGCCCTCAATCTCTTCATCAACCCATCCTACGGTTGAGATTTAACAAGAGGAAACTTTTCACTTTTCAAGGCCCTCATCATTAAGTTGCATTCTCCAAGCAACTTAATGACTAGTCCTACTCTCTCTCTTCATCTCAATGGCCGGATATCATTCATGCATATTCTCTAAGATTTTAATTCCAATAATGCTAATTAATTGATAATTCCAAATCAATCTTGGCCATTGATTTAAACTTGGTGGTTAAGGGATTTAAATCCTAAGGCTAGGATTCAACAAGAGTAAAAATACTAAGGCTTTTCATTTGTCCTTCTCTTTCTTCAAAAATGGCGCCCATGATGACCATTTTTCTGATTGGTTGAGTTAAATGTGCCACCAATGAAAAAATCCTTGGATTTATTTCATTGGTCCATCACTTATCCCACTTAAACACTCAACCAATTCATCTCACTTGGGCCCACGGTTTTGGGATTAGAAATGGGCCTAGAGTCATTCCTTTATACACCAAGCCCACTAAGGGTCCATTAGGGACGGTTTTGGGCTGGCCCGAGGGGTCGGAAACCTTTCTCGAGGCCCGTTTCCCTCGAAGAGGCCTAAACGCCCCTATTCCGAACCATCGGTCGGAGTTTTGACCTAATTCCAATTTCGTCTAACCCGAGACTTAACGAGACTTTCTTATATCACTAGAAACTTCTAAAATACTGATTACAAGTCAAATATCAAATTATACGTGGTCGTTCTGAGCTCGTTCCCTTTCTTTGACCGTGTTTGCACGGTTTATCTCGACTTTTCGAGTTTAAGCCGTTTCGGCTTCGTTTTAACTCGGAATGGTTTCAAATTTGAAACCAAGGTTAATTATATGATTATAAATCATAATGTAACCTCAAAAAAAAGATTAAAACCCAAAAAGGGTCGTTTTTCTAAATTAGGCTAATTTTGCAATTTCTTAAAAGTTTAGGGACTCGCGGTGCAATTTTGCACTTTAAGGAGTCGATTTCAAATTCAATGGCCTCTAAGACATTAAGCATATATATTCCAATTAAAAATTGGATCAAGCAATATTTGGAGTGAGTTCTAATCACAAGACGAGATATAATTAATTTAACGAAGGGTCGTTAATTACAAAAACGACTAACTCGTTTGTCGGAAAACTACCGTGAGGGATAACCCCGGGGGTAGGGGTTACATAAGGCTTTTTGGAGCACCAAATGAGTTCCTAATACTTATTATAATATATTATATGTTCAAATACTCAGTTGGGAGCAAAACAACTTTGCTAGAGTCACTTCGGAGCCAAAAAAGTATTTTAAAGGCTATATTTAGGTAAAACTAATTATAAGGACTTAGTTTTTGCATGAAATGACTTTTTTACTCTTGTTAGAGCACCAAATGAGTCACTAATACTTATTATAATATATTATATATGCAATTACTCAGTTGGAATCAAAACAACTTTGCTAGAGTCACTTCGGAGCCAAAAAGTATTTTGAAGACTATATTTCGGCAAAACTAGTTATAACGAAATGAATTTTTAAGACTTGTTGGAGCTCCAAATGAGTCCCTAATACTTATTATAATATATTATATGTTCAAATATTCAGTTGGGATCAAAACAACTTTGCTAGAGTCACTTCGGAGGCCAAAAAGTATTTTAAAGGCTATATTTCAGCAAAACAAATTATAAGGACTTAGTTTTTCGCGCGAAATAACTTTTTAAGGCTTGTTGGAGCTCCAAATGAGTCCCTAATACTTATTGTAATATATTATATGTTCAAATACTCAATTAGGATCAAAACAACTTTGTTAGAGTCATTTCGGAGCCAAAAAATTATGTAACAGGCTATATTTCGGTAAAACTAATTATGATGACTTAGTTTTTGCGCGAAATGACTTTTTAAGGCTTGTTGCAGCTCCAAATGAGTCCCTAATACTTATTATAATAAATTATATATTCAAATACTCAGTTGGGATTAAAACAACTTCGGAGCCAAAAAAGTATTTTAAAGGCTATATTTCGGCAAATTACAAGGACTTAGTTTTTGCACGGATTGAATTTTTAAGGCTTGTTGGAGCTCCAAATGAGTCACTAATACTTATTATAATATATTATATGTTCAATTACTCAGTTGGAATCAAAACAACTTTGCTAGAGTCACTTCGGAGCCAAAAAAGTATTCTGAAGACTATATTTCGGCCAAACTAGTTATAACGACTTAGTTTTTGCGCGAAATGACTTTTTTAGGCTTGTTAGAGCTCCAAATGAGTCACTAATACTTATTATAATATATTATATGTTCAATTACTCAGTTGGAATCAAAACAACTTTGCTAGAGTCACTTCGGAGCCAAAAAAGTATTTTGAAGACTATATTTCGGCAAAACTAGTTATAACGACTTAGTTTTTGCGCGAAATAAATTTTTAAGGCTTGTTGGAGCTCCAAATGAGTCCCTAATACTTATTATAATATATTATATGTTCAATTACTCAGTTGGGATCAAAACAACTTTGCTAGAGTCACTTCGGAGCTAAAAAAGTATTTTAAAGGCTATATTTCGGCAAATTACAAGAACTTAGTTCTTGCACAGATTGATTTTTTAAGGCTTGTTGGAGCTCCAAATGGGTCACTAATACTTATTATAATATATTATATGTTCAAATACTCTGTTGGGATCAAAAGAACTTTGCTAGAGTCACTTCAGAGCGAAAAAAGGTATTTTAATGGCTATAATTCGGTAAAACTAATTATAAGGACTTAGCTTTTGCGCGAAATGACTTTGTAAGGCTTTTTGGAGAACCAAATGAGTCCCTAATACTTATTATAATATATTATGTGTTCAAATACTCAGTTGGGAGCAAAACAACTTTACTAGAGTCACTTCGGAACCAAAAAAGTATTTTAATGGCTATATTTCGGTAAAACTAATTATCGGACTTAGTTTTTACACGAAATGACTTTTTTAGGCTTGTTAGAGCTCCAAATGAGTTACTAGTACTTATTGTAATATATTATATGTTCAAATACTCAGTTGGGATCAAAACAACTTTGCGAGAGTCACTTCGGAGCCAAAAAATTATTTTACAGGATATAATTCGGAAAAACTAATTATGATGACTTAGTTTTTGCGCGAAATGACTTTTTAAGGCTTGTTGGAGCTCCAAAAGAGTCTCTAATACTTATTATAATATATTATATGTTCAAATACTCATTTGGGATCAAAACAACTTTGCTAGAGTCACTTTGGAGCAAAAAAGTATTTTAAAGGCTATATTTCGGCAAATTACAAGGACTTAGTTTTTGCGCAAAATGACTTTTTAAGGTTTGTTGGAGCTCCAAATGGGTCACTAATTCTTATTATAATATATTATATATTTAAATACTTAGTTGGGATCAAAACAACTTTGCTAGAGTCACTTCGGAGCCAAAAAAATTATTTTAATGGCTATATTTCGGTAAAACTAATTATAAGGACCTAGTTTTTGTGCAAAATGACTTTTTAAGGCTTGTTGGAGCTCCAAATGAGTCACTAATACTTATTATAATATGTTATATGTTCAAATACTCAGTTGGGATCAAAACAACTTTGCTAGAGTCACTTCGGAGTGAAAAAAGTATTTTAATGGCTATAATTCGGTAAAACTAATTATAGGGACTTAGCTTTTGCGCGAAATGACTTTCTAAGTCTTGTTGGAGCACCAAATGAGTCCCTAATACTTAATATAATATATTATATGTTCAAGTACTCAGTTGGGAGCAAAAGAACTTTGCTAGAGTCACTTTGGAGCCAAAAAAGTATTTTAATGGCTATATTTCGGTAAAACTAATTATAAGGACTTAGTTTTTGCGGGAAATGACTTTTTAAGGCTTGTTGGAGCTCAAAATGAGTCACTAGTACTTATTATAATATATTATATGTTCAAATACTCAGTTGGGATCAAAACAACTTTGCTAGAGTCACTTCGGAGCCAAAAAAGTATTTTAAAGGCTATATTTTAGCAAATTACAAGGACTTAGTTTTTGTGCGAAATGATTTTTCAAGGCTTGATGGAGCTCCAAATGGGTCACTAATATTTATTATAATATATTATATGTTCAAATACTCGGTTGGGATCAAAACAACTTTGCTAGAGTCACTTCGGAGTGAAAAAAATATTTTAATGGCTAAAATTCGTTAAAACTAATTATAAGGACTTAGCTTTTGCGCGAAATGACTTTGTAAGGCTTTCTGGAGCACCAAATGAGTCCCTAATATTTATTATAATATATTATATGTTCAAATACTCAGTTGGGAGCAAAATAACTTGTTACAGTCACTTCGGAGCCAAAAAAGTATTTTATTGGCTATATTTCGGTAAAACTAATTATCGGACTTAGTTTTTACACGAAATGACTTTTTTAGGCTTGTTAGAGCTCCAAATGAGTCACTAATACTTATTATAATATATTATATGTTCAATTACTCAGTTGGAATCAAAACAACTTTGCTAGAGTCACTTTGGAGCCAAAAAAGTATTTTGAAGACTATATTTCGACAAAACTAGTTATAACGACTTAGTTTTTGCACGAAATGAAATTTTAAGGCTTGTTGGAGCTCCAAATGTGTCCCTAATACTTATTATAATATATTATATGTTCAAATATTCAGTTGGGATGAAAACAACTTTGCTAGAGTCACTTTGGAGGCCAAAAAGTGTTTTAAAGGCTATATTTCAGCAAAACAAATTATAAGGACTTAGTTTTTCGCGTGAAATAACATTGTAAGGCTTGTTGGAGCTCCAAATGAGTCCCTAATACTTATTATAATATATTACATGTTCAAATACTCAATTGGGATCAAAACAACTTTGCTAGAGTCACTTCAGAGCCAAAAAATTATTTAACAGGCTATATTTCGGGAAAACTAATTACGATGACTTAGTTATTTGCGCGAAATGACTTTTTAAGGCTTGTTGAAGCTCTAAATGAGTCCCTATTACTTATTATAATATATTATATGTTCAAATACTCAGTTGGGATCAAAACAACTTTGCTAGAGTCACTTCGGAGCCAAAAAAAGTATTTTAAAGACTATATTTCGGCAAATTACAATGACTTAATTTTTGCTCCGATTGACTTTTTCAGGTTTGTTGGAGCTCCAAATGGGTCACTAATACTTATTATAATATATTATATGTTCAAATACTCAGTTGGGATCAAAATAACTTAGCGAAAAAAGTATTTTACTGGCTATAATTCGGTAAAACTAATTATAAGGACTTAGCTTTTTCGCGAAATGACTTTGTAAGGCTTGTTGGTGCACCAAATGAGTCCCTAATACTTATTATAATATATTATATGTTCAAGTACTCAGTTGGGAGCAAAAAAACTTTGCTAGATTCACTTCGGAGCCCAAAAAGTATTTTAATCCTATATTTCGGTAAAACTAATTAAAAGGACTTAGTTTTTGCGCGAAATGACTTTTTAAGGCTTGTTGGAGCTTCAAATGAGTCACTAGTACTTATTATAATATGTTATATGTTCAAATACTCAGTTGGCATCAAAATAACTTTGTTAGAGTCACTTCAGAGCTAAAAAAGTATTTTGAAGGCTATATTTCGACAAAACTAGTTATAACGACTTAGTTTTTGCGCGAAATGAATTTTTCTGGCTTGTTGGACCTCCAAATGAGTCCCTAATACTTATTATAATATATTATATGTTCAAATACATAGTTGGGATAAAAATAACTTTCCTAGAGTCACTTAGGAGCCAAAAAAGTATTTTAAAGGCTATCTTTCAGCAAAACAAATTATAAGGACTTAGTTTTTGCGCGAAATTACTTTTTAAGGCTTGTTGAAGCTCCAACTGAGTCCCTAATACTTTTTATAATATATTAAATGGTCAAATACTCAGTTGGGATCTAAACAACTTTGCTAGAGTCACTTCGGAGCCAAAAAAGTGTTTTAAAGGCTATATTTCAGCAAAACAAATTATAAGGACTTAGTTTTTGCGCGAAATGACTTTTTAAGGCTTGTTGGAGCTTCAAATGAGTCCCTAATACTTATTATAATATATTATATGTTCAAATACTCAGTTGGGATCAAAACAACTTTGCTATAGTCACTTCGGAGCCAAAAAATTATTTTACATGCTATATTTCGGCAAAACTAATTATGATGACTTAATTTTTGCGCGAAATTACTTTTTAAGGCTTGTTGGAGCTCCAAATGAGTCCCTAATACTTATTATAATATATTATATATTCGAATACTCAGTTGGGATCAAAACAACTTTGTTAGAGTCACTTCGGAGCTAAAAAAGTATTTTGAAGGATATATTTCGGCAAAACTAGTTATAACGACTTTGTTTTTGCACGAAATGAATTTTTAAGGCTTTTTGGAGATCCAAATGAGTCCCTAATACTTATTATAATATATTATATATTCAAATACTCTGTTGGGATCAAAACAACCTTGCAATAGTCACTTCGGAGGCAAAAAATTATTTTACAGGCTATATTTCGCCAAAACTAATTATGATTACTTAGTTTTTGCGCGAAATGAGTTTTTAAAGCTTGTTGGAGCTCCAAATGAGTCCCTAATACTTATTATAATATATTATAAGTTCAAATACTCAGTTGGGATCAAAACAACCTTGCTATAGTCACTTCGGAGCCAAAAAATTATTTTACATGCTATATTTCGGCAAAACTAATTATGATGACATAATTTTTTGCGCGAAATTACTTTTTAAGGCTTGTTGGAGCTCCAAATGAGTCCCTAATACTTATTATAATATATTATATATTCGAATACTCAGTTGGGATCAAAATAACTTTGTTAGAGTCACTTCGGAGCTAAAAAAGTATTTTGAAGGATATATTTCGGCAAAACTAGTTATAACGACTTAGTTTTTGCGCGAAATGCATTTTTAAGGCTTTTTGGAGATCCAAATGAGTCCCTAATACTTATTATAATATATTATATTGTCAAATACTCAGTTGGGATCTAAACAACTTTGCTAGAGTCACTTCGGAGCCAAAAAAGTATTTTAAAGGCTATATTTCAGCAAAATAAATTCTAAGGACTTAGGTTTTGCGCGAAATGACTTTTTAAGGCTTCTTAGAGCTCCAAATGAGTCCCTAATACTTATTATAATATATTATATGTTCAAATACTCAGTTGGGATCAAAACAAGCTTTCTATAGTCACTTCAGAGCAAAACAATTATTTTACAGGCTATATTTCACCAAAACTAATAATGATAACTTAGTTTTTGCGCGAAATGACTTTTTAAAGCTTGTTGGAGCTATAAATGAGTCCCTAATACATATTTTAATATATTATATGTTCAAATACTCAGTTGGGATCAAAACAACCTTACTATAGTCTTTTCGGAGCCAAAAAATTATTTTATAGGCTGTATTTCGGCAAAACTAATTATGATGACTTAATTTTTGCGCGAAATTACTTTTTAAGGCTTGTTGGAGTTCCAAATGAGTCCCTAATACTTATTATAATATATTATATTTTCAAATACTCAGTTGGGATCAAAACAACTTTGTTAGAGTCACTTCGGAGCCAAAAAAGTATTTTGAAGGCTATATTTCAGCAAAACTAGTTATAACGACTTAGTTTTTGCGCGAAATGAATTTTTAAGGCTTTTTGGAGATCCAAATGAGTCCCTAATACTTATTATAATATATTATATGGTCAAATACTCAGTTGGGATCAAAACAACTTTGCTAGAGTCACTTCGGAGCCAAAAAAGTATTTTAAAGGCTATATTTCAGCAAAACAAATTATAAGGACTTAGTTTTTGCGCGAAATGACATTTTAAGGCTTGTTGGAGCTCCAAATGAGCCCCTAATACTTATTATAATATATTATATGTTCAAATACTCAGTTGGGATCAAAACAACTTTGCTAGAGTCACTTCGGAGCCAAAAAATTATTTTACAGGCTATAATTCGGAAAAACTAATTATGATGACTTAGTTTTTGCGCGGAATGACTTTTTAAGGCTTGTTGGAGCACCAAATGAGTTCCTAATACTTATTATCATATATTATATATTTTTAAATACTCAGTTGGGATCAAAACAACTTTGCTAGAGTCACTTCGGAGCTAAAAAAATTAATTTGAAGGCTATATTTCGGCAAAACTAGTTATAACGACTTAGTTTTTGCGCGAAATGAATTTTTATGGCTTGTTGGAGCTCCAAATGAGTACCTAATACTTATTATAATATATTATATGTTCAAATACATAGTTGGGATTAAAACAACTTTGCTAGAGTCACTTAGGAGCCAAAAAAGTATTTTAAAGGCTATCTTTCAGCAAAACAAATTATAAGGACTTAGTTTTTGCGCGAAATGACTTTTTAAGGCTTGTTGGAGCTCCAAATGAGTCCCTAATACTTATTATAATATATTATATGTTCAAATACTCAGTTGGGATCTAAACAACTTTGCTAGAGTCACTTCGGAGCTAAAAAAGTATTTGAAAGGCTATATTTCAGCAAAATAAATTATAAGGACTTAGTTTTTGCACGAAATGACTTTTTAAGGCTTGCTAGAGCTCCAAATGAGTCCCTAATACTTATTATAATATATTATATGTTCAAATACTCAGTTGGGATCAAACCAACCTTTCTATAGTCACTTCGGAGCAAAAAAATTATTTTACAGGCTATATTTCGCCAAAACTAATAATGATAACTTAGTTTTTGCGCGAAATGACTTTTTAAGGCTTGTTGGAGCTCTAAATGAGTCCCTAATACATATTTTAATATATTATATGTTCAAATACTCAGTTGGAATCAAAACAACCTTACTATAGTCTTTTCGGAGCAAAAAAATTATTTTATAGGCTATATTTCGGCAAAACTAATTATGATGACTTAATTTTTGCGCGAAATTACTTTTTAAGGCTTGTTGGAGCTCCAAATGAGTCCCTAATACTTATTATAATATATTATATTTTCAAATACTCAGTTGGGATTAAACCAACTTTGTTAGAGTCACTTCGGAGCCAAAAAAGTATTTTGAAGGCTATATTTCGGCAAAACTAGTTATAACGACTTAGTTTTTGCGCGAAATGAATTTTTAAGGCTTTTTGGAGATCCAAATGAGTCCCTAATACTTATTATAATATATTATATGGTCAAATACTCAGTTGGGATCAAAACAACTTTGCTAGAGTCACTTCGGAGCCAAAAAAGTATTTTAAAGGCTATATTTCAGCAAAACAAATTATAAGGACTTAGTTTTTGCGCGAAATGACATTTTAAGGCTTGTTGAGGCTCCAAATGAGCCCCTAATACTTATTATAATATATTATATGTTCAAATACTCAGTTGGGATCAAAACAACTTTGCTAGAGTCACTTCGGAGCCAAAAAATTATTTTACAGGCTATAATTCGGAAAAACTAATTATGATGACTTAGTTTTTGCGCGGAATGACTTTTTAAGGCTTGTTGGAGCACCAAATGAGTTCCTAATACTTATTATAATATATTATATATTTAAATACTCAGTTGGGATCAAAACAACTTTGCTAGAGTCACTTCGGAGCTAAAAAAGTATTTTGAAGGCTATATTTCGTCAAAACTAGTTATAACGACTTAGTTTTTGCGCGAAATGAATTTTTAAGGCTTGTTGGAGCTCCAAATGAGTCCCTAATACTTATTATAATATATTATATGTTCAAATACATAGTTGGGATAAAAACAACTTTGCTAGAGTCACTTAGGAGCCAAAAAAGTATTTTAAAGGCTATCTTTCAGCAAAACAAATTATAAGGACTTAGTTTTTGCGCGAAATGACTTTTTAAGGCTTGTTGGAGCTCCAAATGAGTCCCTAATACTTATTATAATATATTATATGTTCAAATACTCAGTTGGGATCTAAACAACTTTGCTAGAGTCACTTCGGAGCCAAAAAAAGTATTTTAAAGGCTATATTTCCGCAAAATAAATTATAAGGACTTAGTTTTTGCGCGAAATGACTTTTTAAGGCTTGTTGGAGCTCCAAATGAGTCCTTAATACTTATTATAATATATTATATATTCAAATACTCAGTTGAGATCAAAACAACCTTGCTATTGTCACTTCGGAGCCAAGAAATTATTTTACAGGCTATATTTCACCAAAACTAATAATGATAACTTTGTTTTTGCGCGAAATGACTTTTTAAGGCTTGTTGGAGCTCCAAATGAGTCCATAATACATATTTTAATATATTATATGTTCAAATACTCAGTTGGGATCAAAACAACTTTACTATAGTCTTTTCGGAGCCAAAAAATTATTTTACAGGCTATATTTCGGCAAAACTAATTATGATTACTTAATTTTTGCGCGAAATTACTTTTTAAGGCTTGTTAGAGCTCCAAATGTGTTCCTAATACTTATTATAATATATTATATTTTCAAATACTTAGTTGGGATCAAAATAACTTCGTTAGAGTCCTTTCGGAGCCAAAAAAGTATTTTGAAGGCTATATTTCGGCAAAACTAGTTATAACGACTTAGTTTTTGCGCGAAATGAATTTTTAAGGCTTGTTGGAGCTCCAAATGAGTCCCTAATACTTATTATAATATATTATATGTTCAAATACATAGTTGGGATAAAAACAACTTTGCTAGAGTCACTTAGGAGCCAAAAAAGTATTTTAAAGGCTATCTTTCAGCAAAACAAATTATAAGGACTTAGTTTTTGCGCGAAATGACTTTTTAAGGCTTGTTGGAGCTCCAAGTGAGTGCCTAATACTTATTATAATATATTATATGTTCAAATACTCAGTTGGGATCTAAACAACTTTGCTAGAGTCACTTCGGAGCCAAAAAAGTATTTTAAAGGCTATATTTCAGCAAAACAAATTATAAGGACTTAGTTTTTGCGCGAAATGACTTTTTAAGGCTTGTTGGAGCTCCAAATGAGTCCCTAATACTTATTATAATATATTATATGTTCAAATACTCAGTTGGGATCAAAACAACCTTGCTATAGTCACTTCGGAGCCAAAAAATTATTTTACAGGCTATATTTCGCCAAAACTAATAATGATGACTTAGTTTTTGCGCGAAATGACTTTTTAAGGCTTGTTGGAGCTCCAATTGAGTCCCTAATACTTATTATAATATATTATATGTTCAAATACTCAGTTGGGATCAAAACAACCCAACTAAAGTTACTTCGGAGCCAAAAAATTATTTTACAGGCTATATTTCGGCAAAACTACTTATGATAACTTAATTTTTGCGCGAAATTACTTTTTAAGGCTTGTTGGAGCTCCAAATGAGTCCCTAATACTTATTATAATATATTATATGTTCAAATACTCAGTTGGGATCAAAACAACCTTACTATAGTCTTTTCAGAGCCAAAAAATTATTTTACAGGCTATATTTCGGCAAAACTAATTATGATGACTTAATTTTTGCGCGAAATGACATTTTAAGGCTTGTTGGAGCTCCAAATGAGCCCCTAATACTTATTATAATATATTATATGTTCAAATACTCAGTTGGGATCAAAACAACTTTGTTAGAGTCACTTCGGAACAAAAAAATTATTTTACAGGCTATATTTCGGAAAAACTAATTATGATGACTTAGTTTTTGCGCGAAATGACTTTTTAAGGCTTGTTGGAGCTCTAAATGAGTCCCTAATACTTATTTTAATATATTATATGTTCAAATACTCAGTTGGGATCAAAACAACCTTACTATAGTCCTTTCGGAGCAAAAAAATTATTTTATAGGCTATATTTCGGCAAAACTAATTATGATGACTTAGTTTTTACGCGAAATGACTTTTTAAGGCTTGTTGGAGCTCCAAATGAGTCCCTAATACTTATTATAATATATTATATTTTCAAATACTCAGTTGGGATTAAACCAACTTTGTTAGAGTCACTTCGGAGCCAAAAAAGTATTTTGAAGGCTATATTTCGGCAAAACTAGTTATAACGACTTAGTTTTTGCGCGAAATGAATTTTTAAGGAGATCCAAATGAGTCCCTAATACTTATTATAATATATTGTATGTTCAAATACTCAGTTGGGATCAAAACAACCTTGTTATAGTCACTTCGGAGCCAAAAAATTATTTTACAGGCTATATTTCGGCAAAACTAATTATGATGACTTAATTTTTGTGCGAAATTACTTTTTAAGGCTTGTTGGAGCTCCAAATGAGTCCCTAATACTTATTATAATATATTATATTTTCAAATACTCAGTTGGGATTAAACCAACTTTGTTAGAGTCACTTCGGAGCCAAAAAAGTATTTTGAAGGCTATATTTCGGCAAAACTAGTTATAACGACTTAGTTTTTGCGCGAAATGAATTTTTAAGGCTTTTTGGAGATCCAAATGAGTCCCTAATACTTATTATAATATATTATATGGTCAAATACTCAGTTGGGATCAAAACAACTCTGCTAGAGTCACTTCGGAGCCAAAAATATATTTTAAAGGCTATATTTTAGCAAAACAAATTATAAGGACTTAGTTTTTGCGCGAAATGACATTTTAAGGCTTGTTGGAGCTCCAAATGAGCCCCTAATACTTATTATAATATATTATATGTTCAAATACTCAGTTGGGATCAAAACAACTTTGCTAGAGTCACTTCGGAACCAAAAAATTATTTTACAGGCTATAATTCGGAAAAACTAATTATAATGACTTAGTTTTTGCGCGGAATGACTTTTTAAGGCTTGTCGGAGCACCAAATGAGTTCCTAATACTTATTGTCATATATTATATATTTTTAAATACTCAGTTGGGATCAAAACAACTTTGCTAGAGTCACTTCGGAGCTAAAAAAAGTAATTTGAATGCTATATTTCGTCAAAACTAGTTATAACGACTTAGTTTTTGCGCGAAATGAATTTTTATGGCTTGTTGGGGCTCCAAATGAGTACCTAATACTTATTATAAAATATTATATGTTCAAATCCATAGTTGGGATAAAAACAACTTTGCTAGAGTTACTTAGGAGCCAAAAAAGTATTTTAAAGGCTATCTTTCAGCAAAACAAATTATAAGGACTTAGTTTTTGCGCGAAATGACTTTTTAAGGCTTGTTGGAGCTCCAAATGAGTCCCTAATACTTATTATAATATATTATATGTTCAATACTCAGTTGGGATCTAAACAACTTTGCAAGAGTCACTTCGGAGCCAAAAAAAGTATTTTAAAGGCTATATTTCAGCAAAATAAATTATAAGGACTTAGTTTTTAGGCGAAATGACTTTTTAAGGCTTGTTAGAGCTCCAAATGAGTCCCTAATACTTATTATAATATATTATATGTTCAAATACTCAGTTGGGATCAAAACAACCTTTCTATAGTCACTTCGGAGTAAAAAAATTATTTTACAGGCTATATTTCGCCAAAACTAATAATGATAACTTAGTTTTTGCGTGAAATGACTTTTTAAGGCTTGTTGGAGCTCTAAATGAGTCCCTAATACATATTTTAATATATTATATGTTCAAATACTCAGTTGGGATCAAAACAACCTTACTATAGTCTTTTCGGAGCAAAAAATTATTTTATAGGCTATATTTCGTAAAAACTAATTATGATGACTTAATTTTTGCGCGAAATTACTTTTTAAGGCTTGTTGGAGCTACAAATGAGTCCCTAATACTTATTATAATATATTATATTTTTAAATGCTCAGTTGGGATTAAACCAATTTTGTTAGAGTCACTTCGGAGCCAAAAAAGTATTTTGAAGGCTATATTTCGGCAAAACTAGTTATAACGACTTAGTTTTTGCGTGAAATGAATTTTTAAGGCTTTTTGGAGATCCAAATGAGTCCCTAATACTTATTATAATATATTATATGTTCAAATACTCAGTTGGGACTAAAACGATTTTGTCGGGTGTCTCTTAAAGCCTAAAAGTATTTTAAAGGTTATATTTCTGCTAAAAATAAGTTATAAGGACTTAGTTTTTAAGTAGAAATGACTTTGCATTTCTTGGAGCTCCAAAAGAGTCCCTTATACTTATTATAATTTATTATATGTTCAAATACTCAGTTGGGATCAAACAACTTTGCTAGATTCTCTTCGGAGCCTAAAAGTTTTTTAAAGACTATATTTCTACAAAACTAGTTATAAGGATTTAGTTTTTGCGCGACATATGAAATTTTAAGGCTTTTTGGAGTTCCAAATGAGTCCTTAATATTTATTATAATATAATATATGTTCAAATACTCAGTTGGGATCAAAATAACTTTGCTACAGTTTCTTCGAGCCAAAAAAAGTATTTTAAAGGCTATATTTCGATAAACTTGCTATAAGGACTTAGTATTTGCGCAAAATGACTCTCTTCTAAGGGCCCGTTGGAGCACAAAATGAGCCCCTAATACTTATTATAATATATTATATGTTCAAATACTCAGTTGGGATCAAAACAACTTTGTTGGAGTCTCTTTTAGAGCCGTGAAGTATTCTAAAGTGGCTATATTTCGGCAAACTAGCTATATTTCGGCAAACTAGCTATAAGGACTTAGTTTTTGTGTGAAATGACATTTTAAGACTAGTTGGAGCTCTAAATGAGTCCCTAATACTTATTATAATATATTATAAGTTCGAACACTGGGCCAGGATCAAAACAACTTTTATTGAGTCTCTTAGAGCCTAAAGTATTTTAAAGGCTATATTTCTAAGAAAATGGTTATAAGTACTTAGCGTTTGCGCAAAATTTCTTTTTTTAAGGCTTGGCTGAGCTCCAAACGGTAGTCCCTAATACTTTGCCATTATAATATATTATGTTCAAATACCAGTTGGGATCGAAA
>CM030886.1:843863-963830 GCA_018132145.1 Boehmeria nivea var. tenacissima
ATGAGTCCCTAATACTTATTATAATATATTATATGTTCAAATACTCAGTTGGGATCAAAACAACTTTGCTAGAGTCACTTGAGCCAAAAAAGTATTTTGAAGGCTTATATTTCGGCAAAACATAATTATAATGACTTAGTTTTTGCGCGAAATGACTTTTTAAGGCTTGTTGGAGCTCCAAATGAGTCCCTAATACTTATTATAATATATTATATGTTCAAATACTCAGTTGGGATCAAAACAACTTTGCTAGAGTCACTTGAGCCAAAAAGTATTTTAAAGGCTATATTTCAGCAAAACTAATTATAAGGACTTAGTTTTTGTGCGAAATGACTTTTTAAGGCTTGTTGGAGCTCCAAATGAGTCCCTAATACTTATTATAATATATTATATGTTCAAATACTCAGTTGGGATCAAAACAACTTTGCTAGAGTCACTTCGGAGCCAAAAAAGTATTTTAAAGGCTATATTTCAGCAAAACTAATTATAATGACTTAGTTTTTGTGCGAAATGACTTTTTAAGGCTTGTTGGAGCTCCAAATGAGTCCCTAATACTTATTATAATATATTATATGTTCAAATACTCAGTTGGGATCAAAACAACTTTGCTAGAGTCACTTCGGAGCCAAAAAATTATTTTAAAGGCTATATTTAAGCAAAACAAATTATAAGGACTTAGTTTTTGTGCGAAATGACTTTTTTAAGGCTTGTTGGAGCTCCAAATGAGTCCCTAATACTTATTATAATATATTATATGTTCAAATACTCAGTTGGGATCAAAACAACTTTGCTAGAGTCACTTCGGAGCCAAAAAATTATTTTAAAGGCTATATTTCGGCAAAACTAATTATAATGACTTAGTTTTTGTGCGAAATGACTTTTTAAGGCTTGTTGGAGCTCCAAATGAGTCCCTAATACTTATTATAATATATTATATGTTCAAATACTTAGTTGGGATCAAAACAACTTTGCTAGAGTCACTTCGGAGCCAAAAAAGTATTTTAAAGGCTATATTTCAGCAAAACTAATTATAATGACTTAGTTTTTTGCGAAATGACTTTTTAAGGCTTGTTGGAGCTCCAAATGAGTCCCTAATACTTATTATAATATATTATATGTTCAAATACTCAGTTGGGATCAAAACAACTTTGCTAGAGTCACTTCGGAGCCAAAAAAGTATTTTAAAGGCTATATTTCAGCAAAACAAATTATAAGGACTTAGTTTTTGCGCGAAATGACTTTTTAAGGCTTGTTGGAGCTCCAAATGAGTCCCTAATACTTATTATAATATATTATATGTTCAAATACTCAGTTGGGATCAAAACAACTTTGCTAGAGTCACTTCGGAGCCAAAAAAGTATTTTAAAGGCTATATTTCGGCAAAACTAATTATAATGACTTAGTTTTTGTGCGAAATGACTTTTTAAGGCTTGTTGGAGCTCCAAATGAGTCCCTAATACTTATTATAATATATTATATGTTCAAATACTCAGTTGGGATCAAAACAACTTTGCTAGAGTCACTTTGAGCCAAAAAAGTATTTTAAAGGCTATATTTCAAAGAAACAAATTATAAGGACTTAGTTTTTGCGCGAAATGACTTTTTTAAGGCTTGTTGGAGCTCCAAATGAGTCCCTAATACTTATTATAATATATTATATGTTCAAATACTTAGTTGGGATCAAAACAACTTTGCTAGAGTCACTTCGGAGCCAAAAAAGTATTTTAAAGGCTATATTTCAAAGAAACAAATTATAAGGACTTAGTTTTTGCGCGAAATGACTTTTTAAGGCTTGTTGGAGCTCCAAATGAGTCCCTAATACTTATTATAATATATTATATGTTCAAATACTCAGTTGGGATCAAAACAACTTTGCTAGAGTCACTTTGAGCCAAAAAAGTATTTTTAAAGGCTATATTTTAGCAAAACTAATTATAAGGACTTAGTTTTTGCGCGAAATGACTTTTTTAAGGCTTGTTGGAGCTCCAAATGAGTCCCTAATACTTATTATAATATATTATATGTTCAAATACTCAGTTGGGATCAAAACAACTTTGCTAGAGTCACTTCGAGCCAAAAAAGTATTTTAAAGGCTATATTTAAGCAAAACTAATTATAAGGACTTAGTTTTTGCGCGAAATGACTTTTTAAGGCTTGTTGGAGCTCCAAATGAGTCCCTAATACTTATTATAATATATTATATGTTCAAATACTCAGTTGGGATCAAAACAACTTTGCTAGAGTCACTTGAGCCAAAAAAGTATTTTAAAGGCTATATTTAAGCAAAACTAATTATAAGGACTTAGTTTTTTCGCGAAATGACTTTTTAAGGCTTGTTGGAGCTCCAAATGAGTCCCTAATACTTATTATAATATATTATATGTTCAAATACTCAGTTGGGATCAAAACAACTTTGCTAGAGTCACTTTCGAGCAAAAAAGTATTTTAAAGGCTATATTTCGGCAAAACAAATTATAAGGACTTAGTTTTTGCGCGAAATGACTTTTTTAAGGCTTGTTGGAGCTCCAAATGAGTCCCTAATACTTATTATAATATATTATATGTTCAAATACTCAGTTGGGATCAAAACAACTTTGCTAGAGTCACTTTGAGCCAAAAAAGTATTTTAAAGGCTATATTTCAAGCAAAACTAATTATAAGGACTTAGTTTTTGCGCGAAATGACTTTTTTAAGGCTTGTTGGAGCTCCAAATGAGTCCCTAATACTTATTATAATATATTATATGTTCAAATACTCAGTTGGGATCAAAACAACTTTGCTAGAGTCACTTCGGAGCCAAAAAAGTATTTTAAAGGCTATATTTCAGCAAAACAAATTATAAGGACTTAGTTTTTGCGCGAAATGACTTTTTAAGGCTTGTTGGAGCTCCAAATGAGTCCCTAATACTTATTATAATATATTATATGTTCAAATACTCAGTTGGGATCAAAACAACTTTGCTAGAGTCACTTCGGAGCCAAAAAAGTATTTTAAAGGCTATATTTCAGCAAAACAAATTATAATGACTTAGTTTTTTGCGAAATGATTTTTTAAGGCTTGTTGGAGCTCCAAATGAGTCCCTAATACTTATTATAATATATTATATGTTCAAATACTTAGTTGGGATCAAAACAACTTTGCTAGAGTCACTTCGGAGCCAAAAAATTATTTTAAAGGCTATATTTCAGCAAAACTAATTATAAGGACTTAGTTTTTGCGCGAAATGACTTTTTAAGGCTTGTTGGAGCTCCAAATGAGTCCCTAATACTTATTATAATATATTATATGTTCAAATACTCAGTTGGGATCAAAACAACTTTGCTAGAGTCACTTCGGAGCCAAAAAAGTATTTTAAAGGCTATATTTCGGCAAAACTAATTATGATGACTTAGTTTTTGTGCGAAATGACTTTTTAAGGCTTGTTGGAGCTCCAAATGAGTCCCTAATACTTATTATAATATATTATATGTTCAAATACTCAGTTGGGATCAAAACAACTTTGCTAGAGTCACTTCGGAGCCAAAAAAGTATTTTAAAGGCTATATTTCGGGCAAAACTAATTATAAGGACTTAGTTTTTTTGCGAAATGACTTTTTTAAGGCTTGTTGGAGCTCCAAATGAGTCCCTAATACTTATTATAATATATTATATGTTCAAATACTCAGTTGGGATCAAAACAACTTTGCTAGAGTCACTTCGGAGCCAAAAAAGTATTTTAAAGGCTATATTTCAGCAAAACTAATTATAAGGACTTAGTTTTTGCGCGAAATGACTTTTTAAGGCTTGTTGGAGCTCCAAATGAGTCCCTAATACTTATTATAATATATTATATGTTCAAATACTCAGTTGGGATCAAAACAACTTTGCTAGAGTCACTTTCGAGCAAAAAAGTATTTTAAAGGCTATATTTCAAAGCAAAACTAATTATAAGGACTTAGTTTTTTGCGAAATGACTTTTTTAAGGCTTGTTGGAGCTCCAAATGAGTCCCTAATACTTATTATAATATATTATATGTTCAAATACTCAGTTGGGATCAAAACAACTTTGCTAGAGTCACTTCGGAGCCAAAAAATTATTTTAAAGGCTATATTTTGGCAAAACTAATTATAAGGACTTAGTTTTTTGCGAAATGACTTTTTAAGGCTTGTTGGAGCTCCAAATGAGTCCCTAATACTTATTATAATATATTATATGTTCAAATACTCAGTTGGGATCAAAACAACTTTGCTAGAGTCACTGGAGCCAAAAAAGTATTTTAAAGGCTATATTTAAGCAAAACTAATTATAAGGACTTAGTTTTTGTGCGAAATGACTTTTTTAAGGCTTGTTGGAGCTCCAAATGAGTCCCTAATACTTATTATAATATATTATATGTTCAAATACTCAGTTGGGATCAAAACAACTTTGCTAGAGTCACTTTGAGCCAAAAAAGTATTTTAAAGGCTATATTTCGACAAAACTAATTATAAGGACTTAGTTTTTGTGCGAAATGACTTTTTTAAGGCTTGTTGGAGCTCCAAATGAGTCCCTAATACTTATTATAATATATTATATGTTCAAATACTCAGTTGGGATCAAAACAACTTTGCTAGAGTCACTTGGAGCCAAAAAAGTATTTTAAAGGCTATATTTAAAGCAAAACTAATTATAATGACTTAGTTTTTGTGCGAAATGACTTTTTAAGGCTTGTTGGAGCTCCAAATGAGTCCCTAATACTTATTATAATATATTATATGTTCAAATACTCAGTTGGGATCAAAACAACTTTGCTAGAGTCACTTTGGAGCCAAAAAATTATTTTAAAGGCTATATTTCACAAAACAAATTATAAGGACTTAGTTTTTGCGTAAATGACTTTTTTAAGGCTTGTTGGAGCTCCAAATGAGTCCCTAATACTTATTATAATATATTATATGTTCAAATACTCAGTTGGGATCAAAACAACTTTGCTAGAGTCACTTGGAGCCAAAAAATTATTTTAAAGGCTATATTTCGGCAAAACAAATTATAAGGACTTAGTTTTTTGCGAAATGACTTTTTTAAGGCTTGTTGGAGCTCCAAATGAGTCCCTAATACTTATTATAATATATTATATGTTCAAATACTCAGTTGGGATCAAAACAACTTTGCTAGAGTCACTTGAGCCAAAAAATTATTTTAAAGGCTATATTTCAGCAAAACTAATTATAAGGACTTAGTTTTTGCGCGAAATGACTTTTTTAAGGCTTGTTGGAGCTCCAAATGAGTCCCTAATACTTATTATAATATATTATATGTTCAAATACTCATTGGGATCAAACAACTTTGTAGAGTCACTTCGGAGCCAAAAAAGTATTTTTAAGGCTATATTTCAGAAAAACTAGTTATAATGACTTAGTTTTGCGCGAAATACTTTTAAGTCTTGTTGGAGCTCAAATGAGTCCCTAATACTTTTATAATATATTATATGTTCAGAATACTCAGTTGGGATCAAAACAACTTTGCTAGAGTCACTTCGAGCCAAAAAAAGTATTTTAAAGCTATATTTCGGCAAAACAAGTTATAACGACTTAGTTTTTGCGCGAAATGACTTTTTAAGGCTTGTTGGAGCTCCAAATGAGTCCCTAATACTTATTATAATATATTATATGTTCAAATACTCAGTTGGGATCAAAACAACTTTGCTATAGTCACTTCGGAGCCAAAAAATAATTTTAAAGGCTATATTTCGGCAAAACTAATTATGATGACTTAGTTTTGCTGCGAAATGACTTTTTAAGGCTTGTTGGAGCTCCAAATGAGTCCCTAATACTTATTATATATATTATATGTTCAAATACTAAGTTGGATCAAAACAACTTTGCTAGAGTCACTTCGAGCCAAAAAGTATTTTAAAGGCTATATTTCAGCAAAACAAATTATAAGACTTAGTTTTTGGCGAAATGACTTTTTAAGGCTTGTTGGAGCTCCAAATGAGTCCCTAATACTTATTATAATATATTATATGTTCAAATACTCAGTTGGGATCAAAACAACTTGCTAGAGTCACTTCGGAGCCAAAAAAGTATTTTAAAGGCTATATTTCGGCAAAACTAATTATGATGACTTAGTTTTTGCGCAAATGACTTTTTAAGGCTTGTTGGAGCTCCAAATGAGTCCCTAATACTTATTATATATATTATATGTTCAAATACTCAGTTGGGATCAAACAACTTTGCTAGAGTCACTTCGGAGCCAAAAAAGTATTTTTAAAGGCTATATTTCAGCAAAACTAATTATAAGACTTAGTTTTTGCGCGAATAACTTTTAGGCTTGTTGGAGCTCCAAATGAGGCCCTAATACTAGTTATACTATATTATATGTTCAAATACTCAGTTTGGGATCAAAACAACTTTGCTAGAGTCACTTCGAGCCAAAAAAGTATTTTAAAGGCTATATTTCAGCAAAACAAATTATAAGGACTTAGTTTTTGCGCGAAATGACTTTTTAGGCTTGTTGGAGCACCAAATGAAGTCCTAAAACTTATTATAATATATTATATGTTCAAATACTCAGTTGGGTCAAACAACATTGCTAGAGTCACTTCGGAGCAAAAAATTATTTTAAGGCTATATTTCGGCAAAACTAATTATGATGACTTAGTTTTTGCGCGAAATGACTTTTTCAGGCTTGTGGAGCTCCAAATGAGTCCTAATACTTATTATAATATATTATGTCTCAAATACTCGTTGGGATCAAACAACTTTGCTAGAGTCCCTTCGGAGCAAAAAAGTATTTTAAAAGGCTATATTTCAGCAAAACTAATTATGATGACTTAGTTTTTGGCGCAATGACTTTTTAAGGCTTGTTGGAGCTCCAAATGAGTCCCTAATACTTATTATAATTATTATATGTTCAAATACTAGTTGGGATAAAAACAACTTTGCTAGAGTCACTTCGGAGCCAAAAAAGTATTTTAAAGGCTATATTTAGCAAAACAAATTATAAGGACTTAGTTTTTGCGCGAAATGACTTTTTAAGGCTTGTTGGAGCTCCAAATGAGTCCCTAATACTTATTATAATATATTATATATTCAAATACTCAGTTGGGATCAAAACAACTTTGCTAGAGTCACTTCGGAGCCAAAAAATTATTTTAAAGGCTATATTTCGCAAAAACAAATTATGATGACTTAGTTTTTGCGCGAAATGACTTTTTAAGGCTTGTTGGAGCTCCAAATGAGTCCCTAATACTTATTATAATATATTATATGTTCAAATACTCAGTTGGGATCTAAACAACTTTGCTAGAGTCACTTCGGAGCCAAAAAAGTATTTTGAAGGCTATATTTCGGCAAAACTATTTATAAGACTTAGTTTTTGCGCGAAAATGACTTTTTAGGCTTGTTGGAGCTCCAAATGAGTCCCTAATACTTATTATAATAATTATATGATCAAATACTTCAGTTGGGATCAAACAACTTTGCTAGAGTCCTTCGGAGCAAAGAAAGTATTTTAAAGGCTATATTTCGGGACAAAACTAATTATGAAGACTTTAGTTTTTGCGCGAAATGACTTTTTAAAGGCTTGTTGGAGCTCCAAATTGAGTCCCTAATTACTTATTATAATATATTATATGTTCAAATACTCAGTTGGATCAAAACGAACTTTGCTAGAGTCACTTCGGAGCCAAAAAAGTATTTTTGAAGGCTATATTTCGGCAAAACTAGTTATAAAGACTTAGTTTTTGCGCGAAATGACTTTTTAAGGCTTGTTGGAGCTCAAAATGAGTCCCTAATACTTATTATAATATATTATATGTTCAAATACTCAGTTGGGATCAAAACAACTTTGCTAGAGTCACTTCGGAGCCAAAAAAGTATTTTGAAGCCTATATTAAGCAAAACAATTTATAAGGACTTAGTTTTTGAGCGAAAATGACTTTTAAGGCTTGTTGGAGCTCCAAATGAGTCCCTAATACTTATTATAATATATTATATGTTCAAATACTCAGTTGGGATCAAAACAACTTTGCTAGAGTCACTTCGAGCCAAAAAGTATTTTACAGGCTATATTTCGCAAAAACAATTATGATGACTTAGTTTTTGCGCGAAATGACTTTTTAAGGCTTGTTGGAGCTCCAAATGAGTCCCTAATACTTATTATAATATATTATATGTTCAAATACTCAGTTGGGATCAAAACAACTTTGCTAGAGTCACTTCGGAGCCAAAAAAGTATTTTAAAGGCTATATTTCGCAAAACAAATTATAAGGACTTAGTTTTTGCGCGAAATGACTTTTTAAGGCTTGTTGGAGCTCCAAATGAGTCCCTAATACTTATTATAATATATTATATGTTCAAATACTCAGTTGGGATCAAAACAACTTTGCTAGAGTCACTTGGAGCCAAAAAAGTATTTTAAAGGCTATATTTCAGCAAAACTAATTATAAGGACTTAGTTTTTTGCGAAATGACTTTTTTAAGGCTTGTTGGAGCTCCAAATGAGTCCCTAATACTTATTATAATATATTATATGTTCAAATACTCAGTTGGGATCAAAACAACTTTGCTAGAGTCACTTGAGCCAAAAAAGTATTTTAAAGGCTATATTTCAGCAAAACAAATTATAAGGACTTAGTTTTTGCGCGAAATGACTTTTTTAAGGCTTGTTGGAGCTCCAAATGAGTCCCTAATACTTATTATAATATATTATATGTTCAAATACTCAGTTGGGATCAAAACAACTTTGCTAGAGTCACTTTGAGCCAAAAAAGTATTTTAAAGGCTATATTTTCACAAAACTAATTATAATGACTTAGTTTTTGCGCAAATGACTTTTTAAGGCTTGTTGGAGCTCCAAATGAGTCCCTAATACTTATTATAATATATTATATGTTCAAATACTCAGTTGGGATCAAAACAACTTTGCTAGAGTCACTTGAGCCAAAAAAGTATTTTAAAGGCTATATTTCAGCAAAACAAATTATAAGGACTTAGTTTTTTTGCGCGAAATGACTTTTTTAAGGCTTGTTGGAGCTCCAAATGAGTCCCTAATACTTATTATAATATATTATATGTTCAAATACTCAGTTGGGATCAAAACAACTTTGCTAGAGTCACTTGAGAGCAAAAAAGTATTTTAAAGGCTATATTTCAAGCAAAACTAATTATAAGGACTTAGTTTTTTTGCGCGAAATGACTTTTTTAAGGCTTGTTGGAGCTCCAAATGAGTCCCTAATACTTATTATAATATATTATATGTTCAAATACTCAGTTGGGATCAAAACAACTTTGCTAGTCACTTCGGAGCCAAAAAATTATTTTGACAGCTATATTTCGGCAAAACTAGTTATAACGACTTAGTTTTTGAGCGAAATGACTTTTTAAGGCTTGTTGAGCTCCAAATGAGTCCCTAATACTTATTATAATATATTATATGTTCAAATACTCAGTTGGGATCAAAACAACTTTGCTATAGTCACTTCGAGCCCAAAAAATTATTTTAAGGCTATATTTCGGCAAAACTAATTATATGACTTAGTTTTTGCGCGAAAATGACTTTTTAAGGCTTGTTGGAGCTCCAAATGAGTCCCTAATACTTATTATAATATATTATATGTTCAAATACTTCAGTTGGGATCAAAACAACTTTGCTAGAGTCACTTCGGAGCCAAAAAAGTATTTTAAAGGCTATATTTCAGCAAAACAAATTATAAGGACTTAGTTTTTGCGCGAAATGACTTTTTAAGGCTTGTTGGAGCTCCAAATGAGTCCCTAATACTTATTATAATATATTATATTTTCAAATACTCAGTTGGGATCAAAACAACTTGCTAGAGTCACTTCGAGCAAAAAAGTATTTGAAGGCTATATTTCGGCAAAACTATTTATAAACGACTTAGTATTTTGCGAAATGAATTTTAAAGGCTTGTTGGGGCTCCAAATGAGTCCCTAATACTTATTATAATTATATTATATGTTCAATACTGAGTTGGGATCAAAACAACTTTGCTAGAGTCACTTCGGAGCCAAAAAAAGTATTTTGAAAGGCTATATTTCAGCAAAACAAAGTTATAAGGACTTAGTTTTTGCGCGAAATGAATTTTTAAGGCTTGTTGGAGCTCCTAAATGAGTCCCTAATACTTATTATAATATATTATATGTTCAAATCTCAGTTGGGATCAAAACACACTTTTCTAAGTCACTTCGGAGCAAAAAATTATTTTACATGCTATATTTCGAAAAAACTAATTATGATGAACTTAGTTTTTGTGCAAATGACTTTTTAAAGGCTTGGTGGAGCACCAAATGAGTCCTAATACTTATTATAATATATTATATATTCAATACTCAGTTGGATCAAAAAAACTTGCCTAGAGTCACTTGGAGCCAAAAAAGTATTTTAAAGGCTATATTTCGTCAAAACTAGTTATAAGACTTAGTTTTTGCGCGAAATGAATTTTTAAGGCTTGTTGGAGCTCCAAATGAGTCCCTAATACTATTATAATATATTATATGTTCAAAAACTTAGTTGGATCAAACAACATTGCTAGAGTCACTTCGGAGCTAAAAAGTATTTTACAAGCTATATTTCGGCAATACTAATTATAAGGACTTAGTTTTTGTGCGAAATGACTTTTTTAAGGCTTGTTGAGCTCCAAATGAGTCCCTAATACTTATTATATATATTATATGTTCAAATATCAGTTGGGATCTAAACAACTTTGGCTAGAGTCTCTTCGAGCCAAAAAAGTAGTTTAAAGGCTATATTAAGCAAAACAAATTATAAGGACTTAGTTTTTGCGCGAAATGACTTTTTAAGCTTGTTGGAGCTCCAAATGAGTCCCTAATACTTATTATAATATATTATATATTCAAATACTCAGTTGGGATCAAAAAACTTTGCTAGAGTCCTTCGGAGCCAAAAAACGTATTTTAAAAGGCTTATATTTCAGCAAAAACAAATTATAAGACTTAGTTTTGCGCGAAATGACTTTTTAAGGCTTGTTGGAGCTCCAAATGAGTCCCTAATACTTATTATAATATATTATATGTTCAAATATTCAGTTGGGATCATAACAACTTTGCTAGAGTCACTTCGGAGCAAAAAAATTATTTTACAGGCTATATTTTCGCAAAACTAATTATGATGACTTAGTTTTTTGCGCGAAATGACTTTTAAGGCTTGTTGGAGCTCCGAATGAGTCCCTAATCTTATTATAATATATTATCTGTTCAAATACTCAGTTGGGATCAAACAACCCTTGCTATAGTCAACTTCGGAGCCAAAAAAGTATTTTAAAGGCTATATTTAAGCAAAACTAATTATAAGGACTTAGTTTTTTGCGAAATGACTTTTTTAAGGCTTTTGGAGCTCCAAATGAGTCCCTAATACTTATTATAATATATTATATGTTCAAATACTCAGTTGGGATCAAAACAACTTTGCTAGAGTCACTTGGAGCAAAAAAGTATTTTAAAGGCTATATTTAAGCAAAACTAATTATAAGGACTTAGTTTTTTGCGCGAAATGACTTTTTAAGGCTTGTTGGAGCTCCAAATGAGTCCCTAATACTTATTATAATATATTATATGTTCAAATACTCAGTTGGGATCAAAACAACTTTGCTAGAGTCACTTTGGAGCCAAAAAAGTATTTTAAAGGCTATATTTCAGCAAAACAAATTATAAGGACTTAGTTTTTGCGCGAAATGACTTTTTAAGGCTTGTTGGAGCTCCAAATGAGTCCCTAATACTTATTATAATATATTATATGTTCAAATACTCAGTTGGGATCAAAACAACTTTGCTAGAGTCACTTCGGAGCCAAAAAAGTATTTTAAAGGCTATATTTCGGCAAAACAAATTATAAGGACTTAGTTTTTGCGCGAAATGACTTTTTAAGGCTTGTTGGAGCTCCAAATGAGTCCCTAATACTTATTATAATATATTATATGTTCAAATACTCAGTTGGGATCAAAACAACTTTGCTAGAGTCACTTTTCGAGCCAAAAAAGTATTTTAAAGGCTATATTTCGACAAAACTAATTATAAGGACTTAGTTTTTGCGCGAAATGACTTTTTAAGGCTTGTTGGAGCTCCAAATGAGTCCCTAATACTTATTATAATATATTATATGTTCAAATACTCAGTTGGGATCAAAACAACTTTGCTAGAGTCACTTCGGAGGCAAAAAAGTATTTTAAAGGCTATATTTCAGCAAAACAAATTATAAGGACTTAGTTTTTGCGCGAAATGACTTTTTAAGGCTTGTTGGAGCTCCAAATGAGTCCCTAATACTTATTATAATATATTATATGTTCAAATACTCAGTTGGGATCAAAACAACTTTGCTAGAGTCACTTCGGAGCCAAAAAAGTATTTTAAAGGCTATATTTCAGCAAAACAAATTATAAGGACTTAGTTTTTGCGCGAAATGACTTTTTAAGGCTTGTTGGAGCTCCAAATGAGTCCCTAATACTTATTATAATATATTATATGTTCAAATACTCAGTTGGGATCAAAACAACTTTGCTAGAGTCACTTCGGAGCCAAAAAAGTATTTTAAAGGCTATATTTCAGCAAAACAAATTATAAGGACTTAGTTTTTGCGCGAAATGACTTTTTAAGGCTTGTTGGAGCTCCAAATGAGTCCCTAATACTTATTATAATATATTATATGTTCAAATACTCAGTTGGGATCAAAACAACTTTGCTAGAGTCACTTGAGCCAAAAAGTATTTTAAAGGCTATATTTACAAAACTAATTATAAGGACTTAGTTTTTGCGCGAAATGACTTTTTTAAGGCTTGTTGGAGCTCCAAATGAGTCCCTAATACTTATTATAATATATTATATGTTCAAATACTCAGTTGGGATCAAAACAACTTTGCTAGAGTCACTTCGGAGCCAAAAAAGTATTTTAAAGGCTATATTTAAGCAAAACTAATTATAAGGACTTAGTTTTTGTGCGAAATGACTTTTTAAGGCTTGTTGGAGCTCCAAATGAGTCCCTAATACTTATTATAATATATTATATGTTCAAATACTCAGTTGGGATCAAAACAACTTTGCTAGAGTCACTTCGAGCCAAAAAAGTATTTTAAAGGCTATATTTAGCAAAACTAATTATAAGGACTTAGTTTTTTGCGCGAAATGACTTTTTTAAGGCTTGTTGGAGCTCCAAATGAGTCCCTAATACTTATTATAATATATTATATGTTCAAATACTCAGTTGGGATCAAAACAACTTTGCTAGAGTCACTTGAGCCAAAAAAGTATTTTAAAGGCTATATTTCAGCAAAACTAATTATAAGGACTTAGTTTTTTGCGAAATGACTTTTTTAAGGCTTGTTGGAGCTCCAAATGAGTCCCTAATACTTATTATAATATATTATATGTTCAAATACTCAGTTGGGATCAAAACAACTTTGCTAGAGTCACTTGAGCCAAAAAAGTATTTTAAAGGCTATATTTCAGCAAAACAAATTATAAGGACTTAGTTTTTGCGCGAAATGACTTTTTTAAGGCTTGTTGGAGCTCCAAATGAGTCCCTAATACTTATTATAATATATTATATGTTCAAATACTCAGTTGGGATCAAAACAACTTTGCTAGAGTCACTTGAGCCAAAAAAAGTATTTTAAAGGCTATATTTCAGCAAAACTAATTATAAGGACTTAGTTTTTGCGCGAAATGACTTTTTTAAGGCTTGTTGGAGCTCCAAATGAGTCCCTAATACTTATTATAATATATTATATGTTCAAATACTCAGTTGGGATCAAAACAACTTGATAGAGTCACTTCGGAGCCAAAAAAATTATTTTAAAGGCTATATTTGCCAAAACAATTATGAAGAACTTAGTTTTGCGCGAAATGACTTTTTAAGGCTTGTTGGAGCTCAAATGAGGTCCCTAATACTTATTATAATATATTATATATTCAAATACTCAGTTGGGATCAAAACAACTTTGCTAGGTCACTTCGGAGCAAAAATTATTTTAAGGCTTATATTTCGGCTAAAACTAATTATTATGACTTAGTTTTGCGCGAAATGACTTTTAAAGGCTTGTTGGAGCTCCAAATGAGTCCCTAATACTTATTATAATATTTATATGTGTCAAATACTCAGTTGGATCAAAACAACTTTGCTAGAGTCACTTCGGAGCCAAAAAAGTATTTTAAAGGGCTATATTTCAGCAAAACAAATTATAAGGACTTAGTTTTTGCGCGAAATGAATTTTTTAAGGCTTGTTGGAGCTCAAATGAGTCCTAATACTTATTATAATATATTATATGTTCAAATAACTCAGTTGGGATCAAAACAACTCGCTATAGTCACTTCGCGAAGCCAAAAAATGTCTTTTACAGCTATATTTCAGCAAAACAATTTATTATGACTTAGTTATGCGCGAATGACTTTTAAGGCTTGTTGGAGCGCCAAATAGTCCCTAATACTTATTATAATATATTATATGTTCAAATACTTAGTTGGGATCAAAACAACTTTGCTAGAGTCACTTCGGAGCCAAAAAGTATTTAAAGGACTATATTTCAGCAAAACAAATTATAAGGACTTAGTTTTTGCAGAAATGACTTTTTAAGCTTGTTGGAGCTCCAAATGAGTCCCTAATAACTTATATAATATATTATATGTTCAAATACTCAGTTGGATCAAAACAACTTTGCTAGAGTCCACTTCGGAGCAAAAAATTATTTTAAAGGCTATATTTCAGCAAAACCAATTATTAGGACTTAGTTTTTGCGCGAAATGACTTTTAAGGCTTGTTGGAGCTCCAAATGAGTCCCTAATACTTATTATAATATATTATATGTTCAAATACTCAGTTGGGATCAAACAACTTTGCTAGAGTCACTTCGAGCCAAAACAGTATTTTAAGGCTATATTTCTGCAAAACAAATTATAAGGACTTAGTTTTTGCGCGAAATGACTTTTTAAGGCTTGTTGGAGCTCCAAATGAGTCCCTAATACTTATTATAATATATTATATTCAAATACTCAGTTGGGATCAAAACAACTTTGCTAGAGTCACTTCGGAGCCAAAAAAAGTATTTTAAAGGCTATATTTCGGCAAAAACAAATTATAAGGACTTAGTTTTGCGCGAAATGACTTTTTAAGGCTTGTTGGAGCTCCAAATGAGTCCCTAATACTTATTATAATATATTATATGTTCAAATACTCATTTGGGATCAAACAACCTTTGCTAGAGTCACTTCGGAGCCAAAAAATTATTTTAAAGGCTATATTTCAGCAAAACTAATTATATGACTTAGTTTTTGCGCAAATGACTTTTTTAAGGCTTGTTGGAGCTCCGAAATGAGGCCCTAATACTTATTATAATATATTATATGTTCAAATACTCAGTTGGGATCAAAACAACCTTGCTATAGTCACTTCGGAGCCAAAAAAGTATTTGACAGGCTATATTTCGCAAAACTAATTATGATGACTTAGTTTTTGCGCGAAATGACTTTTTAAGGCTTGTTGGAGCTGCCAAATGAGTCCCTAATACTTATATAATATATTATATATTCAAATACTCAGTTGGGATCAAAACAACTTTGCTAGAGTCACTTCGGAGCCAAAAAAGTATTTTAAAGGCTATATTTCAGCAAAACAAATATATGGACTTAGTTTTTGCGCGAAATGACTTTTTCAAGGCTTGTTGGAGCGCCAAATGAGTCCCTAATACTTATTATAATATATTATGTTTCAAATCACCAGTTGGGATCAAAACAACTTTGCTAGAGTCACTTCGGAGCCAAAAAAGTATTTTAAAGGCTATATTTGGCAAAACTAATTATAAGGACTTAGTTTTTTGCGAAATGACTTTTTTAAGGCTTGTTGGAGCTCCAAATGAGTCCCTAATACTTATTATAATATATTATATGTTCAAATACTCAGTTGGGATCAAAACAACTTTGCTAGAGTCACTTGGAGCCAAAAAAGTATTTTAAAGGCTATATTTCGCAAAACATAATTATAAGGACTTAGTTTTTGCGCGAAATGACTTTTTAAGGCTTGTTGGAGCTCCAAATGAGTCCCTAATACTTATTATAATATATTATATGTTCAAATACTCAGTTGGGATCAAAACAACTTTGCTAGAGTCACTTGAGCCCAAAAAGTATTTTAAAGGCTATATTTCAGCAAAACTAATTATAAGGACTTAGTTTTTTGTGCGAAATGACTTTTTTAAGGCTTGTTGGAGCTCCAAATGAGTCCCTAATACTTATTATAATATATTATATGTTCAAATACTCAGTTGGGATCAAAACAACCTTTGCTATAGTCACTTCGGAGCAAAAATGTATTTTACAGGCTATATTTCAGGCAAAACTAATTATAAGGACTTAGTTTTTGCGCGAAATGACTTTTTAAGGCTTGTTGGAGCTCAAATGAAGTCCCTAATACTTATTATAGATATATTATATGTTCAAATACTCAGTTGGGATCAAAACAACTTTGCTAGAGTCACTTCGAGCCAAAAAAAGTATTTTAAAAGGCTATATTTTCAGCAAAACAAATTATAAGGACTTAGTTTTTGCGCGAAATGACTTTTTAAGGCTTGTTGGAGCTCCAAATGAGTCCCTAATACTTATTATAATATATTATTGTTCAAATACTCAGTTGGGATCAAAACAACTTTGCTAGAGTCACTTCGGAGCAAAAAAAGTATTTTAAAGGCTATATTTCAGCAAAACAAATTATAAGGACTTAGTTTTTGCGCGAAATGACTTTTTAAGGCTTGTTGGAGCTCCAAATGAGTCCCTAATACTTATTATAATAATATTATATTCAAATACTCAGTTGGTATCAAAACAACTTTGCTAGAGTCACTTCGGAGCCAAAAAAGTATTTTAAAAGCTATATTTCAGCAAAACAAATTATAAGGACTTAGTTTTTGCGCGAAATGACTTTTTAAGGCTTGTTGGAGCTCCAAATGAGTCCCTAATACTTATTATAATATATTATATGTTTAAATACTCAGTTGGGATCAAAACAACTTTGCTAGAGTCACTTCGGAGGCCAAAAAAGTATTTTAAAGGCTATATTTAGCAAAACAAATTATAAGACTTAGTTTTTGCGCGAAATGACTTTTTAAGGCTTGTTGGAGCTCCAAATGAGTCCCTAATACTTATTATAATATATTATATATTCAAATACTCAGTTGGATCAAAACAACCTTGCTAGAGTCACTTCGGAGGCAAAAAATTATTTTACAGGCTATATTTCGGCAAAACTAATTATGATGACTTAGTTTTTGCGCGAAATGACTTTTTAAGGCTTGTTGGAGCTCCAAATGAGTCCCTAATACTTATTATAATATATTATATTTTCAAATACTCAGTTGGGATCAAAACAACTTTGCTAGAGTCACTTCGGAGCCAAAAAATTATTTTAAAGGCTATATTTCGCAAAACAAATTATAAGGACTTAGTTTTGCGCGAAATGACTTTTTAAGGCTTGTTGAGCTCCAAATGAGTCCCTAATACTTATTATAATATATTATATGTTCAAATACTCAGTTGGGATCAAAACAACTTTGCTAGAGTCACTTCGGAGCCAAAAAAGTATTTTAAAGGCTATATTTCAGCAAAACAAATTATAAGGACTTAGTTTTTGCGCGAAATGACTTTTTAAGGCTTGTTGGAGCTCCAAATGAGTCCCTAATACTTATTATAATATATTATATGTTCAAATACTCAGTTGGGATCAAAACAACTTTGCTAGAGTCACTTCGGAGCAAAAAAGTATTTTAAAGGCTATATTTCAGCAAAACAAATTATAAGGACTTAGTTTTTGCGCGAAATGACTTTTTAAGGCTTGTTGGAGCTCCAAATGAGTCCCTAATACTTATTATAATATATTATATGTTCAAATACTCAGTTGGGATCAAAACAACTTTGCTAGAGTCACTTCGGAGCCAAAAAAGTATTTTGAAGGCTATATTTCAGGCAAAACTAGTTATAACGACTTAGTTTTTGCGCGAAATGACTTTTTAAGGCTTGTTGGAGCTCCAAATGAGTCCCTAATACTTATTATAATATATTATATGTTCAAATACTCAGTTGGGATCAAAACAACTTTGCTAGAGTCACTTCGGAGCCAAAAAAGTATTTTAAAGGCTATATTTCAGCAAAACAAATTATAAGGACTTAGTTTTTGCGCGAAATGACTTTTTAAGGCTTGTTGGAGCTCCAAATGAGTCCCTAATACTTATTATAATATATTATATGTTCAAATACTCAGTTGGGATCAAAACAACCTTGCTAGAGTCACTTCGGAGCCAAAAAAGTATTTTAAAGGCTATATTTTAGCAAAACAAATTATAAGGACTTAGTTTTTGCGCGAAATGACTTTTTAAGGCTTGTTGGAGCTCCAAATGAGTCCCTAATACTTATTATAATATACTATATATTCAAATACTCAGTTGGGATCAAAACAACTTTGCTAGAGTCACTTCGGAGCCAAAAAATTTATTTTAAAGGCTATATTTCAGCAAAACAAATTATAAGGACTTAGTTTTTGCGCGAAATGACTTTTTAAGGCTTGTTGGAGCTCCAAATGAGTCCCTAATACTTATTATAATATATTATATATTCAAATACTCAGTTGGATCAAAACAACTTTGCTAGAGTCACTTCGGAGCAAAAAAGTATTTTGAAGGCTATATTTCGGCAAAACTAGTTATAACGACTTAGTTTTTGCGCGAAATGAATTTTTAAGGCTTGTTGGAGCTCCAAATGAGTCTCTAATACTTATTATAATATATTATATGTTCAAATACTCAGTTGGGATCAAAACAACTTTGCTAGAGTCACTTCGGAGCAAAAAAATATTTTAAAGCTATATTTCAGCAAAACAAATTATAAGACTTAGTTTTTTGCGAAATGACTTTTTAAGGCTTGTTGGAGCTCCAAATGAGTCCCTAATACTTATATAATATATATATTCAAATACTCAGTTGGGATCAAAACAACTTGTATAGTCACTTCGGAGCCAAAAAAGTATTTTTAAGGCTATATTTCGGCAAAACAAATTATAAGACTTAGTTTTTGTGCGAAATGACTTTTTAAGGCTTGTTGGAGCTCCAAATGAGTCCTAATACTTATTATAATATATTATATGTTCAAATACTCAGTTGGGATCAAAACAACCTTGCTAGAGTCACTTCGGAGGCAAAAAAATTATTTTAAAGGCTATATTTCAGCAAAACTAATTATGATGACTTAGTTTTTGCGCGAAATGACTTTTTAAGGCTTGTTGGAGCTCCAAATGAGTCCCTAATACTTATTATAATATATTATATGTTCAAATACTCAGTTGGATCAAAACAACTTTGCTAGAGTCACTTCGGAGCCAAAAAAGTATTTTAAAGGCTATATTTAGCAAAACAAATTATAAGGACTTAGTTTTTGCGCGAAATGACTTTTTAAGGCTTGTTGGAGCTCCAAATGAGTCCCTAATACTTATTATAATATATTATATGTTCAAATACTCAGTTGGGATCAAAACAACTTGCTAGAGTCACTTCGGAGCCAAAAAAGTATTTTAAAGGCTATATTTCAGCAAAACAAATTATAAGACTTAGTTTTTGCGCGAAATGACTTTTTAAGGCTTGTTGGAGCTCCAAATGAGTCCCTAATACTTATTATAATATATTATATGTTCAAATACTCAGTTGGGATCAAAACAACTTTGCTAGAGTCACTTCGGAGCCAAAAAAGTATTTTAAAGGCTATATTTCAGCAAAACAAATTATAAGGACTTAGTTTTTGCGCGAAATGACTTTTTAAGCCTTGTTGGAGCTCCAAATGAGTCCTAATACTTATTATAATATATTATATATTCAAATACTCAGTTGGGATCAAAACAACTTTGCTAGAGTCACTTCGGAGCCAAAAAAGTATTTTAAAGGCTATATTTCAGCAAAACAAATTATAAGGACTTAGTTTTTGCGCGAAATGACTTTTTAAGGCTTGTTGGAGCTCCAAATGAGTCCCTAATACTTATTATAATATATTATATGTTCAAATACTCAGTTGGGATCAAAACAACTTTGCTAGAGTCACTTCGGAGCCAAAAAAGTATTTTACAGGCTATATTTCAGCAAAACAAATTATAAGGACTTTGTTTTTGCGCGAAATGACTTTTTAAGGCTTGTTGGAGCTCCAAATGAGTCCCTAATACTTATTATAATATATTATATGTTCAAATACTCAGTTGGGATCTAAACAACTTTGCTAGAGTCACTTCGGAGCCAAAAAGTATTTTAAAGGCTATATTTAGGCAAAACAAATTATAAGGACTTAGTTTTTTCGCGAAATGACTTTTTAAGGCTTGTTGGAGCATCAAATGAGTCCCTAATACTTATTATAATATATTATATGTTCAAATACTCAGTTGGGATCAAAACAACTTTGCTAGAGTCACTTCGTAGCCAAAAAAGTATTTTAAAGGCTATATTTTAGCAAAACAAATTATAAGGACTTAGTTTTTGCGCGAAATGAATTTTTAAGGCTTGTTGGAGCTCCAAATGAGTCCCTAATACTTATTATAATATATTATATATTCAAATACTCAGGTGGGATCAAAACAACTTTGCTAGAGTCACTTCGGAGCCAAAAAAGTATTTTGAAGGCTTTATTTCGGCAAAACTAGTTATAACGACTTAGTTTTTGCGCGAAATGACTTTTTAAGGCTTGTTGGAGCTCCAAATGAGTCCCTAATACTTATTATAATATATTATATGTTCAAATACTCAGTTGGGATCAAAACAACTTTGCTAGAGTCACTTCGGAGCCAAAAAAAGTATTTTAAAGGCTATATTTCGCAAAACAAATTATAAGGACTTAGTTTTTGCGCGAAATGACTTTTTAAGGCTTGTTGGAGCTCCAAATGAGTCCCTAATACTTATTATAATATATTATATGTTCAAATACTCAGTTGGGATCGAAAACAACCTTGCTATAGTCACTTCGGAGCCAAAAAATTATTTTACAGGCTATATTTCGGCAAAACTAATTATAATGACTTAGTTTTTGCGCGAAATGACTTTTTAAGGCTTGTTGGAGCTCCAAATGAGTCCCTAATACTTATTATAATATATTATATGTTCAAATACTCAGTTGGGATCAAAAACAACTTGCTAGAGTCACTTCGGAGCAAAAAAGTATTTTAAAGGCTATATTTCAGCAAAACAAATTATAAGGACTTAGTTTTTGCGCGAAATGAACTTTTTAAGGCTTGTTGGAGCTCAAATGAGTCCCTAATACTTATTATAATATATTATATGTTCAAATACTCAGTTGGGATCAAAACAACTTTGCTAGAGTCACTTCGGAGCCAAAAAAGTATTTTAAAGGCTATATTTCGGCAAAACTAGTTATAACGACTTAGTTTTTGCGCGAAATGAATTTTTAAGGCTTGTTGGAGCTCCAAATGAGTCCCTAATACTTATTATAATATATTATATGTTCAAATACTCAGTTGGGATCAAAACAACTTTGCTAGAGTCACTTCGGAGCCAAAAAAGTATTTTAAAGGCTATATTTCAGCAAAACAAATTATAAGGACTTAGTTTTTGCGCGAAATGACTTTTTAAGGCTTGTTGGAGCTCCAAATGAGTCCCTAATACTTATTATAATATATTATATGTTCAAATACTCAGTTGGGATCAAAACAACTTTGCTAGAGTCACTTCGGAGCCAAAAAAGTATTTTAAAGGCTATATTTCAGCAAAACAAATTATAAGGACTTAGTTTTTGTGCGAAATGACTTTTAAGGCCTTGTTGAGCTCCAAATGAGTCTTAATACTTATTATAATTATATATATTCAAATACTCAGTTGGGATCAAAACAACTTTGCTAGAGTCACTTCGGGAGCAAAAAAGTATTTTAAGGCTATATTTCAGCAAACATATTATAAGGACTTAGTTTTTGCGCGAATGAATTTTAAAGGCTTGTTGGAGCTCCAATGAGTCCTAATACTTATTAAATATATTATTGTTCAAATACTCAGTTGGGATCAAAACAACTTTTGCTAGAGTCACTTCGGAGCCAAAAAATGTATTTTAAAGGCTATATTTCAGCAAAACAAATTATAAGGACTTAGTTTTTTGCGCGAAATGACTTTTTAAGGCTTGTTGGAGCTCCAAATGAGTCCCTAATACTATTATAATATTTTATATGTTTTAAATACTCAGTTGGATCAAAACAACTTGCTAGTGTCACTTCGGAGGCAAAAAAGTATTTTAAAGGCTATATTTCAGCAAAACAAATTATAAGACTTAGTTTTTGCGCGAAATGACTTTTTAAGGCTTGTTGGAGCTCCAAATGAGTCCCTAATACTTATTATAATATATTATATGTTCAACTACTCAGTTGGGATGAAAACAACTTGCTATAGTCACTTCGAGCAAAAAAAGTATTTTAAGGCTATATTTCGGCAAAACTAGTTATAATGACTTAGTTTTTGCGCGAAATGACTTTTTAAGGCTTGTTGGAGCTCCAAATGAGTCCCTAATACTTATTATAATATATTATATGTTCAATACTCAGTTGGGATCAAAACAACTTGCTAGAGTCACTTCGGAGCCAAAAAAGTATTTTAAAGCTATATTTCAGCAAAACAAATTATAAGGACTTAGATTTTTGCGCGAAATGACTTTTTAAGGCTTGTTGGAGCTCCAAATGAGACCCTAAAACTTATTATAATATAATATATGTTCAAATACTCAGGTTTGGATCAAACAACTTTACTAGAGTCACTTCGGAGCCAAAAAAGTATTTTAAAAGGCTATATTTCAGCAAAACAAATTTAAGGACTTAGTTTTGCGCGAAATGACTTTTTAGGCTTGTTGGAGCTCCAAATGAGTCCCTAATACTTATTATAATATATATATGTTCAAATACTCAGTTGGGATCAAAACAACTTTGCTAGAGTCACTTCGGAGGCCAAAAATTATTTTAAAGGCTATATTTCAGCAAAAACAAATTAAGAGTGACTTAGTTTTTGCGCGAAATGACTTTTTAAGGCTTGTTGGAGCTCCAAATGAGTCCTAATACTTATTATAATATATTATATTTTCAAATACTCAGTTGGGATCAAAACAACTTTGCTAGAGTCACTTCGGAGCCAAAAAATTATTTTAAAGGCTATATTTTCGCAAAAACAAATTATAATGACTTAGTTTTTGCGCGAAAATGATTTTTTAAGGCTTGTTGGAGTCCAAATGAGTCCCTAATACTTATCTATAATATATTATATGTTCAAATACTCAGTTGGCGATCAAACAACCTTGCTAAGTCACTTCGGAGCCAAAAAGATATTTTAAAGCTATATTTCAGCAAAAACAAATTATAAGGACTTAGTTTTTGCGCGAAATGAACTTTTTAAGGCTTGTTGAGCTCCAAATGAGTCCCTAATACTTATTATAATATATTATATGTTCAAATACTCAGTTGGGATCAAAACAATCTTGCTAGAGTCACTTCGGAGCTAAAAAATTAATTTACCACAGGCTATATTTGCCAAAACTAATATGATGACTTAGTTTTTGCGCGAAATGACTTTTTAAGGCTTGTTGGAGCACCAAATGAGTCCCCTAATACTTATTATAATATATTAGATATTTTCAAATACTCAGTTGGATCAAAATAACTTTGCTAGAGTCACTTCGGAGCCAAAAAAGTATTTTAAGGCTTCATTTCGCAAAAACAAGTTATAACGGACATAGTTTTTGCGCGAAATACATTTTAATGCTTGTTGGAGCTCCAAATGAGTCCCTAATACTTATTATAATATATTATATGTTCAAATACTCAGTTGGGATCAAAACAACTTTGCTAGAGTCACTTCGGAGCCAAAAAAGTATTTTAAAGGCTATATTTCAGCAAAACAAATTATAAGGACTTATTTTTGCGCGAAATGACTTTTTAAGGCTTGTTGGAGCTCCAAATGAGTCCCTAATACTTATTATAATATATTATATGTTCAAATACTCAGTTGGATCAAAACAACTTTGCTAGAGTCACTTCGGAGCCAAAAAGTATTTTAAAGGCTATATTTCAGCAAAACAAATTATAAGGACTTAGTTTTGCGCGAAATGACTTTTTAAGGCTTGTTGGAGCTCCAAATGAGTCCCTAATACTTATTATAATATATTATATGTTCAAATACTCAGTTGGATCAAAACAACTTTGCTAGAGTCACTTCGGAGCTAAAAAAGTATTTTAAAGGCTATATTTCGGCAAAACAAATTATATGACTTAGTTTTTGCGCGAAATGACTTTTTAAGGCTTGTTGGAGCTCCAAATGAGTCCCTAATACTTATTATAATATATTATATGTTCAAATACTCAGTTGGGATCAAAACAACTTTGCTAGAGTCACTTCGGAGCCAAAAAGTATTTTAAAGGCTATATTTAAGCAAAACAAATTATAAGGACTTAGTTTTTGCGCGAAATGATTTTTTAAGGCTTGTTGGAGCTCCAAATGAGCCCCTAATACTTATTATAATATATTATATGTTCAAATACTCAGTTGGGATCAAAACAACTTTGCTAGAGTCACTTCGGAGCAAAAAATTATTTTACAGACTATATTTCGAAAAAACTAATTATGATGACTTAGTTTTTGCGCGAAATGACTTTTTAAGGCTTGTTGGAGCTCCAAATGAGTCCCTAATACTTATTATAATATATTATATGTTCAAATACTCAGTTGGGATCAAAACAACCTTGCTATAGTCACTTCGGAGCCAAAAAATTATTTTACAGGCTATATTTCGGCAAAACTAATTATGATGACTTTGTTTTTGCGCGAAATGACTTTTTAAGGCTTGTTGAGCTGCCAAATGAGTCCCTAATACTTATTATATATATTATATGTTCAAATACTCAGTTGGGATCAAAACAACTTTGCTAGAGTCACTTCGGAGCCAAAAAAGTATTTTAAAGGCTATATTTCAGCAAAACAAATTATAAGGACTTATTTTTGCGCGAAATGACTTTTTAAGGGCTTGTTGGAGCTCAAATGAGTCCCTAATACTTATTATTAATATATTATATGTTCAAATACTCAGTTGGATATAAACAACTTTGCTAGGAGTCACTTCGGAGCCAAAAAAGTATTTAAAGGCTATATTTCTAGCAAAACAAATTATAAGGACTTAGTTTTTGCGTGAAATGACTTTTTAAGGCTTGTTGGAGCTCAAAATGAGTCCCTAATACTTATTATAATATATATATGTTCAAATACTCAGTTGGGATCTAAACAACCTTGCTATAGTCACTTCGGAGCCAAAAAAGTATTTTAAAGGCTATATTTCAGCAAAACAAATTATAAGGACTTAGTTTTTGCGCGAAATGACTTTTTAAGTCTTGTTAGAGCTCCAAATGAGTCCCTAATACTTATTATAATATATTATATATTCAAATACTCAGTTGGGATCAAAACAACTTTGCTAGAGTCACTTCGGAGCCAAAAAGTATTTTAAAGGCTATATTTCAGCAAAACAAATTATAAGGACTTAGTTTTTGCGCGAAATGACTTTTTAAGGCTTGTTGGAGCTCCAAATGAGTCCCTAATACTTATTATAATATATTATATGTTCAAATACTCAGTTGGGATCAAAACAACCTTGCTATAGTCACTTCGGAGCAAAAAAGTATTTTAAGGCTATATTTTCGCAAAACAAATTATAAGGACTTGTTTTTGCGCGAAATGACTTTTTAAGGCTTGTTGGAGCTCGAAATGAGTCCCTAATACTTATTATAATATATTATATGTTCAAATACTCAGTTGGGATCAAAACAACTTTGCTAGAGTCACTTCGGAGCCAAAAAGTATTTTGAAGGCTATATTTTCGGCAAAACTAGTTATAACGGATTAGTTTTTGCGCGAATGAAATTTTTAAGCTTGTTGGAGCTCCAAATGAGTCCCTAATACTTATTATAATATAGTATATGTTCAAATACTCAGTTGGGATCAAAACAACTTTGCTAGAGTCACTTCGGAGCCAAAAAGTAATTTTAAGGCTATATTTCAGCAAAAACAAATTATAAGGACTTAGTTTTGCGCGAAATGACTTTTTAAGGCTTGTTGGAGCTCCAAATGAGTCCCTAATACTTATTATAATATATTATATGTTCAAATACTCAGTTAGGATCAAAACAACTTTGCTAGAGTCACTTCGGAGCCAAAAAAGTATTTTAAAGCTATATTTCAGCAAAACAAATTATAAGGACTTAGTTTTTGCGCGAAATGACTTTTTAAGGCTTGTTGGAGCTCCAAATGAGTCCCTAATACTTATTATAATATATTATATGTTCAAATACTCAGTTGGGATCAAAACAACTTTGCTAGAGTCACTTGAGCCAAAAAAGTATTTTAAAGGCTATATTTCAGCAAAACTAATTATAAGGACTTAGTTTTTGCGCGAAATGACTTTTTAAGGCTTGTTGGAGCTCCAAATGAGTCCCTAATACTTATTATAATATATTATATGTTCAAATACTCAGTTGGGATCAAAACAACTTTGCTAGAGTCACTTGAGACAAAAAAAGTATTTTAAAGGCTATATTTCGGCAAAACAAATTATAAGGACTTAGTTTTTTTGCGAAATGACTTTTTAAGGCTTGTTGGAGCTCCAAATGAGTCCCTAATACTTATTATAATATATTATATGTTCAAATACTCAGTTGGGATCAAAACAACTTTGCTAGAGTCACTTCGGAGCCAAAAAAGTATTTTAAAGGCTATATTTCAGCAAACAAATTATAAGGACTTAGTTTTTGCGCGAAATGACTTTTTAAGCTTGTTGGAGCTCCAAATGAGTCCTAATACTTATTATAATATATTATATATTCAAATACTCAGTTGGGATCAAAACAACTTGCTTGAGTCACTTCGGAGCCAAAAAAGTATTTTAAAGGCTATATTTCAGCAAAACAAATTATAAGGACTTAGTTTTTGCGCGAAATGACTTTTTAAGGCTTGTTGGAGCTCCAAATGAGTCCCTAATACTTATTATAATATATTATATGTTCAAATACTCAGTTGGGATCAAACCACCTTTGCTAGAGTCACTCGGAGCCAAAAAGTATTTTAAAGGCTATATTCAGCAAAACAAATTATAAGGACTTAGTTTTTGCGCGAAATGACTTTTTAAGGCTTGTTGGAGCTCAAAATGAGTCCCTAATACTTATTATAATATATTATATGTTCAAATACTCAGTTGGGATCAAAACAACTTTGCTAGAGTCACTTCGGAGCCAAAAAAGTATTTTAAAGGCTATATTTCAGCAAAACAAATTATAAGGACTTAGTTTTTTGCGCGAAATGACTTTTTAAGGCTTGTTGGAGCTCCAAATGAGTCCCTAATACTTATTATAATATATTATATGTTCAAATACTCAGTTGGGATCAAAACAACTTTGCTAGAGTCACTTCGGAGCCAAAAAAGTATTTTCGAAGGCTATATTTCGGCAAAACAAATTATAACGACTTAGTTTTTTGCGCGAAATGACTTTTTAAAGCTTGTTGGAGCTCCAAATGAGTCCCTAATACTTACTATAACATATTATATGTTCAAATACTTAGTTGGGATCAAAACAACCTTGCTAGAGTCACTTCGGAGCCAAAAAAGTATTTTAAAGGCTATATTTCAGCAAAACAAATTATAAGGACTTAGTTTTTGCGCGAAATGACTTTTTAAGCCTTGTTGGAGCTCCAAATGAGTCCCTAATACTTATTATAATATATTATATATTCAAATACTCAGTTGGGATCAAAACAACTTTGCTAGAGTCACTTCGGAGCCAAAAAAGTATTTTAAAGGCTATATTCAGGCAAAACAAATTATAATGACTTAGTTTTTGCGCGAAATGACTTTTTAAGGCTTGTTGGAGCTCCAAATGAGTCCCTAATACTTATCTAAATATATTATATGATTCAAATACTCAGTTGGGATTCAAACAACCTTTGCTAGAGTCATTTCGGAGCCAAAAAAGTATTTTACAGGCTATATTTTAGCAAAACAAATTATGATGACTTATTTTTTGTCGCGAAATGACTTTTTTAAGGCTTGTTGGAGCTCCAAATGAGTCCCTAATACTTATTATATATTTATAGTTCAAATACTCAGTTGGGATCAAAACAACCTTGCTATAGTCACTTCGGAGCTAAAAAATTATTTTAAAGGCTATATTTCAGCAAAACAAATTATAATGACTTAGTTTTTGCGCGAAATGACTTTTTAAGGCTTGTTGGAGCTCCAAATGAGTCCCTAATACTTATTATAATATATTATATGTTCAAATACTCAGTTGGGATCAAAACAACTTTGCTAGAGTCACTTCGGAGCCAAAAAAGTATTTTAAAGGCTATATTTCAGCAAAACAAATTATAAGGACTTAGTTTTTTGGGCGAAATGACTTTTTAAGGCTTGTTGGAGCTCCAAATGAGTCCCTAATACTTATTATAATATATTATATGTTCAAATACTCAGTTGGGATCAAAACAACTTTGCTAGAGTCACTTCGGAGCCAAAAAAGTATTTTAAAGGCTATATTTCACTAAAACTAATTATAAGGACTTAGTTTTTGCGCGAAATGACTTTTTTAAGGCTTGTTGGAGCACCAAATGAGTCCCTAATACTTATTATAATATATTATATGTTCAAATACTCAGTTGGGATCAAAACAACTTTGCTAGAGTCACTTGGAGCCAAAAAATTATTTTACAGGCTATATTTCGCCAAAACTAATTATGATGACTTAGTTTTTGCGCGAAATGACTTTTTAAGCTTGTTGGAGCTCCAAATGAGTCCCTAATACTTATTATAATATATTATATGTTCAAATACTCAGTTGGGATCAAAACAACTTTGCTAGAGTCACTTCGGAGCCAAAAAAGTATTTTGAAGGCTATATTTCAGGCAAAACAAGTTATAACGGACTTAGTTTTTGCGCGAAATGACTTTTTAAGCTTGTTGGAGCTCCAAATGAGTCCCTAATACTTATATAATATTTATATGTTCAAATACTCAGTTGGGATCAAAACAACTTTGCTAGAGTCACTTCGGAGGCAAAAAAGTATTTTAAAGGCTATATTTCAGCAAAACAAATTATAAGGACTTAGTTTTGCGCGAAATGACTTTTTAAGGCTTGTTGGAGCGCCAAATGAGTCCCTAATACTTATTATAATATATTATATATTCAATTACTCAGTTGGGATCAAAACAACTTTGCTAGAGTCACTTGAGCCAAAAAAGTATTTTAAAGGCTATATTTTCACAAAACAAATTATAAGGACTTAGTTTTTGCGCGAAATGACTTTTTTAAGGCTTGTTGGAGCTCCAAATGAGTCCCTAATACTTATTATAATATATTATATGTTCAAATACTCAGTTGGGATCAAAACAACTTTGCTAGAGTCACTTGGAGCCAAAAAGTATTTTAAAGGCTATATTTCAAGCAAAACAAATTATAAGGACTTAGTTTTTGCGCGAAATGACTTTTTAAGGCTTGTTGGAGCTCCAAATGAGTCCCTAATACTTATTATAATATATTATATGTTCAAATACTCAGTTGGGATCAAAACAACTTTGCTAGAGTCACTTGAGCAAAAAATTATTTTAAAGGCTATATTTTGGCAAAACTAATTATAAGGACTTAGTTTTTACGCGAAATGACTTTTTTAAGGCTTGTTGGAGCTCCAAATGAGTCCCTAATACTTATTATAATATATTATGTTCAAATACTCAGTGGGATCAAATCACTTTGCTAGAGTACTTCGGAGCCTAAAAAATATTTTACAGCTTATATTTCGCAAAAACTAATTATGAAGACTTAGTTTTTTCGCGAAATGACTTTTAGGCTTGTTGGAGCTCCAAATGAGTCCCTAATACTTATTATAATACTATATATGCTTTCAAATACTCAGTTGGGATCAAAACAACTTTGCTAGAGTCACTTCGGAGCCAAAAAAGTATTTTAAAGGCTATATTTCGCAAAACAAATTATAAGACTTAGTTTTTGCTGCGAAATAAATTTTTTAAGCTTGTTGGAGCTCCAAATGAGCTCCTAATACTTATTTATAATATATTATATGTTCAAATACTTAGTTGGGATCAAAAACAACATTGCTAGAGTCACTTCGGAACCAAAAAATGTATTTTAAAGGCTATATTTCAGCAAAACAAATTATAAGGACTTAGTTTCTGCGCGAAATGACTTTTTAAGGCTTGTTGGAGCTCCAAATGAGTCCCTAATACTTATAATAATATATTATATATTCAAATACTCAGTTGGGTTCAAAACAACTTGCTAGAGTCACTTCGGAGCCAAAAAAGTATTTTAAAGGCTATATTTCGGCAAAACAAATTATAAGGACTTAGTTTTGCGCGAAATGACTTTTTAAGGCTTGTTGGAGCTCCAAATGAGTCCCCTAATACTTATTATAATATATTATTAGTTCAAATACTCAGTTGGGATCAAAACAACTTTGCTAGAGTCATTCGGAGCCAAAAAATTAATTTAAAGGCTATATTTCAGCAAAACAAATTATAAGGACTTAGTTTTTGCGCGAAATGACTTTTAAGGCTTGTTGGAGCTCCAAATGAGTCCCTAATACTTATTATAATATATTATATGTTCAAATACTCAGTTGGGATCAAAACAACCTTGCTATAGTCACTTCGAGCTAAAAAATTATTTTAAAGAGCTATATTTCAGCAAACAAATTATAAGACTTAGTTTTGCGCGAAATGACTTTTTAAGGCTTGTTGAAGCTCCAAATAGTCCCTAATACTTATTATAATATATTATACTTTCAAATACTAGTTTGGGATCAAAACAACTTTGCTAGAATCACTTCGGAGCCAAAACAAGTATTTTAAAGCTATATTTCGGCAAAACTAATTATAAGGACTTAGTTTTTTGCGGCAAATGACTTTTCAAGGCTTGTTTGGAGCTCCAAATGAGTCCCAATACTTATTATAATATATTATATGTTCAAATACTCAGTTGGGATCAAAACAACTTTGCTAGAGTCACTTCGGAGCCAAAAAAGTATTTTAAAGGCTATAGTTTCAGCAAAACAAATTATAAGGACTTAGTTTTTGCGCGAAATTACTTTTAAGGCTTGTTGAGATCTCAAATGAGTCTCCTAATACTTATTATAATATATTATATGTTCAAATACTCAGTTGGGATCAAAACAACTTGCTAGAGTCACTTCGGAGCTAAAAAATTATTTTAAAGGGCTATATTTCGGCAAAACAAATTATAAGGACTTAGTTTTCTGCGAAATGACTTTTTAAGGCTTGTTGGAGCTCCAAATGAGTCCCTAATACTTATTATAATAATTTATATGTTCAAATACTCAGTTGGGAATCAAAACAACTTTGCTAGAGTCACTTCGGAGCCAAAAAAAGTATTTTGAAAGGCCTATATTTCACGAAAACAAATTATAAGGACTTAAGTTTTAGCGCGAAATGACTTTTTTAAGACGTTGTTGGCGCTCCAAATGAGTCCTTAATACTTTATTATAAATATATTAATATTTCAAAAACCTAGTTGGGATCAAACAACCTTGCTAGAGTCAATTTCGGAGCCAAAAAAGATTTCTAAGGCTACATTTCAGCCAAAACAAGTTATAACGGACTTAGTTTGGCGCGAAATGATGTTTAAAGCTTGTATGGGAGCGCCAAATGAGTCCCTAAATACTTTATTATAATATACTATAATGTCAAATACTCAGTTGGGATCAAAACAACTTTGCTAGAGTCACTTCGGAGCCAAAAAATTATTTTAAAGGCTATATTTTAGCAAAACAAATTATAAGGACTTAGTTTTTGCGCGAAATGACTTTTTAAGGCTTGTTGGAGCTCCAAATGAGTCCCTAATACTTATTATAATATATTATATGTTCAAATACTCAGTTGGGATCAAAACAACTTTGCTAGAGTCACTTCGGAGCAAAAAATTATTTTAAAGGCTTTATTTCAGCAAAACTAATTATAATGACTTAGTTTTTGCGCGAAATGAATTTTTAAGGCTTGTTGGAGCTCCAAATGAGTCCCTAATACTTATTATAATATATTATATGTTCAAATACTCAGTTGGGATCAAAACAACTTTGCTAGAGTCACTTCGGAGCCAAAAAAGTATTTTAAAGGCTATATTTCAGCAAAACAAATTATAAGGACTTAGTTTTTGCGCGAAATGACTTTTTAAGGCTTGTTGGAGCTCCAAATGAGTCCCTAATACTTATTATAATATATTATATGTTCAAATACTCAGTTGGGATCAAAACAACTTTGCTAGAGTCACTTTGAGCCAAAAAAGTATTTTAAAGGCTATATTTCAGCAAAACAAATTATAAGGACTTAGTTTTTGCGCGAAATGACTTTTTTAAGGCTTGTTGGAGCTCCAAATGAGTCCCTAATACTTATTATAATATATTATATGTTCAAATACTCAGTTGGGATCAAAACAACTTTGCTAGAGTCACTTGAGACCAAAAATTATTTTAAGGCTATATTTCGACAAAACTAATTATAAGGACTTAGTTTTTGCGCGAAATGACTTTTTAAGGCTTGTTGGAGCCCCAAATGAGTCCCTAATACTTATTATAATATATTATATGTTCAAATACTCAGTTGGGATCAAAACAACTTTGCTAGAGTCACTTTGAGCCAAAAAAGTATTTTAAAGGCTATATTTCGGCAAAACAAATTATAAGGACTTAGTTTTTTGCGCGAAATGAACTTTTTAAGGCTTGTTGGAGCTCCAAATGAGTCCCTAATACTTATTATAATATATTATATGTTCAAATACTCAGTTGGGATCAAAACAACTTTGCTAGAGTCATTTGAGCAAAAAAATATTTTAAAGGCTATATTTTGCCAAAACTAATTATAAGGACTTAGTTTTTGCGCGAAATGACTTTTTTAAGGCTTGTTGGAGCACCAAATGAGTCCCTAATACTTATTATAATATATTATATGTTCAAATACTCAGTTGGGATCAAAACAACTTTGCTAGAGTCATTTGAGCCAAAAAAGTATTTTAAAGGCTATATTTGGCAAAACTAGTTATAAGGACTTAGTTTTTGCGCAAATGAATTTTTAAGGCTTGTTGGAGCTCCAAATGAGTCCCTAATACTTATTATAATATATTATATGTTCAAATACTCAGTTGGGATCAAAACAACTTTGCTAGAGTCACTTGGAGCCAAAAAATTATTTAAAGGCTATATTCGACAAAACAAATTATAAGGACTTAGTTTTTGCGCGAAATGACTTTTTTAAGGCTTGTTGGAGCTCCAAATGAGTCCCTAATACTTATTATAATATATTATATGTTCAAATACTCAGTTGGGATCAAAACAACTTTGCTAGAGTCACTTGGAGCCAAAAAATTATTTTAAAGGCTATATTTGCCAAAACAAATTATAAGGACTTAGTTTTTGCGCGAAATGACTTTTTAAGGCTTGTTGGAGCTCCAAATGAGTCCCTAATACTTATTATAATATATTATATGTTCAAATACTCAGTTGGGATCAAAACAACTTTGCTAGAGTCATTGAGAAAAAAAGTATTTTAAAGGCTATATTTCAGCAAAACTAGTTATAAGGACTTAGTTTTTGCGCGAAATGACTTTTTTAAGGCTTGTTGGAGCACCAAATGAGTCCCTAATACTTATTATAATATATTATATGTTCAAATACTCAGTTGGGATCAAAACAACTTTGCTAGAGTCATCTTGGAGCCAAAAAAGTATTTTAAAGGCTATATTTCAGCAAAACAAGTTATAAGGACTTAGTTTTTGCGCGAAATGAACTTTTTAAGGCTTGTTGGAGCTCCAAATGAGTCCCTAATACTTATTATAATATATTATATGTTCAAATACTCAGTTGGGATCAAAACAACTTTGCTAGAGTCACTTGAGCAAAAAATTATTTTAAAGGCTATATTTCGACAAAACTAATTATAAGGACTTAGTTTTTGCGCGAAATGACTTTTTTAAGGCTTGTTGGAGCTCCAAATGAGTCCCTAATACTTATTATAATATATTATATGTTCAAATACTCAGTTGGGATCAAAACAACTTTGCTAGAGTCACTTGAGCCAAAAAAGTATTTTAAAGGCTATATTTCGCAAAACAAATTATAAGGACTTAGTTTTTGCGCGAAATGACCTTTTTAAGGCTTGTTGGAGCTCCAAATGAGTCCCTAATACTTATTATAATATATTATATGTTCAAATACTCAGTTGGGATCAAAACAACTTTTGCTAGAGTCAGCCAAAAAAGTATTTTAAAGGCTATATTTCACAAAACTAATTATAAGGACTTAGTTTTTGCGCGAAATGACTTTTTTAAGGCTTGTTGGAGCACCAAATGAGTCCCTAATACTTATTATAATATATTATATGTTCAAATACTCAGTTGGGATCAAAACAACTTTGCTAGAGTCACTTGGAGCCAAAAAAGTATTTTGAAGGCTATATTTTGCCAAAACTAGTTATAAGGACTTAGTTTTTTGCGCGAAATGACTTTTTTAAGGCTTGTTGGAGCTCCAAATGAGTCCCTAATACTTATTATAATATATTATATGTTCAAATACTCAGTTGGGATCAAAACAACTTTGCTAGAGTCACTTGAGACCAAAAAGTATTTTAAAGGCTATATTTCAGCAAAACAAATTATAAGGACTTAGTTTTTGCGCGAAATGACTTTTTAAGGCTTGTTGGAGCCCCAAATGAGTCCCTAATACTTATTATAATATATTATATGTTCAAATACTCAGTTGGGATCAAAACAATTTTGCTAGAGTCACTTGGAGCCAAAAAATTATTTTAAAGGCTATATTTCAGCAAAACAAATTATGAGGACTTAGTTTTTGCGCAAATGACTTTTTTAAGGCTTGTTGGAGCTCCAAATGAGTCCCTAATACTTATTATAATATATTATATGTTCAAATACTCAGTTGGGATCAAAACAACTTTGCTAGAGTCACTTGAGACCAAAAAAGTATTTTAAAGGCTATATTTAGCAAAACTAATTATAAGGACTTAGTTTTTGCGCGAAATGACTTTTTAAGGCTTGTTGGAGCACCAAATGAGTCCCTAATACTTATTATAATATATTATATGTTCAAATACTCAGTTGGGATCAAAACAACTTTGCTAGAGTCACTTGAGCCAAAAAAGTATTTTAAAGGCTATATTTCAGCAAAACTAGTTATAAGGACTTAGTTTTTGCGCGAAATGAATTTTTAAGGCTTTTTGGAGCTCCAAATGAGTCCCTAATACTTATTATAATATATTATATGTTCAAATACTCAGTTGGGATCAAAACAACTTTGCTAGAGTCACTTTGAGCCAAAAAGTTTTTAAAGGCTATATTTCGGCAAAACTAATTATAAGGACTTAGTTTTTTGCGAAATGACTTTTTTAAGGCTTTGTTGGAGCCCCAAATGAGTCCCTAATACTTATTATAATATATTATATGTTCAAATACTCAGTTGGGATCAAAACAACTTTGCTAGAGTCACTTGGAGCCAAAAAAAGTATTTTAAAGGCTATATTTGCCAAAACTAATTATAAGGACTTAGTTTTTGCGCAAATGACTTTTTAAGGCTTGTTGGAGCTCCAAATGAGTCCCTAATACTTATTATAATATATTATATGTTCAAATACTCAGTTGGGATCAAAACAACTTTGCTAGAGTCACTTGACAAAAAGTATTTTAAAGGCTATATTTCAACGAAACAAATTATAAGGACTTAGTTTTTGCGCGAAATGACTTTTTTAAGGCTTGTTGGAGCACCAAATGAGTCCCTAATACTTATTATAATATATTATATGTTCAAATACTCAGTTGGGATCAAAACAACTTTGCTAGAGTCACTTCGGAGCCAAAAAAGTATTTTAAAGGCTATATTTCAGCAAAACAAATTATAAGGACTTAGTTTTTGCGCGAAATGACTTTTTAAGGCTTGTTGGAGCTCCAAATGAGTCCCTAATACTTATTATAATATATTATATGTTCAAATACTCAGTTGGGATCAAAACAACTTTGCTAGAGTCACTTGAGCAAAAAAGTATTTTAAAGGCTATATTTCAGCAAAACTAATTATAAGGACTTAGTTTTTGCGCGAAATGACTTTTTTAAGGCTTGTTGGAGCTCCAAATGAGTCCCTAATACTTATTATAATATATTATATGTTCAAATACTCAGTTGGGATCAAAACAACTTTGCTAGAGTCACTTGAGCCAAAAAGTATTTTTTAAAGCTTTATTTCGGCAAAACTAGTTATAAGGACTTAGTTTTTGCGCCAAAATGAAACTTTTTAAGGCTTGTTGGAGCTCCAAATGAGTCCCTAATACTTATTATAATATATTATATGTTCAAATACTCAGTTGGGATCAAAACAACTTTGCTAGAGTCAATGAGCAAAAAATTATTTTAAAGGCTATATTTGCGGCAAAACTAATTATAAGGACTTAGTTTTTTGCGCGAAATGACTTTTTAAGGCTTGTTGGAGCACCAAATGAGTCCCTAATACTTATTATAATATATTATATGTTCAAATACTCAGTTGGGATCAAAACAACTTTGCTAGAGTCACTTGGAGCCAAAAAAGTATTTTAAAGGCTATATTTCGGCAAAACTAATTATAAGGACTTAGTTTTTTGCGCGAAATGAATTTTTAAGGCTTGTTGGAGCTCCAAATGAGTCCCTAATACTTATTATAATATATTATATGTTAAATACCAGTTGGGATCAAAACAACTTTGCTAGTGTCGCTTCGGAGGCCAAAAATGTATTTTGAAGGCTTATTTCGACAAAACTAGTTATAACGACTTAGTTTTTGCGCGAATTGAATTTTTAAAGGATTGTTGGAGCACCAAATGGTCGCCTAACACTTAGTATAATATATTATATGCTTCAAATACTCAGCTGGGATCGAAAACCAACTTTGCTTGAGTCTCTTAGGAGCCAAAAAATGTATTTATAGGGCTTATTATTTCGGCAAAACAAGTTATAACGACTTAGTTTTTGCGCGAAATGAATTTTAAGGCTTGTTGTTGCTGTCAAATGGAGTCCGTAATAATTATTCTAATATATTATATGTTCAAATAATCAGTTGGGATCGTAACAACTTTGATAGAGTCTCTTTCGGAGCCAAAAAAGTATTTAAAGACGATATTTCGGCAAAAACTAATTATAATGACTTAGTTTTTGCGCGAAATGACTTTTAAGGCTTGTGAGCTCCAATGAGTCCCAATACTTATTATAATAAGTTATATGTTCAAATACTCATTTGGGATCAAACAACTTTGCTAGAGTCACTTCGGAGCCAAAAAAGTATTTTAAGGCTATAGTTCTGCAAAACTATTTATAATGACTTAGTTTTTGCGCGAAATGACTTTTAGGCTTGTTCGAGCTCTAAATGAGTCCCTAATACTTAATTATAATATATTTATATGTTCAAATACCAGTGTGGATCAAAACAACTTTGCTATAGTCACTTCGAGCCAAAAAAGTATTTTAAGGGCTATATTTCGGCAAAACTATTTATACGACTTAGTTTTTGCGCGAAATGAATTTTTAAGGCTTGTTGGAGCTCGAAATGAGTCCCTAATACTTATTATAATATATTATATGTTCAAATACTCAGTTGGGATCATAACAACTTTGCTAGAGTCACTTCGGAGCCAAAAAAGTGTTTTAAGGCTATATTTTAGCAAAACTAATTATAAGGACTTAGTTTTTGCCGAAATGACTTTTTAAGGCTTGTTGGAGCTCCAAATGAGTCCCTAATACTTATTATAATATATTATATGTTCAAATACTCAGTTGGGATCAAAACAACTTTGCTAGAGTCACTTGAGCAAAAAAATATTTTAAAGGCTATATTTCAACAAAACAAATTATAAGGACTTAGTTTTTCGCGAAATGACTTTTTAAGGCTTGTTGGAGCTCCAAATGAGTCCCTAATACTTATTATAATATATTATATGTTCAAATACTCAGTTGGGATCAAAACAACTTTGCTAGAGTCACTTCGAGCCAAAAAATTATTTTAAAGGCTATATTTCGCAAAACTAGTTATAATGACTTAGTTTTTGCGCAAATGAATTTTTAAGGCTTTTGGAGCTCCAAATGAGTCCCTAATACTTATTATAATATATTATATGTTCAAATACTCAGTTGGGATCAAAACAACTTTGCTAGAGTCACTTGAGCAAAAAATTATTTTTAAAGGCTATATTTCACAAAACTAATTATAAGGACTTAGTTTTTGCGCGAAATGACTTTTTAAGGCTTGTTGGAGCCCCAAATGAGTCCCTAATACTTATTATAATATATTATATGTTCAAATACTCAGTTGGGATCAAAACAACTTTGCTAGAGTCACTCGGAGCCAAAAAATTATTTTAGCTAGTTATTTCAGCAAAACTAATTATAAGGACTTAGTTTTTGCGCGAAATGACTTTTTAAGGCTTGTTGGAGCTCCAAATGAGTCCCTAATACTTATTATAATATATTATATGTTCAAATACTCAGTTGGGATCAAAACAACTTTGCTAGAGTCACTTTGAGCCAAAAAAGTATTTTAAAGGCTATATTTCAGCAAAACAAATTATAAGCGACTTAGTTTTTGCGCGGAAATGAATTTTTTAAGGCTTGTTGGAGCACCAAATGAGTCCCTAATACTTATTATAATATATTATATGTTCATATACTCAGTTGGGGAGTAAAACAACTTGCTATATCACTTCGGAGACAAAAATGTAGTTTATAGGGCTATATTTCTGCAAAACTAGTTTAACGACTTGGTTTTTGGCAGCGAAAGGACTTTGTAAGGCTTGTTCGAGCTCCAAATGGGTCCCTAATACTTATTCTAACAGATTATATGTTAAAATACTCAGTTGGGATCTTGAACAACTTTGGCTAGAGTCACTTCGGAGCCAAAAACGTATTTTAGAAGGCTATATTTCAGTAAACCTAATTTGATGGACTTTGTTTTTCCGCGTATGACTTTTGTAAGGCTTGTTTGGAGCTCAAAATGAGTCTCGAATACTTATTATAATATATTATAGGTTCAAATACTCTGTTGGGTTCAAAACAGCTTTGCAACAGTCAGCTTCGGAACCAAAATAGTATTTTGAAGGCTTTATTTTAGGCAAAACTAGTTTTGAAGGACTTAGTTTTTTGCGGCGAATTGTACTTTTAAGCTTGTTGGGAGCTCCAAATGAGTCCCTAATACTTATTATAATATATTATATGTTCAAATACTCAGTTGGGATCAAAACAACTTTGCTAGAGTCACTTGGAGCCAAAAAATTATTTTAAAGGCTATATTTCAGCAAAACTAGTTATAAGGACTTAGTTTTTCGCGAAATGACTTTTTAAGGCTTGTTGGAGCCCCAAATGAGTCCCTAATACTTATTATAATATATTATATGTTCAAATACTCAGTTGGGATCAAAACAACTTTGCTAGAGTCACTTCGGAGCCAAAAAAGTATTTTAAAGGCTATATTTTAGCAAAACAAATTATAAGGACTTAGTTTTTGCGCAAATGATTTTTTAAGGCTTGTTGGAGCTCCAAATGAGTCCCTAATACTTATTATAATATATTATATGTTCAAATACTCAGTTGGGATCAAAACAACTTTGCTAGAGTCACTTCGAGCAAAAAAATTATTTTAAAGGCTATATTTTGCCAAAACTAATTATAATGACTTAGTTTTTGCGCGAAATGACTTTTTAAGGCTTGTTGGAGCCCCAAATGAGTCCCTAATACTTATTATAATATATTATATGTTCAAATACTCAGTTGGGATCAAAACAACTTTGCTAGAGTCACTTCGGAGCCAAAAAAGTATTTTGAAGGCTATATTTCGGCAAAACTAGTTATGATGACTTAGTTTTTGCGCGAAATGATTTTTTAAGGCTTGTTGGAGCTCCAAATGAGTCCCTAATACTTATTATAATATATTATATGTTCAAATACTCAGTTGGGATCAAAACAACTTTGCTAGAGTCCTTGACCAAAAAAGTATTTTAAAGGCTATATTTCACAAAACAAATTATAAGGACTTAGTTTTTTCGCGAAATGACTTTTTAAGGCTTGTTGGAGCACCAAATGAGTCCCTAATACTTATTATAATATATTATATGTTCAAATACTCAGTTGGGATCAAAACAACTTTGCTAGAGTCACTGGAGCCAAAAAAGTATTTTGAAGGCTATATTTCGGCAAAACTAGTTATAAAGACTTAAGTTTTTGCGCGAATTTACTTTTTAAGGCTTGTTGGAGCTCCAAATGAGTCCGTAATACTTATTATAATATATTATATGTTCAAATACTCCAGTTGGGATCAGAAACAACTTTGTTAGAGTCTCTTCGGAGCCAAAAAAGTATTTTAAAGGCTATATTTCGCAAAACTAATTTTAACGACTCTAGTTTGCTGCTGAATTGTAGTTTTAAGGCTTGTTGGAGCTCCTAATGAGTCCTAATTACTTATTTAATATATTATATTTCAAAATACTCAGTTGGGATCGAAACAACTTTGGCTAGAGTCTCTTAGGAGCAAAAAAGTATTTTAAGAGCTATTTCGGCAAACTAGTTATAAGCACTTAGTTTTTAGCGCGAAAATGAATTTTAAGGCTTGTTGGAGCTCCGAATCAGAGTCCTAATACGTGTATGATAGATTTATTTTCAAATACTTCAGTTGGGATCGAAACAACTTTGCTAGAGTCACTTGGAGCAAAAAAGTATTTTAAAGGCTATATTTCAGCAAAACAAATTATAAGGACTTAGTTTTTTGCGCGAAATGACTTTTTAAGGCTTGTTGGAGCACCAAATGAGTCCCTAATACTTATTATAATATATTATATGTTCAAATACTCAGTTGGGATCAAAACAACTTTGCTAGAGTCACTTGAGCCAAAAAAGTATTTTAAAGGCTATATTTCGGCAAAACTAGTTATAAGGACTTAGTTTTTTGCGCGAAATGAATTTTTAAGGCTTGTTGGAGCTCCAAATGAGTCCCTAATACTTATTATAATATATTATATGTTCAAATACTCAGTTGGGATCAAAACAACTTTGCTAGAGTCACTTGGAGCAAAAAATTAATTTAAAGGCTATATTTCGACAAAACTAATTATAAGGACTTAGTTTTTGCGCGAAATGACTTTTTAAGGCTTGTTGGAGCCCCAAATGAGTCCCTAATACTTATTATAATATATTATATGTTCAAATACCTAGTTGGGATCAAAACAACTTTGCTAGAGTCTCTTCGAGCCAAAAAAGATTTTAAAGGCTATATTTCGGCAAAACTATTAAAGGAATTAGTTTTTGCCGCAAATGACTTTTTAAGGCTTGTTGGAGCCTCAAATGAGTCCCTAATACGTATTATAATATATATATGTTTCAAATACTCAGTTGGGATCGAAACAACTTCGTTAGAGTCTCTTCGGAGCAAAAAAGTATTTTAAAGGCTATATTCGAGCAAAACTAGTTATAAGGACTTAGTTTTTGCGCGAATTGACGTTTTAAGGCTTGTTGGAGCTCTAAATGAGTCCTTAATACTTATTATAATATATTATATGTCAAATACTCAGTTGGGATCGAAAACAACTTGCTAGAGTCACTTTAGGAGCCAAAAAAGTATTTTAAAGGCTATATTCGCAAAACAAGTTATAAGGACTTAGTTTTGCGCGAAATGACTTTTTAAAGGCTTGTTTGGAGCTCCGAAATGAGTCCCTAATACTTATTATAATATATTATATTTTCAAATACGCAGTTGGGATCAAAACAACTTTGCCTAGAGTCACTTCGGGAGCCAAAAACAGTATTTTAAAGGCTATATTTCAGCAAAACAATTTAGACGGACTTAGTTTTCGGGGCGAAATGACTTTTTAAGCTTGTTTGGAGCTCCAAATGAGTCCTAATACTTATTATAATATAGTATATGTTCAAATACTCAGTTGGGATCAAAACAACTTTGCTAGAGTCACTTCGGAGCTAAAAAAGTATTTTAAAGGCTTATTTGAGCAAAACTAATTATAAGACTTAGTTTTTGCGCGAATTGACTTTTAAGGCTTGTTGAGCTCCAAATGAGTCCCTAGTACTTTTATAATATATTATATTTCAAATACTCCTGTTGGGATTATAACAACTTGCTATAGTCACTTCGGAGCCAAAAAAGTATTTAAAGGCGATATTTCGCAAAACAAGTTATAAGGACTTAGTTTTTGCGCGAAATGACTTTTTAAGGCTTGTTGGAGCTCCAAATGAGTCCCTAATACTTATTATAATATATTATATGTTCAAATACTCAGTTGGGATCAAAACAACTTTGCTAGAGTCACTTTGGAGCCAAAAAAGTATTTTGAAGGCTATATTTCGGCAAAACAAATTATAAGGACTTAGTTTTTTGCGCGAAATGACTTTTTTAAGGCTTGTTGGAGCTCCAAATGAGTCCCTAATACTTATTATAATATATTATATGTTCAAATACTCAGTTGGGATCAAAACAACTTTGCTAGAGTCACTTGGAGCCAAAAAAGTATTTTAAAGGCTATATTTCAGCAAAACTAGTTATAATGACTTAGTTTTTGCGCGAAATGACTTTTTTAAGGCTTGTTGGAGCTCCAAATGAGTCCCTAATACTTATTATAATATATTATATGTTCAAATACTCAGTTGGGATCAAAACAACTTTGCTAGAGTCACTTCGGAGCCAAAAAAGTATTTTAAAAAGCTATATTTAGAAAACTAGTTATAAGGACTTAGTTTTTGCGCAAATGACTTTTTAAGGCTTGTTGGAGCTCCAAATGAGTCCCTAATACTTATTATAATATATTATATGTTCAAATACTCAGTTGGGATCAAAACAACTTTGCTAGAATGAGCCAAAAAAATATTTTAAAGGCTATATTTCACAAAACAAATTATAAGGACTTAGTTTTTGCGCGAAATGACTTTTTTAAGGCTTGTTGGAGCTCCAAATGAGTCCCTAATACTTATTATAATATATTATATGTTCAAATACTCAGTTGGGATCAAAACAACTTTGCTAGAGTCACTTCGGAGCCAAAAAAGTATTTTAAAGGCTATATTTCGGCAAAACTAATTATAAGGACTTAGTTTTTGCGCGAAATGACTTTTTCAGGCTTGTTGGAGCTCCAAATGAGTCCCTAATACTTATTATAATATATTATATGTTCAAATACTCAGTTGGGATCAAAACAACTTTGCTAGAGTCACTTGGAGCCAAAAAATTATTTTAAAGGCTATATTTGGCAAAACTAATTATAAGGACTTAGTTTTTGCGCGAAATGACTTTTTAAGGCTTGTTGGAGCTCCAAATGAGTCCCTAATACTTATTATAATATATTATATGTTCAAATACTCAGTTGGGATCAAAACAACTTTGCTATAGTCACTTGAGCCAAAAAAGTATTTTAAAGGCTATATTTGCCAAAACAAGTTATAAGGACTTAGTTTTTTCGCGAAATGACTTTTTAAGGCTTGTTGGAGCTCCAAATGAGTCCCTAATACTTATTATAATATATTATATGTTCAAATACTCAGTTGGGATCAAAACAACTTTGCTAGAGTCACTTGAGCCAAAAAAGTATTTTAAAGGCTATATTTGACAAAACTAGTTATAAGGACTTAGTTTTTGCGCGAAATGACTTTTTAAGGCTTGTTGGAGCTCCAAATGAGTCCCTAATACTTATTATAATATATTATATGTTCAAATACTCAGTTGGGATCAAAACAACTTTGCTAGAGTCACTGAGCAAAAAGTATTTTGAAGGCTATATTTCGCAAAACTAGTTATAAGGACTTAGTTTTTGCGCGAAATGACTTTTTAAGGCTTGTTGGAGCTCCAAATGAGTCCCTAATACTTATTATAATATATTATATGTTCAAATACTCAGTTGGGATCAAAACAACTTTGCTAGAGTCACTTGAGCCAAAAAATTATTTTAAAGGCTATATTTGAAAAACTAATTATAAGGACTTAGTTTTTGCGGAAATGACTTTTTTAAGGCTTGTTGGAGCACCAAATGAGTCCCTAATACTTATTATAATATATTATATGTTCAAATACTCAGTTGGGATCAAAACAACTTTGCTAGAGTCACTTGGAGCCAAAAAAGTATTTTTAAGGCTATATTTCAGCAAAACTAATTATAATGACTTAGTTTTTATGCGCGAAATGAATTTTTAAGGCTTGTTGGAGCTCCAAATGAGTCCCTAATACTTATTATAATATATTATATGTTCAAATACTCAGTTGGGATCAAAACAACTTTGCTAGAGTCACTTGGAGCAAAAAAATATTTTAAAGGCTATATTTCGGCAAAACTAATTATAAGGACTTAGTTTTTTGCGAAATGACTTTTTTAAGGCTTGTTGGAGCACCAAATGAGTCCCTAATACTTATTATAATATATTATATGTTCAAATACTCAGTTGGGATCAAAACAACTTTGCTAGAGTCACTTGGAGCCAAAAAAGTATTTTAAAGGCTATATTTGAAGCAAAACTAGTTATAACGACTTAGTTTTTGCGCGAAATGAATTTTTAAGGCTTGTTGGAGCTCCAAATGAGTCCCTAATACTTATTATAATATATTATATGTTCAAATACTCAGTTGGGATCAAAACAACTTTGCTAGAGTCATTTGGAGCCAAAAAATTATTTTAAAGGCTATATTTGAGCAAAACTAATTATAAGGACTTAGTTTTTCGCGAAATGAATTTTTAAGGCTTGTTGGAGCACCAAATGAGTCCCTAATACTTATTATAATATATTATATGTTCAAATACTCAGTTGGGATCAAAACAACTTTGCTAGAGTCACTTGGAGCCAAAAAATTATTTTAAAGCTTTATTTAAAAACTAATTATAAGGACTTAGTTTTTGCGTGAAATGAATTTTTAAGGCTTGTTGGAGCTCCAAATGAGTCCCTAATACTTATTATAATATATTATATGTTCAAATACTCAGTTGGGATCAAAACAACTTTGCTAGAGTCACTTCAAAAAAAGTATTTTAAAGGCTATATTTCAGCAAAACTAATTATAAGGACTTAGTTTTTTCGCGAAATGACTTTTTAAGGCTTGTTGGAGCACCAAATGAGTCCCTAATACTTATTATAATATATTATATGTTCAAATACTCAGTTGGGATCAAAACAACTTTGCTAGAGTCACTTGGAGCCAAAAAAGTATTTTAAAGGCTATATTTCAAGCAAAAACAAATTATAAGGACTTAGTTTTTGCGCCGAAATGACTTTTTTAAGGCTTGTTGGAGCTCCAAATGAGTCCCTAATACTTATTATAATATATTATATGTTCAAATACTCAGTTGGGATCAAAACAACTTTGCTAGAGTCACTTTGAGCCAAAAAATTATTTTAAAGGCTATATTTCAACAAAACTAATTATAAGGACTTAGTTTTTGCGCGAAATGACTTTTTTAAGGCTTGTTGGAGCCCCAAATGAGTCCCTAATACTTATTATAATATATTATATGTTCAAATACTCAGTTGGGATCAAAACAACTTTGCTAGAGTCACCTTGAGCCCAAAAAATTATTTTAAAGGCTATATTTTGGCAAAACTAATTATAATGACTTAGTTTTTGCGCAAATGAATTTTTAAGGCTTGTTGGAGCTCCAAATGAGTCCCTAATACTTATTATAATATATTATATGTTCAAATACTCAGTTGGGATCAAAACAACTTTGCTAGAGTCACTTCGGACTAAAAAAGTATTTTAAAGGCTATATTTCGGCAAAACAAATTATAAGGACTTAGTTTTTGCGCGAAATGACTTTTTAAGGCTTGTTGGAGCACCAAATGAGTCCCTAATACTTATTATAATATATTATATGTTCAAATACTCAGTTGGGATCAAAACAACTTTGCTAGAGTCACTTCAGAGCCAAAAAAGTATTTTAAAGGCTATATTTGCCAAAACTAGTTATAAGGACTTAGTTTTTGCGCGAAATGAATTTTTAAGGCTTGTTGGAGCTCCAAATGAGTCCCTAATACTTATTATAATATATTATATGTTCAAATACTCAGTTGGGATCAAAACAACTTTGCTAGAGTCACTTCGGAGCCAAAAAATTATTTTAAAGGCTATATTTGCGACAAAACTAATTATAAGGACTTAGTTTTTGCGCGAAAGACTTTTTAAGGCTTGTTGGAGCCCAAATGAGTCCCTAATACTTATTATAATATATTATATGTTCAAATACTCAGTTGGGATCAAAACAACTTTGCTAGAGTCACTTTGAGCAAAAAATTATTTTAAGGCTATATTTGCAAAACTAGTTATAAGGACTTAGTTTTTTCGCGAAATGACTTTTTTAAGGCTTGTTGGAGCTCCAAATGAGTCCCTAATACTTATTATAATATATTATATGTTCAAATACTCAGTTGGGATCAAAACAACTTTGCTAGAGTCATCTTGAAAAAAGTATTTTAAAGGCTATATTTCAAAGAAACTAATTATAAGGACTTAGTTTTTTGCAGCGAAATGACTTTTTTAAGGCTTGTTGGAGCTCCAAATGAGTCCCTAATACTTATTATAATATATTATATGTTCAAATACTCAGTTGGGATCAAAACAACTTTGCTAGAGTCACTTCGGAGCCAAAAAAGTATTTTAAAGGCTATATTTCGGCAAAACTAGTTATAACGACTTAGTTTTTGCGCAAAATGAATTTTTAAGGCTTTTTGGAGCTCCAAATGAGTCCCTAATACTTATTATAATATATTATATGTTCAAATACTCAGTTGGGATCAAAACAACTTTGCTAGAGTCACTTGAGCAAAAATTATTTTAAAGGCTATATTTCACAAAACTAATTATAAGGACTTAGTTTTTGCGCGAAATGACTTTTTTAAGGCTTGTTGGAGCCCCAAATGAGTCCCTAATACTTATTATAATATATTATATGTTCAAATACTCAGTTGGGATCAAAACAACTTTGCTAGAGTCACTTGGAGCAAAAAAATTATTTTAAAGGCTATATTTCGGCAAAACTAATTATAAGGACTTAGTTTTTTGAAATGACTTTTTAAGGCTTGTTGGACCTCCAAATGAGTCCCTAATACTTATTATAATATATTATATGTTCAAATACTCAGTTGGGATCAAAACAACTTTGCTAGAGTCACTTGGAGCCAAAAAAAAGTATTTTAAAGGCTATATTTCGACAAAACAAATTATAAGGACTTAGTTTTTGCGCGAAATGACTTTTTTAAGGCTTGTTGGAGCACCAAATGAGTCCCTAATACTTATTATAATATATTATATGTTCAAATACTCAGTTGGGATCAAAACAACTTTGCTAGAGTCACTTGAGCCAAAAAATTATTTTAAAGGCTATATTTTGGCAAAACTAGTTATAATGACTTAGTTTTTGCGCGAAATGAATTTTTAAGGCTTGTTGGAGCTCCAAATGAGTCCCTAATACTTATTATAATATATTATATGTTCAAATACTCAGTTGGGATCAAAACAACTTTGCTAGAGTCACTTGAGCCAAAAAAGTATTTTAAAGGCTATATTTACCCAAAACTAATTATAAGGACTTAGTTTTTGCGCAAAATGACTTTTTAAGGCTTGTTGGAGCTCCAAATGAGTCCCTAATACTTATTATAATATATTATATGTTCAAATACTCAGTTGGGATCAAAACAACCTTGCTAGAGTCACTTGAGCCAAAAAATTATTTTAAAAGGCTATATTTACCAAAACTAATTATGATGACTTAGTTTTTGCGCGAAATGAATTTTTAAGGCTTGTTGGAGCTCCAAATGAGTCCCTAATACTTATTATAATATATTATATGTTCAAATACTCAGTTGGGATCAAAACAACTTTGCTAAGTCACTTGAGCCAAAAAAAGTATTTTAAAAGGCTATATTTCGACAAAACTAATTATAAGGACTTAGTTTTTGCGCGAAATGACTTTTTAAGGCTTGTTGGAGCACCAAATGAGTCCCTAATACTTATTATAATATATTATATGTTCAAATACTCAGTTGGGATCAAAACAACTTTGCTAGAGTCACCTTGAGCCAAAAAAGTATTTTGAAGGCTATATTTCGGCAAAACTAGTTATAAGGACTTAGTTTTTGCGCGAAATGACTTTTTAAGGCTTGTTGGAGCTCCAAATGAGTCCCTAATACTTATTATAATATATTATATGTCTAATACTCAGTTGGGATCATAACAACTTTGCTGAGTCACTTCGGAGCCAAAAAAGTATTTTAAAGGCTATATTTCGGCAAAACTAGTTATGATGACTTAGTTTTTGCGCGAAATGAATTTTTAAGGCTTGTTGGAGCTCCAAAGAGTGCCCTAATACTTATATAATATATTATATGTTCAAATACTTCAGTTGGGATCAAAACAACTTGCTAGAGTCACTTCGGAGCACAAAAGTATTTTAAAGGCTATATTTCGGCAAACTAGTTAGACTCTAGTTTTTGTGCGAAATGAATTTTTAAGGCTTGTTGGAGCTCCAAATGAGTCCCTAATACAGTTTATAATATATTAGATGTTCAAATACTCATTTGGGATCAAACAAACTTTGCTAGTGTCACTTCGGAGCCAAATAATTATTTTTAAGGGCTATATTCGGCTAAAACTAGTTATGATGACTTAGTTTTTGCTGCGAAATGACTTTTTAAGGCTTGTTGGAGCTCCAAATGAGTCCCTAATACTTATTATAATATATTATTTGTTCAAATACTCAGTTGGGATCAAACAACTTTGCTAAGTCCCTTCAGGAGCCAAAAAAGTATTTTGAAGGCTATATTTCGGCAAAACTATTATGATGACTTAGTTTTTGCGCGAAATGAATTTTTAAGGCTTGTTGGAGCTCCAAATGAGTCCCTAATACTTATTATAATATTTTATAAGTTCAATACTAGTTGGGATCAAAACAACTTTGGTAGAGTCACTTCGGAGCCAAAAAAGTATTTTGAAGGCTATATTTCGGCCAAAACTAATTATTAAGGACTTAGTTTTTGCGCGAAATGACTTTTTAAGGCTTGTTGGAGCTCCAAATGAGTCCCTAATACTTATTATAATACTATATGTTCAAATACTCAGTTGGGATCAAAAAACTTTGCTTGAGTCACTTCGGAGCAAAAAAGTATTTTTAAAGGCTTATATTTCAGCAAAACAAATTATAAACGGACTTAGTTTATGCGCGAAATTAATTTTTAAGGGCTAGTTGGAGCTCCAAATGAGTCTCCTAATACTTATTAATATAGTAATATTTTCAAATACTCAGTGGGATCAAAAAACCCTTGTCTAGTCACTACGGAGCCAAAAAATAATTTTCAAGCTAATATTTCTGCAAAACTAATTTATGATGACTTAGTTTTTAGCGAAATGACTTTTTAAGTGCTTGTGGAGCTCCCAAATGAGTCCCCTAATAGTATTAGTAATATATTATATGTCCAATACTCATTTAGGATCAAACAACTTTGCTAAGTCACTTCGAGCGAAAAATTATTTTAAAGGACTCTATTTCCAGCAAAACATATTATAAGACTTAGTTTTTGCGAAATGACTTTTTAAGGCTTGTTGGAGGCTCCAAATGAGTCCCTAATACTTATATAATATATTATATGTTCAAATACTCAGTTGGGATCAAAACAACTTTGCTAGAGTCACTTCGGAGCCAAAAAAGTATTTTAAGGCTATATTTCGGCAAAACTAGTTATAACGACTTAGTTTTGCGCGAAATGAATTTTAAGGCTTGTTGGAGCTCCAAATGAGTCCCTAATACTTATATAATATATTATATGTCAAAGACTCATTGGGATCAAAACAACTTTGCGAGAGTCACTTCGGAGCCAAAAAAGTATTTTAAAGCTATATTTCAGCAAACTATTATAAGGACTTAGTTTTTGCGCGAAAATGAATGTTTAAGGCTTGTTGGAGCTCCAAATGAGTCCCTAATACTTATTATAATTATTATTTGTCAATACTCAGTTGGGATCAAAACAACTTTGCTAGTGTCTCTTCGGAGCCAAAAAATATTTTAAGGCTATATTTCGGCAAAACTATTATAACGACTTAGTTTTGCGCGAAATCAATTTTTAAGGCTTGTTGGAGCTCCAAATGAGTCCCTAATACTTATTATAATATATTATATGTTCAAATACTCAGTTGGGATCAAAACAACCTTTGCTAGAGTCACTTCGGAGCCAAAAAAGTATTTTAAGGCTATATTTCGGAAAACTAGTTATGATCACTTGTTTTTGGGCAAAATGAATTTTAAGGCTTGTTGGAGCTCGAAATGAGTCCTTAATACTTATTATAATATATTATATGTTCAAATACTCAGTTGGGATCAAAACAACTTTGCTAGAGTCTTTCGGAGCCAAAAAAGTATTTTGAAGGCTATATTTCGGCTAAACTAGTTATGACGACTAGTTTTTGCGCGAAATGAATTTTTAAGGCTTGTTGGAGCTCCAAGATGAGTCCCTAATACTTATTATAATATAGTATATGTTCAAATACTCAGTTGGGATTCAAAACAACTTTGCTAGAGTCACTTCGGAGCCAAAAAAGTATTTGAAGGCTATATTTCGGTAAAACTAATTATACGACTTAGTTTTGCGCGAAATGAATTTTTTAAGGCTTGTTGGAGCTCCAAATGAGTCCCTAATACTTATTATAATATATTATATGTTCAAATACTCAGTTGGGATCAAAACAACTTTGCTAGAGTCACTTGAGCAAAAAAATATTTTAAAGGCTATATTTCAACGAAACTAGTTATAAGGACTTAGTTTTTGCGCGAAATGACTTTTTAAGGCTTGTTGGAGCACCAAATGAGTCCCTAATACTTATTATAATATATTATATGTTCAAATACTCAGTTGGGATCAAAACAACTTTGCTAGAGTCACTTGGGAGCCAAAAAAGTATTTTAAAGGCTATATTTCGGCAAAACTAATTATAAGGACTTAGTTTTTCGCGAAATGACTTTTTTAAGGCTTGTTGGAGCTCCAAATGAGTCCCTAATACTTATTATAATATATTATATGTTCAAATACTCAGTTGGGATCAAAACAACTTTGCTAGAGTCACTTGGAGCAAAAAAATTATTTTAAAGGCTATATTTCGCAAAACTAATTATAATGACTTAGTTTTTGCGCGAAATGAATTTTTAAGGCTTGTTGGAGCTCAAATGAGTCCTAATACTTATTATAATATATTATATGTCAAATACTCAGTTGGGATCAGAAACAACTTTGCTAGAGTCACTTCGGAGCCAAAAAAGTATTTTGAAGGCTATATTTCGGCAAAACTAGTTATGATCGACTTAGTTTTTGCGCGAAATGACTTTTTAAGGCTTGTTGGAGCTCAAATGAGTCCCTAATACTTATTATAATATTTTATATGTTCAATACTAGTTGGGATCAAAACAACTTTGCTAGAGTCACTTCGGAACCAAAAAAGTATTTTAAGGCTATATTTCGGCAAAACTAGTTATACGACTTAGTTTTTGCGCAAAATGAATTTTTAAGGCTTGTTGGAGCTCCAAATGAGTCCCTAATACTTATTATAATATATTATATGTTCAAATACTCAGTTGGGATCAAAACAACTTTGCTAGAGTCACTTCGGAGCCCAAAAAAGTATTTTAAGGCTATATTTCGCAAAACTAGTTATAACGACTTAGTTTTTCGGCGAAATGAATTTTTAAGGCTTGTTGGAGCTCCAAATGAGCCCCTAATACTTATTATAATATATTATATGTTCAAATACTCAGTTGGGATCAAAACAACTTTGCTAGAGTCACTTTGGAGCAAAAAATTATTTTTAAAGGCTATATTTGCCAAAACTAATTATAATGACTTAGTTTTTGCGAAATGACTTTTTAAGGCTTGTTGGAGCCCCAAATGAGTCCCTAATACTTATTATAATATATTATATGTTCAAATACTCAGTTGGGATCAAAACAACTTTGCTAGAGTCACTTGGAGCCAAAAAAATTATTTTTAAGGCTATATTTAGCAAAACTAGTTATGAGGACTTAGTTTTTGCGCGAAATGAATTTTTTAAGGCTTGTTGGAGCTCCAAATGAGTCCCTAATACTTATTATAATATATTATATGTTCAAATACTCAGTTGGGATCAAAACAACTTTGCTAGAGTCCTTGAGCAAAAAAATATTTTAAAGGCTATATTTCAAAAACTAATTATAAGGACTTAGTTTTCGCGAAATGACTTTTTAAGGCTTGTTGGAGCACCAAATGAGTCCCTAATACTTATTATAATATATTATATGTTCAAATACTCAGTTGGGATCAAAACAACTTTGCTAGAGTCACTTGAGCCAAAAAAGTATTTTAAAGGCTATATTTCGGCAAAACTAGTTATAACGACTTAGTTTTTTGCGCAAATGAATTTTTAAGGCTTGTTGGAGCTCCAAATGAGTCCCTAATACTTATTATAATATATTATATGTTCAAATACTCAGTTGGGATCAAAACAACTTTGATAGAGTCACTTGAGCAAAAAAATTATTTTAAAGGCTATATTTCGAAAAACTAATTATGATGACTTAGTTTTTGTGCGAAATGACTTTTTTAAGGCTTGTTGGAGCCCCAAATGAGTCCCTAATACTTATTATAATATATTATATGTTCAAATACTTAGTTGGGATCAAAACAACTTTGCTAGAGTCACTTCGAGACCAAAAAGTATTTTGAAAGGCTATATTCGGCCAAAACTATTTATGATGACTTAGTTTTGTGCGATATGACTTTTTAAGGCTTGTTGGAGCTCCAAATGAGTCCCTAATACTTATTATAATATATAATATGTTCAAATACTTAGTTGGGATCAAATACAACTTTGCTAGAGTCACTTCGGAGCCAAAAATTATTTTGAAGGCTATATTTCGGCAAAACTAATTATGATGACTTAGTTTTGTGCGAAATGACTTTTTCAGGCTTGTTGGAGCTCCAAATGAGTCCCTAATTCTTATTATAATATATTATATGTCAAATACTCAGTTGGGATCAAAACAACTTTGCTAGAGTCACTTCGGAGCAAAAAAGTATTTTAAAGGCTATATTTCGGCAAAACTAGTTATGATGGACTTAGTTTTTGCGCGAAATGAATTTTTAAGGCTTGTGGAGCTCCAAATGAGTCCCTAATACTTATAATAATATATTATATGTTCAAATACTCAGTTGGGATCAAAACAACTTTGCTAGAGTCACTTCGGAGCCAAAAAAGTATTTTAAAGCTATATATCATCCAAACTAATATAAGGACTTATAGTTTTTGTGCGAAATGATTTTTAAGGCTTGTTGGAGCTCTCAAATGAGTCCCTAATACTTATTATAATTTATTATATTATCAAATACTCAGTTGGGATCCAAAACAACTTTGCTAGTCCTTCGGAGCCAAAAATGTATTTTAAAGGCTATATTTCGGCAAAACTAGTTATGATGACTTAGTTTTTGTGTCGAAATACTTTTTAAGGCTGTTGGAGCTACCAAAACGAGTCCCTAATCCTATTATAATATATATATGTTCAACTACTCCAGTTAAGATGAAACCAACTTCGCTAGAGTCCTTCGGAAGCCAAAAAGTATTTTAAAGGCTATATTTCGTCAAAACAAATTATAAGACTTAGTTTAGTCGCGAAATGACTTTTTAAGGCTTGTTGGAGCACCAAATGAGTCCCTAATACTTATTATAATATATTATATGTTCAAATACTCAGTTGGGATCAAAACAACTTTGCTAGAGTCACTTCGGAGCCAAAAAAGTATTTTGAAGGCTATATTTCGGCAAAACTAGTTATAAGGACTTAGTTTTTGCGCGAAATGAATTTTTAAGGCTTTTTGGAGCTCCAAATGAGTCCCTAATACTTATTATAATATATTATATGTTCAAATACTCAGTTGGGATCAAAACAACTTTGCTAGAGTCACTTGAGCAAAAAAATTAATTTTAAGGCTATATTTCGGAAAAACTAGTTATGACGACTTAGTTTTTGCGCGAAATGAATTTTTAAGGCTTGTTGGAGCCCAAATGAGTCCCTAATACTTATTATAATATATTATATGTTCAAATACTCAGTTGGGATCAAAACAACTTTGCTAGAGTCACTTTGAGCCAAAAAATTATTTTAAGGCTATATTTCACAAAACTAATTATAAGGACTTAGTTTTTGCGCGAAATGACTTTTTTAAGGCTTGTTGGAGCTCCAAATGAGTCCCTAATACTTATTATAATATATTATATGTTCAAATACTCAGTTGGGATCAAAACAACTTTGCTAGAGTCACTTGAGAAAAAGTATTTTAAAGGCTATATTTGGAAAAACTAATTATAAGGACTTAGTTTTTGCGCGAAATGAATTTTTTAAGGCTTGTTGGAGCTCCAAATGAGTCCCTAATACTTATTATAATATATTATATGTTCAAATACTCAGTTGGGATCAAAACAACTTTGCTAGAGTCACTTTGGAGCCAAAAAAGTATTTTAAAGGCTATATTTCAGCAAAACAAATTATAAGGACTTAGTTTTTGCGCGAAATGACTTTTTAAGGCTTGTTGGAGCTCCAAATGAGTCCCTAATACTTATTATAATATATTATATGTTCAAATACTCAGTTGGGATCAAAACAACTTTGATAGAGTCACTTCGGAGCAAAAAAATTATTTTACAGGCTATATTTCGGAAAAACTAATTATGATGACTTAGTTTTTGCGCGAAATGACTTTTTAAGGCTTGTTGGAGCCCCAAATGAGTCCCTAATACTTATTATAATATATTATATGTTCAAATACTCAGTTGGGATCAAAACAACTTTGCTATAGTCACTTGGAGCTAAAAAATTATTTTAAAGGCTATATTTGGCAAAACAAATTATAACGACTTAGTTTTTGCGCGAAATGAATTTTTTAAGGCTTGTTGGAGCTCCAAATGAGTCCTTAATACTTATTATAATATATTATATGTTCAAATACTCAGTTGGGATCAAAACAACTTTGCTAGAATCACTTGGAAAAAAATATTTTAAAGGCTATATTTCAGCAAAACAAATTATAAGGACTTAGTTTTTTGCGCGAAATGACTTTTTAAGGCTTGTTGGAGCACCAAATGAGTCCCTAATACTTATTATAATATATTATATGTTCAAATACTCAGTGGGATCAAAACAACTTGCTAGAGTCACTTCGGAGCTCAAAAAAGTATTTTAAGGCTATATTTCGCAAAACTAGTATATAAGGACTTAGTTTTTGTGCGAAATGAATTTTTAAGGCTTGTTGGAGCTCCAAATGAGTCCCTAATACTTATTATAATATATTATATGTTCAAAATACTCAGTAGGATCAAAACAACTTTGCTAGAGTCACTTCGGAGCCAAAAAAGTATTTTAAAGGCTATATTTCGGCAAAACTAGTAATAAAGGCCTTAGTTTTGCGTGAAATGACTTTTTAAGGCTTGTTGGAGCCTCCAAATGAGTCCCTAAGACTTATTATAATATATTATATGTTCAAATACTCAGTTTGGGATCAAAACAACTTTGCTAGAGTCACTTCGGAGCCAAAAAAGTATTTTAAAGGCTATATTTTCGGCAAAACTATTTATAAGACTTAGTTTTTGCGCGAAATGACTTTTTAAGGCTTGTTGGAGCTCCAAATGAGTCCCTAATACTTATTATAATATATTATATGTTCAAATACTCAGTTGGGATCTAAACAACTTTGCTAGATCACTTCGGAGCCAAAAAAGTATTTAAGGCTATATTTCAGCAAAACAAATTATAAGACTTAGTTTTTGCGCGAAATGACTTTTTATAAGGCTTGTTGGAGCTCCAAATGAGTCCCTAATACTTATTATAATATATTATATGTTCAAATACTCAGTTGGGATCAAAACAAACTTTGATAGTCACTTCGAGCAAAAAAATTATTTTACAGGCTATATTTCGGCAAAACTAATTATGATGACTTAGTTTTTGCGCGAAATGACTTTTTAAGGCTTGTTGGAGCTCAAATGAGTCCCTAATACTTATATAATATATTATATGTTCAAATACTCAGTTGGATCAAACCAACTTTGCTAGAGTCACTTCGGAGCCAAAAAAAAGTATTTGAAGGCTATATTTCGGCAAAACTAGTTATAACGACTTAGTTTTTGCTGCGAAATGACTTTTTAAGGCTTGTTGGAGCTCCAAATGAGTCCCTAATACTTATTATAATATATATATGTTCAAATACTCAGTTGGGATCAAAACAACCTTTGCTAGAGTCACTTCGGAGCCAAATAAAGTATTTTAAGGCTATATTTCGGCAAAACTAATTATAAGACTTAGTTTTTTTGCGCGAAATGACTTTTAAGGCTTGTTGGAGCTCCAACAGAGTCCTAATACTTATTATAATATATTATATGTTCAATACTCAGTTGGGATCGAAACAACTTGCTAGAGTCACTTCGGAGCAAAAAGTATTTTAAAGGCTATATTCCGGAAAACTAATTATAAGGACTTAGTTTTTGTGCGAAATGACTTTTTAAGGCTTGTTGGAGATCCAAATGAGTCCCATAATATATTATAATATATTATATGTTCAAATACTCAGTTGGGATCTAAACAACTTTGCTAGAGTCACTTTCGTGCCAAAAAAGTTATTTTATAGAGCTTTATTTCGGCAAAACTAATTATGATGACTTAGTTTTTGCGCGAAATGACTTTTTAAGGCTTGTTGGAGCTCCAAATGAGTCCCTAATACTTATTATAATATATTATATGTTCAAATACTCAGTTGGGATCAAAACAACTTTGCTAGAGTCACTTCGGAGCCAAAAAAGTATTTTGAAGGCTATATTTCGGCAAAACTAATTATGATGACTTAGTTTTTGCGCGAAATGACTTTTTAAGGCTTGTTGGAGCTCCAAATGAGTCCCTAATACTTATTATAATATATTATATGTTCAAATACTCAGTTGGGATCAAAACAACTTTGCTAGAGTCACTTCGGAGCCAAAAAAAGTATTTTAAGGCTATATTTCGGCAAAACTAATTATGATGACTTAGTTTTTGCGCGAAATGACTTTTTAAGGCTTGTTGGAGCTCCAAATGAGTCCCTAATACTTATTATAATATATTATATGTTCAAATACTCAGTTGGGATCAAAACAACTTTGTTAGAGTCACTTCGGAGCCAAAAAAGTATTTTAAAGGCTATATTTCAGCAAAACAAATTATAAGGACTTAGTTTTTGCGCGAAATGAATTTTAAGGCTTGTTGGAGCTCCAAATGAGCCCCTAATACTTATTATAATATATTATATGTTCAAATACTCAGTTGGGATCAAAACAACTTTGCTAGAGTCACTTCGGAGCCAAAAAAGTATTTTAAAGGCTATATTTCAGCAAAACTAATTATAAGGACTTAGTTTTTGCGCGAAATGACTTTTTAAGGCTTGTTGGAGCTCCAAATGAGTCCCTAATACTTATTATAATATATTATATGTTCAAATACTCAGTTGGGATCAAACAACTTTGCTAGAGTCACTTCGGAGCCAAAAAAGTATTTTAAAGGCTATATTTCGCAAAACTAATTATAAGACTTAGTTTTTGCGCGAAATGACTTTTTAAGGCTTGTTGGAGCTCCAAATGAGTCCCTAATACTTATTATAATATATTATATGTTCAAATACTCAGTTGGGATCAAAACAACTTTGCTAGAGTCACTTCGGAGCCAAAAAAAGTATTTTAAAGGCTATATTTCGCAAAACAAATTATAAGGACTTAGTTTTTGCGCGAAATGACTTTTTAAGGCTTGTTGGAGCTCCAAATGAGTCCCTAATACTTATTATAATATATTATATGTTCAAATACTCAGTTGGGATCAAAACAACTTTGCTATAGTCACTTCGGAGCCAAAAAATTATTTTACAGGCTATATTTCGCAAAACTAATTATGATGACTTAGTTTTTTGCGCGAAATGACTTTTTAAGGCTTGTTGGAGCTCCAAATGAGTCCCTAATACTTATTATAATATATTATATGTTCAAATACTCAGTTGGATCAAAACAACTTTGCTAGAGTCACTTCGGAGCCAAAAAAGTATTTTAAAGGCTATATTTCGGCAAAACTAATTATGAAGACTTAGTTTTTGCGCGAAATGACTTTTTAAGGCTTGTTGGAGCTCCAAATGAGTCCCTAATACTTATTATAATATATTATATGTTCAAATACTCAGTTGGGATCAAAACAACTTTGCTAGAGTCACTTCGGAGCCAAAAAAGTATTTTAAAGGCTATATTTCAGCAAAACAAATTATAAGGACTTAGTTTTTGCGCGAAATGACTTTTTAAGGCTTGTTGGAGCTCCAAATGAGTCCCTAATACTTATTATAATATATTATATGTTCAAATACTCAGTTGGGATCAAAACAACTTTGCTATAGTCACTTCGGAGCCAAAAAATTATTTTACAGGCTATATTTCGCAAAACTAATTATGATGACTTAGTTTTTGCGCGAAATGACTTTTTAAGGCTTGTTGGAGCTCCAAATGAGTCCCTAATACTTATTATAATATATTATATGTTCAAATACTCAGTTGGGATCAAAACAACTTTGCTAGAGTCACTTCGGAGCCAAAAAAGTATTTTGAAGGCTATATTTCAGGCAAAACTAATTATAAGGACTTAGTTTTTGCGCGAAATGACTTTTTAAGGCTTGTTGGAGCTCCAAATGAGTCCCTAATACTTATTATAATATATTATATGTTCAAATACTCAGTTGGGATCAAAACAACTTTGCTAGAGTCACTTCGGAGCCAAAAAAGTATTTTAAAGGCTATATTTCGGCAAAACTAGTTATAACGACTTAGTTTTTGCGCGAAATGACTTTTTAAGGCTTGTTGGAGCTCCAAATGAGTCCCTAATACTTATTATAATATATTATATGTTCAAATACTCAGTTGGGATCAAAACAACTTTGCTAGAGTCACTTCGGAGCCAAAAAAGTATTTTAAAGGCTATATTTCGCAAAACTAATTATAAGGACTTAGTTTTTGCGCGAAATGAATTTTTAAGGCTTGTTGGAGCTCCAAATGAGTCCCTAATACTTATTATAATATATTATATGTTCAAATACTCAGTTGGGATCAAAACAACTTTGCTAGAGTCACTTCGGAGCCAAAAAATTATTTTACAGGCTATATTTCGGCAAAACTAATTATGATGACTTAGTTTTTGCGCGAAATGACTTTTTAAGGCTTGTTGGAGCTCCAAATGAGTCCCTAATACTTATTATAATATATTATATGTTCAAATACTCAGTTGGGATCAAAACAACTTTGCTAGAGTCACTTCGGAGCCAAAAAAGTATTTTAAAGGCTATATTTCGCAAAACTAATTATAAGGACTTAGTTTTTGCGCGAAATGACTTTTTAAGGCTTGTTGGAGCTCCAAATGAGTCCCTAATACTTATTATAATATATTATATGTTCAAATACTCAGTTGGGATCAAAACAACTTTGCTAGAGTCACTTCGGAGCCAAAAAAGTATTTTAAAGGCTATATTTCGGCAAAACTAGTTATAACGACTTAGTTTTTGCGCGAAATGAATTTTTAAGGCTTGTTGGAGCTCCAAATGAGTCCCTAATACTTATTATAATATATTATATGTTCAAATACTCAGTTGGGATCAAAACAACTTTGCTAGAGTCACTTCGGAGCAAAAAATTATTTTAAAGGCTATATTTCGGCAAAACTAATTATGAAGACTTAGTTTTTGCGCGAAATGACTTTTTAAGGCTTGTTGGAGCTCCAAATGAGTCCCTAATACTTATTATAATATATTATATGTTCAAATACTCAGTTGGGATCAAAACAACCTTGCTATAGTCACTTCGGAGCCAAAAAATTATTTTACAGGCTATATTTCGGCAAAACTAATTATGATGACTTAGTTTTTGCGCGAAATGAATTTTTAAGGCTTGTTGGAGCTCCAAATGAGTCCCTAATACTTATTATAATATATTATATGTTCAAATACTCAGTTGGGATCAAAACAACTTTGCTAGAGTCACTTCGAGCCAAAAAAGTATTTTAAAGGCTATATTTCAGCAAAACTAATTATAAGGACTTAGTTTTTGCGCGAAATGACTTTTTAAGGCTTGTTGGAGCTCCAAATGAGTCCCTAATACTTATTATAATATATTATATGTTCAAATACTCAGTTGGGATCAAAACAACTTTGCTAGAGTCACTTCGGAGCCAAAAAAGTATTTTGAAGGCTATATTTCGGCAAAACTAGTTATAACGACTTAGTTTTTGCGCGAAATGAATTTTAAGGCTTGTTGGAGCTCCAAATGAGTCCCTAATACTTATTATAATATATTATATGTTCAAATACTCAGTTGGGATCAAAACAACTTTGCTAGAGTCACTTCGGAGCAAAAAAATTATTTTAAGGCTATATTTCGGCAAAACTAGTTATAACGACTTAGTTTTTTGCGCGAAATGACTTTTTAAGGCTTGTTGGAGCCCAAATGAGTCCTAATACTTATTATAATATATTATATGTTCAAATACTCAGTTGGGATCAAAACAACTTTGCTATAGTCACTTCGGAGCCAAAAAATTATTTTACAGGCTATATTTCGGCAAAACTAATTATAATGACTTAGTTTTTGCGCGAAATGAATTTTTAAGGCTTGTTGGAGCTCCAAATGAGTCCTAATACTTATTATAATATATTATATGTTCAAATACTCAGTTGGGATCAAAACAACTTTGCTAGAGTCACTTCGAGCCAAAAAAGTATTTTAAAGGCTATATTTCAGCAAAACAAATTATAAGGACTTAGTTTTTGCGCGAAATGACTTTTTAAGGCTTGTTGGAGCTCCAAATGAGTCCCTAATACTTATTATAATATATTATATGTTCAAATACTCAGTTGGGATCAAAAAACTTTGCTAGAGTCACTTCGGAGCCAAAAAGTATTTTCAAGGCTATATTTCGGCAAAACTAGTTATAACGACTTAGTTTTTGCGCGAAATGAATTTTTAAGGCTTGTTGGAGCTCCAAATGAGTCCCTAATACTTATTATAATATATTATATGTTCAAATACTCAGTTGGGATCAAAACAACTTTGCTAGAGTCACTTCGGAGCCAAAAAAGTATTTTACAGGCTATATTTCGAAAAACTAATTATGATGACTTAGTTTTTGCGCGAAATGACTTTTTAAGGCTTGTTGGAGCTCCAAATGAGTCCCTAATACTTATTATAATATATTATATGTTCAAATACTCAGTTGGGATCAAAACAACTTTGCTAGAGTCACTTCGGAGCCAAAAAATTATTTTACAGGCTATATTTCGGCAAAACTAATTATGATGACTTAGTTTTTGCGCGAAATGACTTTTTAAGGCTTGTTGGAGCTCCAAATGAGTCCCTAATACTTATTATAATATATTATATGTTCAAATACTCAGTTGGGATCAAAACAACTTTGCTAGAGTCACTTCGGAGCCAAAAAAGTATTTTAAAGGCTATATTTCGCAAAACTAATTATAAGGACTTAGTTTTTGCGCGAAATGACTTTTTAAGGCTTGTTGGAGCTCCAAATGAGTCCCTAATACTTATTATAATATATTATATGTTCAAATACTCAGTTGGGATCAAAACAACTTTGCTAGAGTCACTTCGGAGCCAAAAAAGTATTTTACAGGCTATATTTCGGCAAAACTAGTTATAACGACTTAGTTTTTGCGCGAAATGACTTTTTAAGGCTTGTTGGAGCTCCAAATGAGTCCCTAATACTTATTATAATATATTATATGTTCAAATACTCAGTTGGGATCAAAACAACTTTGATAGAGTCACTTCGGAGCCAAAAAATTATTTTACAGGCTATATTTCGAAAAAACTAATTATGATGACTTAGTTTTTGCGCGAAATGACTTTTTAAGGCTTGTTGGAGCTCCAAATGAGTCCCTAATACTTATTATAATATATTATATGTTCAAATACTCAGTTGGGATCAAAACAACTTTGCTAGAGTCACTTCGGAGCCAAAAAATTATTTTACAGGCTATATTTCGGCAAAACTAGTTATAACGACTTAGTTTTTGCGCGAAATGAATTTTTAAGGCTTGTTGGAGCTCCAAATGAGTCCTAATACTTATTATAATATATTATATGTTCAAATACTCAGTTGGGATCAAAACAACTTTGCTAGAGTCACTTCGGAGCCAAAAAAGTATTTTAAAGGCTATATTTCAGCAAAACAAATTATAAGGACTTAGTTTTTGCGCGAAATGACTTTTTAAGGCTTGTTGGAGCTCCAAATGAGTCCCTAATACTTATTATAATATATTATATGTTCAAATACTCAGTTGGGATCAAAACAACTTTGCTAGAGTCACTTCGGAGCCAAAAAAGTATTTTAAGGCTATATTTCGGCAAAACTAGTTATAACGACTTAGTTTTTGCGCGAAATGAATTTTTAAGGCTTGTTGGAGCTCCAAATGAGTCCCTAATACTTATTATAATATATTATATGTTCAAATACTCAGTTGGGATCAAAACAACTTTGCTAGAGTCACTTCGGAGCCAAAAAAGTATTTTAAAGGCTATATTTCGCAAAACTAATTATAAGGACTTAGTTTTTGCGCGAAATGACTTTTTAAGGCTTGTTGGAGCTCCAAATGAGTCCCTAATACTTATTATAATATATTATATGTTCAAATACTCAGTTGGGATCAAAACAACTTTGCTAGAGTCACTTCGGAGCCAAAAAATTATTTTAAAGGCTATATTTCGGCAAAACTAATTATGATGACTTAGTTTTTGCGCGAAATGAATTTTTAAGGCTTGTTGGAGCTCCAAATGAGTCCCTAATACTTATTATAATATATTATATGTTCAAATACTCAGTTGGGATCAAAACAACTTTGCTAGAGTCACTTCGGAGCCAAAAAATTATTTTAAAGGCTATATTTCGCAAAACAAATTATAAGGACTTAGTTTTTGCGCGAAATGACTTTTTAAGGCTTGTTGGAGCTCCAAATGAGTCCCTAATACTTATTATAATATATTATATGTTCAAATACTCAGTTGGGATCAAAACAACTTTGCTAGAGTCACTTCGGAGCCAAAAAAGTATTTTGAAGGCTATATTTCGGCAAAACTAGTTATAACGACTTAGTTTTTGCGCGAAATGACTTTTTAAGGCTTGTTGGAGCTCCAAATGAGTCCCTAATACTTATTATAATATATTATATGTTCAAATACTCAGTTGGGATCAAAACAACTTTGCTAGAGTCACTTCGGAGCCAAAAAATTATTTTACAGGCTATATTTCGCAAAAACTAATTATGATGACTTAGTTTTTGCGCGAAATGACTTTTTAAGGCTTGTTGGAGCACCAAATGAGTCCCTAATACTTATTATAATATATTATATGTTCAAATACTCAGTTGGGATCAAAACAACTTTGCTAGAGTCACTTCGGAGCCAAAAAAGTATTTTAAGGCTATATTTCGGCAAAACTAGTTATAACGACTTAGTTTTTGCGCGAAATGAATTTTTAAGGCTTGTTGGAGCTCCAAATGAGTCCCTAATACTTATTATAATATATTATATGTTCAAATACTCAGTTGGGATCAAAACAACTTTGCTAGAGTCACTTCGGAGCCAAAAAAGTATTTTAAAGGCTATATTTCAGCAAAACAAATTATAAGGACTTAGTTTTTGCGCGAAATGACTTTTTAAGGCTTGTTGGAGCACCAAATGAGTCCCTAATACTTATTATAATATATTATATGTTCAAATACTCAGTTGGGATCAAAACAACTTTGCTAGAGTCACTTCGGAGCCAAAAAAGTATTTTGAAGGCTATATTTCGGCAAAACTAGTTATAACGACTTAGTTTTTGCGCGAAATGAATTTTAAGGCTTGTTGGAGCTCCAAATGAGTCCCTAATACTTATTATAATATATTATATGTTCAAATACTCAGTTGGGATCAAAACAACTTTGCTAGAGTCACTTCGGAGCCAAAAAATTATTTTAAGGCTATATTTCGCAAAACTAATTATAAGACTTAGTTTTTGCGCGAAATGACTTTTTAAGGCTTGTTGGAGCTCCAAATGAGTCCCTAATACTTATTATAATATATTATATGTTCAAATACTCAGTTGGGATCAAAACAACTTTGCTATAGTCACTTCGGAGCCAAAAAATTATTTTACAGGCTATATTTCAGCAAAACTAATTATGATGACTTAGTTTTTGCGCGAAATGAATTTTTAAGGCTTGTTGGAGCTCCAAATGAGTCCTAATACTTATTATAATATATTATATGTTCAAATACTTAGTTGGGATCAAAACAACTTTGCTAGAGTCACTTCGGAGCAAAAAAAGTATTTTAAAGGCTATATTTCAGCAAAACAAATTATAAGGACTTAGTTTTTGCGCGAAATGACTTTTTAAGGCTTGTTGGAGCTCCAAATGAGTCCCTAATACTTATTATAATATATTATATGTTCAAATACTCAGTTGGGATCAAAACAACTTTGCTAGAGTCACTTCGGAGCCAAAAAAGTATTTTAAAGGCTATATTTCGGCAAAACTAGTTATAACGACTTAGTTTTTGCGCGAAATGAATTTTTAAGGCTTGTTGGAGCTCCAAATGAGTCCCTAATACTTATTATAATATATTATATGTTCAAATACTCAGTTGGGATCAAAACAACTTTGCTAGAGTCACTTCGGAGCAAAAAAATTAATTTACAGGCTATATTTCGAAAAAACTAATTATGATGACTTAGTTTTTGCGCGAAATGACTTTTTAAGGCTTGTTGGAGCCCCAAATGAGTTCCTAATACTTATTATCATATATTATATGTTCAAATACTCAGTTGGGATCAAAACAACCTTGCTATAGTCACTTCGGAGCCAAAAAATTATTTTACAGGCTATATTTCGCCAAAACAAATTATGATGACTTAGTTTTTGCGCGAAATGAATTTTTAAGGCTTGTTGGAGCTCCAAATGAGTCTTTAATACTTATTATAATATATTATATGTTCAAATACTTAGTTGGGATCAAAACAACATTGCTAGAATCAGCAAAAAAAATATTTTAAAGGCTATATTTCAGCAAAACAAATTATAAGGACTTAGTTTTTGCGCGAAATGACTTTTTAAGGCTTGTTGGAGCACCAAATGAGTCCCTAATACTTATTATAATATATTATATATTCAAATACTCAGTTGGATCAAAATAACTTTGCTAGAGTCACTTCGGAGCCAAAAAAGTATTTTGAAGGCTTTATTTCGGCAAAACTAGTTATAACGACTTAGTTTTTGCGCGAAATGAAATTTTAAGGCTTTTTGGAGCTCCAAATGAGTCCCTAATACTTATTATAATATGTTATATGTTCAAATATTCTGTTGGGATCAAAACAACTTTGATAGAGTCACTTCGGAGCAAAAAAATTAATTTACAGGCTATATTTCGAAAAAACTAATTATGATGACTTAGTTTTTGCGCGAAATGACTTTTTAAGGCTTGTTGGAGCCCCAAATGAGTTCCTAATACTTATTATCATATATTATATGTTCAAATACTCAGTTGGAATCAAAACAACCTTGCTATAGTCACTTCGGAGCCAAAAAATTATTTTACAGGCTATATTTCGCCAAAACAAATTATGATGACTTAGTTTTTGCGCGAAATGAATTTTTAAGGCTTGTTGGAGCTCCAAATGAGTCTTTAATACTTATTATAATATATTATATGTTCAAATACTTAGTTGGGATCAAAACAACATTGCTAGAATCAGCAAAAAAAATATTTTAAAGGCTATATTTCAGCAAAACAAATTATAAGGACTTAGTTTTTGCGCGAAATGACTTTTTAAGGCTTGTTGGAGCACCAAATGAGTCCCTAATACTTATTATAATATATTATATATTCAAATACTCAGTTGGGATCAAAATAACTTTGCTAGAGTCACTTCGGAGCCAAAAAAGTATTTTGAAGGCTATATTTCGGCAAAACTAGTTATAACGACTTAGTTTTTGCGCGAAATGACTTTTTAAGGCTTGTTGGAGCTCCAAATGAGTCCCTAATACTTATTATAATATATTATATGTTCAAATACTCAGTTGGGATCAAAACAACTTTGATAGAGTCACTTCGGAGCAAAAAAATTAATTTACAGGCTATATTTCGAAAAAACTAATTATGATGACTTAGTTTTTGCGCGAAATGACTTTTTAAGGCTTGTTGGAGCCCCAAATGAGTTCCTAATACTTATTATCATATATTATATGTTCAAATACTCAGTTGGGATCAAAACAACCTTGCTATAGTCACTTCGGAGCCAAAAAATTATTTTACAGGCTATATTTCGCCAAAACAAATTATGATGACTTAGTTTTTGCGCGAAATGAATTTTTAAGGCTTGTTGGAGCTCCAAATGAGTCTTTAATACTTATTATAATATATTATATGTTCAAATACTTAGTTGGGATCAAAACAACATTGCTAGAATCAGCAAAAAAAATATTTTAAAGGCTATATTTCAGCAAAACAAATTATAAGGACTTAGTTTTTGCGCGAAATGACTTTTTAAGGCTTGTTGGAGCACCAAATGAGTCCCTAATACTTATTATAATATATTATATATTCAAATACTCAGTTGGGATCAAAATAACTTTGCTAGAGTCACTTCGGAGCAAAAAAGTATTTTGAAGGCTATATTTCGGCAAAACTAGTTATAACGACTTAGTTTTTGCGCGAAATGAATTTTAAGGCTTGTTGGAGCTCCAAATGAGTCCCTAATACTTATTATAATATATTATATGTTCAAATACTCAGTTGGGATCAAAACAACTTTGATAGAGTCACTTCGGAGCAAAAAAATTAATTTAAAGGCTATATTTCGAAAAAACTAATTATGATGACTTAGTTTTTGCGCGAAATGACTTTTTAAGGCTTGTTGGAGCCCCAAATGAGTTCCTAATACTTATTATCATATATTATATGTTCAAATACTCAGTTGGATCAAAACAACCTTGCTATAGTCACTTCGGAGCCAAAAAATTATTTTACAGGCTATATTTCGCCAAAACAAATTATGATGACTTAGTTTTTGCGCGAAATGAATTTTTAAGGCTTGTTGGAGCTCCAAATGAGTCTTAATACTTATTATAATATATTATATGTTCAAATACTTAGTTGGGATCAAAACAACATTGCTAGAATCAGCAAAAAAAATATTTTAAAGGCTATATTTCAGCAAAACAAATTATAAGGACTTAGTTTTTGCGCGAAATGACTTTTTAAGGCTTGTTGGAGCACCAAATGAGTCCCTAATACTTATTATAATATATTATATATTCAAATACTCAGTTGGGATCAAAATAACTTTGCTAGAGTCACTTCGGAGCCAAAAAAGTATTTTGAAGGCTATATTTCGGCAAAACTAGTTATAACGACTTAGTTTTTGCGCGAAATGACTTTTTAAGGCTTGTTGGAGCTCCAAATGAGCCCCTAATACTTATTATAATATATTATATGTTCAAATACTCAGTTGGGATCAAAACAACTTTGATAGAGTCACTTCGGAGCAAAAAAATTAATTTACAGGCTATATTTCGAAAAAACTAATTATGATGACTTAGTTTTTGCGCGAAATGACTTTTTAAGGCTTGTTGGAGCCCCAAATGAGTTCCTAATACTTATTATCATATATTATATGTTCAAATACTCAGTTGGGATCAAAACAACCTTGCTATAGTCACTTCGGAGCCAAAAAATTATTTTACAGGCTATATTTCGCCAAAACAAATTATGATGACTTAGTTTTTGCGCGAAATGAATTTTTAAGGCTTGTTGGAGCTCCAAATGAGTCTTTAATACTTATTATAATATATTATATGTTCAAATACTTAGTTGGGATCAAAACAACATTGCTAGAATCAGCAAAAAAAATATTTTAAAGGCTATATTTCAGCAAAACAAATTATAAGGACTTAGTTTTTGCGCGAAATGACTTTTTAAGGCTTGTTGGAGCACCAAATGAGTCCCTAATACTTATTATAATATATTATATATTCAAATACTCAGTTGGGATCAAAATAACTTTGCTAGAGTCACTTCGGAGCTAAAAAAGTATTTTGAAGGCTATATTTCGGCAAAACTAGTTATAACGACTTAGTTTTTGCGCGAAATGAAATTTTAAGGCTTTTTGGAGCTCCAAATGAGTCCCTAATACTTATTATAATATATTATATGTTCAAATACTCAGTTGGGATCAAAACAACTTTGATAGAGTCACTTCGGAGCAAAAAAATTAATTTACAGGCTATATTTCGAAAAAACTAATTATGATGACTTAGTTTTTGCGCGAAATGACTTTTTAAGGCTTGTTGGAGCCCCAAATGAGTTCCTAATACTTATTATCATATATTATATGTTCAAATACTCAGTTGGGATCAAAACAACCTTGCTATAGTCACTTCGGAGCCAAAAAATTATTTTACAGGCTATATTTCGCCAAAACAAATTATGATGACTTAGTTTTTGCGCGAAATGAATTTTTAAGGCTTGTTGGAGCTCCAAATGAGTCTTTAATACTTATTATAATATATTATATGTTCAAATACTTAGTTGGGATCAAAACAACATTGCTAGAATCAGCAAAAAAAATATTTTAAAGGCTATATTTCAGCAAAACAAATTATAAGGACTTAGTTTTTGCGCGAAATGACTTTTTAAGGCTTGTTGGAGCACCAAATGAGTCCCTAATACTTATTATAATATATTATATATTCAAATACTCAGTTGGGATCAAAATAACTTTGCTAGAGTCACTTCGGAGCCAAAAAAGTATTTTGAAGGCTATATTTCGGCAAAACTAGTTATAACGACTTAGTTTTTGCGCGAAATGACTTTTTAAGGCTTGTTGGAGCTCCAAATGAGTCCCTAATACTTATTATAATATATTATATGTTCAAATACTCAGTTGGGATTAAAACAACTTTGATAGAGTCACTTCGGAGCAAAAAAATTAATTTACAGGCTATATTTCGAAAAAACTAATTATGATGACTTAGTTTTTGCGCGAAATGACTTTTTAAGGCTTGTTGGAGCCCCAAATGAGTTCCTAATACTTATTATCATATATTATATGTTCAAATACTCAGTTGGGATCAAAACAACCTTGCTATAGTCACTTCGGAGCCAAAAAATTATTTTACAGGCTATATTTCGCCAAAACAAATTATGATGACTTAGTTTTTGCGCGAAATGAATTTTTAAGGCTTGTTGGAGCTCCAAATGAGTCTTTAATACTTATTATAATATATTATATGTTCAAATACTTAGTTGGGATCAAAACAACATTGCTAGAATCAGCAAAAAAAATATTTTAAAGGCTATATTTCAGCAAAACAAATTATAAGGACTTAGTTTTTGCGCGAAATGACTTTTTAAGGCTTGTTGGAGCACCAAATGAGTCCCTAATACTTATTATAATATATTATATATTCAAATACTCAGTTGGGATCAAAATAACTTTGCTAGAGTCACTTCGGAGCCAAAAAAGTATTTTGAAGGCTTTATTTCGGCAAAACTAGTTATAACGACTTAGTTTTTGCGCGAAATGAAATTTTAAGGCTTTTTGGAGCTCCAAATGAGTCCCTAATACTTATTATAATATGTTATATGTTCAAATATTCTGTTGGGATCAAAACAACTTTGATAGAGTCACTTCGGAGCAAAAAAATTATTTTAAGGCTATATTTCGGCAAAACTAATTATAAGACTTAGTTTTTGCGCGAAATGACTTTTTAAGGCTTGTTGGAGCTCCAAATGAGTCCCTAATACTTATTATAATATATTATATGTTCAAATACTCAGTTGGGATCAAAACAACTTTGCTAGAGTCACTTCGGAGCCAAAAAATTATTTTACAGGCTATATTTCGGCAAAACTAATTATAAGACTTAGTTTTTGCGCGAAATGAATTTTTAAGGCTTGTTGGAGCTCCAAATGAGTCCCTAATACTTATTATAATATATTATATGTTCAAATACTCAGTTGGGATCAAAACAACTTTGCTAGAGTCACTTCGGAGCAAAAAAAGTATTTTAAGGCTATATTTCGGCAAAACTAATTATAAGGACTTAGTTTTTGCGCGAAATGAATTTTTAAGGCTTGTTGGAGCACCAAATGAGTCCCTAATACTTATTATAATATATTATATGTTCAAATACTCAGTTGGGATCAAAATAACTTTGCTAGAGTCACTTCGGAGCCAAAAAAGTATTTTGAAGGCTATATTTCGGCAAAACTAGTTATAACGACTTACTTTTTGCGCGAAATGACTTTTTCAGGCTTGTTGGAGCTCCAAATGAGCCCCAAATACTTATTATAATATATTATATGTTCAAATACTCAGTTGGGATTAAAACAACTTTGATAGAGTCACTTCGGAGCAAAAAAATTAATTTACAAGCTATATTTCGAAAAAACTAATTATGATGACTTAGTTTTTGCGCGAAATGACTTTTTAAGGCTTGTTGGAGCCCCAAATGAGTTCCTAATACTTATTATCATATATTATATGTTCAAATACTCAGTTGGGATCAAAACAACCTTGCTATAGTCACTTCGGAGCTAAAAAATTATTTTACAGGCTATATTTCGCCAAAACAAATTATGATGACTTAGTTTTTGCGCGAAATGAATTTTTAAGGCTTGTTGGAGCTCCAAATGAGTCTTTAATACTTATTATAATATATTATATGTTCAAATACTTAGTTGGGATCAAAACAACATTGCTAGAATCAGCAAAAAAAATATTTTAAAGGCTATATTTCAGCAAAACAAATTATAAGGACTTAGTTTTTGCGCGAAATGACTTTTTAAGGCTTGTTGGAGCACCAAATGAGTCCCTAATACTTATTATAATATATTATATATTCAAATACTCAGTTGGGATCAAAATAACTTTGCTAGAGTCACTTCGGAGCCAAAAAAGTATTTTGAAGGCTTTATTTCGGCAAAACTAGTTATAACGACTTAGTTTTTGCGCGAAATGAAATTTTAAGGCTTTTTGGAGCTCCAAATGAGTCCCTAATACTTATTATAATATGTTATATGTTCAAATATTCTGTTGGGATCAAAACAACTTTGATAGAGTCACTTCAGAGCAAAAAAATTAATTTACAGGCTATATTTCGAAAAAACTAATCATGATGACTTAGTTTTTGCGCGAAATGACTTTTTAAGGCTTGTTGGAGCCCCAAATGAGTTCCTAATACTTATTATCATATATTATATGTTCAAATACTCAGTTGGGATCAAAACAACCTTGCTATAGTCACTTCGGAGCCAAAAAATTATTTTACAGGCTTTATTTCGCCAAAACAAATTATGATGACTTAGTTTTTGCGCGAAATGAATTTTTAAGGCTTGTTGGAGCTCCAAATGAGTCTTTAATACTTATTATAATATATTATATGTTCAAATACTTAGTTGGATCAAAACAACATTGCTAGAATCAGCAAAAAAAATATTTTAAAGGCTATATTTCAGCAAAACAAATTATAAGGACTTAGTTTTTGCGCGAAATGACTTTTTAAGGCTTGTTGGAGCACCAAATGAGTCCCTAATACTTATTATAATATATTATATATTCAAATACTCAGTTGGGATCAAAATAACTTTGCTAGAGTCACTTCGGAGCCAAAAAAGTATTTTGAAGGCTATATTTCGGCAAAACTAGTTATAACGACTTACTTTTTGCGCGAAATGACTTTTTCAGGCTTGTTGGAGCTCCAAATGAGCCCCAAATACTTATTATAATATATTATATGTTCAAATACTCAGTTGGGATTAAAACAACTTTGATAGAGTCACTTCGGAGCAAAAAAATTAATTTACAAGCTATATTTCGAAAAAACTAATTATGATGACTTAGTTTTTGCGCGAAATGACTTTTTAAGGCTTGTTGGAGCCCCAAATGAGTTCCTAATACTTATTATCATATATTATATGTTCAAATACTCAGTTGGGATCAAAACAACCTTGCTATAGTCACTTCGGAGCCAAAAAATTATTTTACAGGCTATATTTCGCCAAAACAAATTATGATGACTTAGTTTTTGCGCGAAATGAATTTTTAAGGCTTGTTGGAGCTCCAAATGAGTCTTTAATACTTATTATAATATATTATATGTTCAAATACTTAGTTGGGATCAAAACAACATTGCTAGAATCAGCAAAAAAAATATTTTAAAGGCTATATTTCAGCAAAACAAATTATAAGGACTTAGTTTTTGCGCGAAATGACTTTTTAAGGCTTGTTGGAGCACCAAATGAGTCCCTAATACTTATTATAATATATTATATATTCAAATACTCAGTTGGGATCAAAATAACTTTGCTAGAGTCACTTCGGAGCCAAAAAAGTATTTTGAAGGCTATATTTCGGCAAAACTAGTTATAACGACTTAGTTTTTGCGCGAAATGAATTTTTAAGGCTTTTTGGAGCTCCAAATGAGTCCCTAATACTTATTATAATATATTATATGTTCAAATATTCTGTTGGGATCAAAACAACTTTGATAGAGTCACTTCGGAGCAAAAAAATTAATTTACAGGCTATATTTCGAAAAAACTAATCATGATGACTTAGTTTTTGCGCGAAATGACTTTTTAAGGCTTGTTGGAGCCCCAAATGAGTTCCTAATACTTATTATCATATATTATATGTTCAAATACTCAGTTGGAATCAAAACAACCTTGCTATAGTCACTTCGGAGCCAAAAAATTATTTTACAGGTTTTATTTCGCCAAAACAAATTATGATGACTTAGTTTTTGCGCGAAATGAATTTTTAAGGCTTGTTGGAGCTCCAAATGAGTCTTTAATACTTATTATAATATATTATATGTTCAAATACTTAGTTGCGATCAAAACAACATTGCTAGAATCAGCAAAAAAAATATTTTAAAGGCTATATTTCAGCAAAACAAATTATAAGGACTTAGTTTTTGCGCGAAATGACTTTTTAAGGCTTGTTGGAGCACCAAATGAGTCCCTAATACTTATTATAATATATTATATATTCAAATACTCAGTTGGGATCAAAATAACTTTGCTAGAGTCACTTCGGAGCCAAAAAAGTATTTTGAAGGCTATATTTCGGCAAAACTAGTTATAACGACTTAGTTTTTGCGCGAAATGACTTTTTCAGGCTTGTTGGAGCTCCAAATGAGCCCCAAATACTTATTATAATATATTATATGTTCAAATACTCAGTTGGGATTAAAACAACTTTGATAGAGTCACTTCGGAGCAAAAAAATTAATTTACAAGCTATATTTCGAAAAAACTAATTATGATGACTTAGTTTTTGCGCGAAATGACTTTTTAAGGCTTGTTGGAGCCCCAAATGAGTTCCTAATACTTATTATCATATATTATATGTTCAAATACTCAGTTGGGATCAAAACAACCTTGCTATAGTCACTTCGGAGCTAAAAAATTATTTTACAGGCTATATTTCGCCAAAACAAATTATGATGACTTAGTTTTTGCGCGAAATGAATTTTTAAGGCTTGTTGGAGCTACAAATGAGTCTTTAATACTTATTATAATATATTATATGTTCAAATACTTAGTTGGGATCAAAACAACATTGCTAGAATCAGCAAAAAAAATATTTTAAAGGCTATATTTCAGCAAAACAAATTATAAGGACTTAGTTTTTGCGCGAAATGACTTTTTAAGGCTTGTTGGAGCACCAAATGAGTCCCTAATACTTATTATAATATATTATATATTCAAATACTCAGTTGGGATCAAAATAACTTTGCTAGAGTCACTTCGGAGCCAAAAAAGTATTTTGAAGGCTATATTTCGGCAAAACTAGTTATAACGACTTAGTTTTTGCGCGAAATGACTTTTTAAGGCTTGTTGGAGCTCCAAATGAGTCCCTAATACTTATTATAATATATTATATGTTCAAATACTCTGTTGGGATCAAAACAACTTTGATAGAGTCACTTCGGAGCAAAAAAATTAATTTACAGGCTATATTTCGAAAAAACTAATTATGATGACTTAGTTTTTGCGCGAAATGACTTTTTAAGGCTTGTTGGAGCCCCAAATGAGTTCCTAATACTTATTATCATATATTATATGTTCAAATACTCAGTTTGGATCAAAACAACCTTGCTATAGTCACTTCGGAGCCAAAAAATTATTTTACAGGCTTTATTTCGCCAAAACAAATTATGATGACTTAGTTTTTGCGCGAAATGAATTTTTAAGGCTTGTTGGAGCTCCAAATGAGTCTTTAATACTTATTATAATATATTATATGTTCAAATACTTAGTTGCGATCAAAACAACATTGCTAGAATCAGCAAAAAAAATATTTTAAAGGCTATATTTCAGCAAAACAAATTATAAGGACTTAGTTTTTGCGCGAAATGACTTTTTAAGGCTTGTTGGAGCACCAAATGAGTCCCTAATACTTATTATAATATATTATATATTCAAATACTCAGTTGGGATCAAAATAACTTTGCTAGAGTCACTTCGGAGCCAAAAAAGTATTTTGAAGGCTATATTTCGGCAAAACTAGTTATAACGACTTACTTTTTGCGCGAAATGACTTTTTCAGGCTTGTTGGAGCTCCAAATGAGCCCCAAATACTTATTATAATATATTATATGTTCAAATACTCAGTTGGGATTAAAACAACTTTGATAGAGTCACTTCGGAGCAAAAAAATTAATTTACAAGCTATATTTCGAAAAAACTAATTATGATGACTTAGTTTTTGCGCGAAATGACTTTTTAAGGCTTGTTGGAGCCCCAAATGAGTTCCTAATACTTATTATCATATATTATATGTTCAAATACTCAGTTGGGATCAAAACAACCTTGCTATAGTCACTTCGGAGCTAAAAAATTATTTTACAGGCTATATTTCGCCAAAACAAATTATGATGACTTAGTTTTTGCGCGAAATGAATTTTTAAGGCTTGTTGGAGCTCCAAATGAGTCTTTAATACTTATTATAATATATTATATGTTCAAATACTTAGTTGGGATCAAAACAACATTGCTAGAATCAGCAAAAAAAATATTTTAAAGGCTATATTTCAGCAAAACAAATTATAAGGACTTAGTTTTTGCGCGAAATGACTTTTTAAGGCTTGTTGGAGCACCAAATGAGTCCCTAATACTTATTATAATATATTATATATTCAAATACTCAGTTGAGATCAAAATAACTTTGCTAGAGTCACTTCGGAGCTAAAAAAGTATTTTGAAGGCTTTATTTCGGCAAAACTAGTTATAACGACTTAGTTTTTGCGCGAAATGAAATTTTAAGGCTTTTTGGAGCTCCAAATGAGTCCCTAATACTTATTATAATATGTTATATGTTCAAATATTCTGTTGGGATCAAAACAACTTTGATAGAGTCACTTCAGAGCAAAAAAATTAATTTACAGGCTATATTTCGAAAAAACTAATCATGATGACTTAGTTTTTGCGCGAAATGACTTTTTAAGGCTTGTTGGAGCCCCAAATGAGTTCCTAATACTTATTATCATATATTATATGTTCAAATACTCAGTTGGAATCAAAACAACCTTGCTATAGTCACTTCGGAGCCAAAAAATTATTTTACAGGTTTTATTTCGCCAAAACAAATTATGATGACTTAGTTTTTGCGCGAAATGAATTTTTAAGGCTTGTTGGAGCTCCAAATGAGTCTTTAATACTTATTATAATATATTATATGTTCAAATACTTAGTTGCGATCAAAACAACATTGCTAGAATCAGCAAAAAAAATATTTTAAAGGCTATATTTCAGCAAAACAAATTATAAGGACTTAGTTTTTGCGCGAAATGACTTTTTAAGGCTTGTTGGAGCACCAAATGAGTCCCTAATACTTATTATAATATATTATATATTCAAATACTCAGTTGGGATCAAAATAACTTTGCTAGAGTCACTTCGGAGCCAAAAAAGTATTTTGAAGGCTATATTTCGGCAAAACTAGTTATAACGACTTACTTTTTGCGCGAAATGACTTTTTCAGGCTTGTTGGAGCTCCAAATGAGCCCCAAATACTTATTATAATATATTATATGTTCAAATACTCAGTTGGGATTAAAACAACTTTGATAGAGTCACTTCGGAGCAAAAAAATTAATTTACAAGCTATATTTCGAAAAAACTAATTATGATGACTTAGTTTTTGCGCGAAATGACTTTTTAAGGCTTGTTGGAGCCCCAAATGAGTTCCTAATACTTATTATCATATATTATATGTTCAAATACTCAGTTGGGATCAAAACAACCTTGCTATAGTCACTTCGGAGCTAAAAAATTATTTTACAGGCTATATTTCGCCAAAACAAATTATGATGACTTAGTTTTTGCGCGAAATGAATTTTTAAGGCTTGTTGGAGCTCCAAATGAGTCTTTAATACTTATTATAATATATTATATGTTCAAATACTTAGTTGGGATCAAAACAACATTGCTAGAATCAGCAAAAAAAATATTTTAAAGGCTATATTTCAGCAAAACAAATTATAAGGACTTAGTTTTTGCGCGAAATGACTTTTTAAGGCTTGTTGGAGCACCAAATGAGTCCCTAATACTTATTATAATATATTATATATTCAAATACTCAGTTGAGATCAAAATAACTTTGCTAGAGTCACTTCGGAGCCAAAAAAGTATTTTGAAGGCTTTATTTCGGCAAAACTAGTTATAACGACTTAGTTTTTGCGCGAAATGAAATTTTAAGGCTTTTTGGAGCTCCAAATGAGTCCCTAATACTTATTATAATATGTTATATGTTCAAATATTCTGTTGGGATCAAAACAACTTTGATAGAGTCACTTCAGAGCAAAAAAATTAATTTACAGGCTATATTTCGAAAAAACTAATCATGATGACTTAGTTTTTGCGCGAAATGACTTTTTAAGGCTTGTTGGAGCCCCAAATGAGTTCCTAATACTTATTATCATATATTATATGTTCAAATACTCAGTTGGAATCAAAACAACCTTGCTATAGTCACTTCGGAGCCAAAAAATTATTTTACAGGTTTTATTTCGCCAAAACAAATTATGATGACTTAGTTTTTGCGCGAAATGAATTTTTAAGGCTTGTTGGAGCTCCAAATGAGTCTTTAATACTTATTATAATATATTATATGTTCAAATACTTAGTTGCGATCAAAACAACATTGCTAGAATCAGCAAAAAAAATATTTTAAAGGCTATATTTCAGCAAAACAAATTATAAGGACTTAGTTTTTGCGCGAAATGACTTTTTAAGGCTTGTTGGAGCACCAAATGAGTCCCTAATACTTATTATAATATATTATATATTCAAATACTCAGTTGGGATCAAAATAACTTTGCTAGAGTCACTTCGGAGCCAAAAAAGTATTTTGAAGGCTATATTTCGGCAAAACTAGTTATAACGACTTAGTTTTTGCGCGAAATGACTTTTTAAGGCTTGTTGGAGCTCCAAATGAGCCCCAAATACTTATTATAATATATTATATGTTCAAATACTCAGTTGGGATCAAAACAACTTTGATAGAGTCACTTCGGAGCAAAAAAATTAATTTACAGGCTATATTTCGAAAAAACTAATTATGATGACTTAGTTTTTGCGCGAAATGACTTTTTAAGGCTTGTTGGAGCCCCAAATGAGTTCCTAATACTTATTATCATATATTATATGTTCAAATACTCAGTTGGGATCAAAACAACCTTGCTATAGTCACTTCGGAGCTAAAAAATTATTTTACAGGCTATATTTCGCCAAAACAAATTATGATGACTTAGTTTTTGCGCGAAATGAATTTTTAAGGCTTGTTGGAGCTCCAAATGAGTCTTTAATACTTATTATAATATATTATATGTTCAAATACTTAGTTGGGATCAAAACAACATTGCTAGAATCAGCAAAAAAAATATTTTAAAGGCTATATTTCAGCAAAACAAATTATAAGGACTTAGTTTTTGCGCGAAATGACTTTTTAAGGCTTGTTGGAGCACCAAATGAGTCCCTAATACTTATTATAATATATTATATATTCAAATACTCAGTTGGGATCAAAATAACTTTGCTAGAGTCACTTCGGAGCTAAAAAAGTATTTTGAAGGCTTTATTTCGGCAAAACTAGTTATAACGACTTAGTTTTTGCGCGAAATGAAATTTTAAGGCTTTTTGGAGCTCCAAATGAGTCCCTAATACTTATTATAATATGTTATATGTTCAAATATTCTGTTGGGATCAAAACAACTTTGATAGAGTCACTTCGGAGCAAAAAAATTAATTTACAGGCTATATTTCGAAAAAACTAATCATGATGACTTAGTTTTTGCGCGAAATGACTTTTTAAGGCTTGTTGGAGCCCCAAATGAGTTCCTAATACTTATTATCATATATTATATGTTCAAATACTCAGTTGGAATCAAAACAACCTTGCTATAGTCACTTCGGAGCCAAAAAATTATTTTACAGGTTTTATTTCGCCAAAACAAATTATGATGACTTAGTTTTTGCGCGAAATGAATTTTTAAGGCTTGTTGGAGCTCCAAATGAGTCTTTAATACTTATTATAATATATTATATGTTCAAATACTTAGTTGGGATCAAAACAACATTGCTAGAATCAGCAAAAAAAATATTTTAAAGGCTATATTTCAGCAAAACAAATTATAAGGACTTAGTTTTTGCGCGAAATGACTTTTTAAGGCTTGTTGGAGCACCAAATGAGTCCCTAATACTTATTATAATATATTATATATTCAAATACTCAGTTGGGATCAAAATAACTTTGCTAGAGTCACTTCGGAGCCAAAAAAGTATTTTGAAGGCTATATTTCGGCAAAACTAGTTATAACGACTTAGTTTTTGCGCGAAATGACTTTTTCAGGCTTGTTGGAGCTCCAAATGAGCCCCAAATACTTATTATAATATATTATATGTTCAAATACTCAGTTGGGATCAAAACAACTTTGATAGAGTCACTTCGGAGCAAAAAAATTAATTTACAGCTATATTTCGAAAAAACTAATTATGATGACTTAGTTTTTGCGCGAAATGACTTTTTAAGGCTTGTTGGAGCCCCAAATGAGTTCCTAATACTTATTATCATATATTATATGTTCAAATACTCAGTTGGGATCAAAACAACCTTGCTATAGTCACTTCGGAGCCAAAAAATTATTTTACAGGCTATATTTCGCCAAAACAAATTATGATGACTTAGTTTTTGCGCGAAATGAATTTTTAAGGCTTGTTGGAGCTCCAAATGAGTCTTTAATACTTATTATAATATATTATATGTTCAAATACTTAGTTGGGATCAAAACAACATTGCTAGAATCAGCAAAAAAAATATTTTAAAGGCTATATTTCAGCAAAACAAATTATAAGGACTTAGTTTTTGCGCGAAATGACTTTTTAAGGCTTGTTGGAGCACCAAATGAGTCCCTAATACTTATTATAATATATTATATATTCAAATACTCAGTTGGATCAAAATAACTTTGCTAGAGTCACTTCGGAGCCAAAAAAGTATTTTGAAGGCTTTATTTCGGCAAAACTAGTTATAACGACTTAGTTTTTGCGCGAAATGAAATTTTAAGGCTTTTTGGAGCTCCAAATGAGTCCCTAATACTTATTATAATATGTTATATGTTCAAATATTCTGTTGGGATCAAAACAACTTTGATAGAGTCACTTTCGAGCAAAAAAATTAATTTACAGGCTATATTTCGAAAAAACTAATCATGATGACTTAGTTTTTGCGCGAAATGACTTTTTAAGGCTTGTTGGAGCCCCAAATGAGTTCCTAATACTTATTATCATATATTATATGTTCAAATACTCAGTTGGATCAAAACAACCTTGCTATAGTCACTTCGGAGCCAAAAAATTATTTTACAGGTTTTATTTCGCCAAAACAAATTATGATGACTTAGTTTTTGCGCGAAATGAATTTTTAAGGCTTGTTGGAGCTCCAAATGAGTCTTTAATACTTATTATAATATATTATATGTTCAAATACTTAGTTGCGATCAAAACAACATTGCTAGAATCAGCAAAAAAAATATTTTAAAGGCTATATTTCAGCAAAACAAATTATAAGGACTTAGTTTTTGCGCGAAATGACTTTTTAAGGCTTGTTGGAGCACCAAATGAGTCCCTAATACTTATTATAATATATTATATATTCAAATACTCAGTTGGGATCAAAATAACTTTGCTAGAGTCACTTCGGAGCCAAAAAAGTATTTTGAAGGCTATATTTCGGCAAAACTAGTTATAACGACTTAGTTTTTGCGCGAAATGACTTTTTCAGGCTTGTTGGAGCTCCAAATGAGCCCCAAATACTTATTATAATATATTATATGTTCAAATACTCAGTTGGGATCAAAACAACTTTGATAGAGTCACTTCGGAGCAAAAAAATTAATTTACAGGCTATATTTCGAAAAAACTAATTATGATGACTTAGTTTTTGCGCGAAATGACTTTTTAAGGCTTGTTGGAGCCCCAAATGAGTTCCTAATACTTATTATCATATATTATATGTTCAAATACTCAGTTGGGATCAAAACAACCTTGCTATAGTCACTTCGGAGCCAAAAAATTATTTTACAGGCTATATTTCGCCAAAACAAATTATGATGACTTAGTTTTTGCGCGAAATGAATTTTTAAGGCTTGTTGGAGCTCCAAATGAGTCTTTAATACTTATTATAATATATTATATGTTCAAATACTTAGTTGGGATCAAAACAACATTGCTAGAATCAGCAAAAAAAATATTTTAAAGGCTATATTTCAGCAAAACAAATTATAAGGACTTAGTTTTTGCGCGAAATGACTTTTTAAGGCTTGTTGGAGCACCAAATGAGTCCCTAATACTTATTATAATATATTATATATTCAAATACTCAGTTGGGATCAAAATAACTTTGCTAGAGTCACTTCGGAGCCAAAAAAGTATTTTGAAGGCTTTATTTCGGCAAAACTAGTTATAACGACTTAGTTTTTGCGCGAAATGAAATTTTAAGGCTTTTTGGAGCTCCAAATGAGTCCCTAATACTTATTATAATATGTTATATGTTCAAATATTCTGTTGGGATCAAAACAACTTTGATAGAGTCACTTCGGAGCAAAAAAATTAATTTACAGGCTATATTTCGAAAAAACTAATTATGATGACTTAGTTTTTGCGCGAAATGACTTTTTAAGGCTTGTTGGAGCCCCAAATGAGTTCCTAATACTTATTATCATATATTATATGTTCAAATACTCAGTTGGAATCAAAACAACCTTGCTATAGTCACTTCGGAGCCAAAAAATTATTTTACAGGTTTTATTTCGCCAAAACAAATTATGATGACTTAGTTTTTGCGCGAAATGAATTTTTAAGGCTTGTTGGAGCTCCAAATGAGTCTTTAATACTTATTATAATATATTATATGTTCAAATACTTAGTTGCGATCAAAACAACATTGCTAGAATCAGCAAAAAAAATATTTTAAAGGCTATATTTCAGCAAAACAAATTATAAGGACTTAGTTTTTGCGCGAAATGACTTTTTAAGGCTTGTTGGAGCACCAAATGAGTCCCTAATACTTATTATAATATATTATATATTCAAATACTCAGTTGGGATCAAAATAACTTTGCTAGAGTCACTTCGGAGCCAAAAAAGTATTTTGAAGGCTATATTTCGGCAAAACTAGTTATAACGACTTAGTTTTTGCGCGAAATGACTTTTTCAGGCTTGTTGGAGCTCCAAATGAGCCCCAAATACTTATTATAATATATTATATGTTCAAATACTCAGTTGGGATCAAAACAACTTTGATAGAGTCACTTCGGAGCAAAAAAATTAATTTACAAGCTATATTTCGAAAAAACTAATTATGATGACTTAGTTTTTGCGCGAAATGACTTTTTAAGGCTTGTTGGAGCCCCAAATGAGTTCCTAATACTTATTATCATATATTATATGTTCAAATACTCAGTTGGGATCAAAACAACCTTGCTATAGTCACTTCGGAGCTAAAAAATTATTTTACAGGCTATATTTCGCCAAAACAAATTATGATGACTTAGTTTTTGCGCGAAATGAATTTTTAAGGCTTGTTGGAGCTCCAAATGAGTCTTTAATACTTATTATAATATATTATATGTTCAAATACTTAGTTGGGATCAAAACAACATTGCTAGAATCAGCAAAAAAAATATTTTAAAGGCTATATTTCAGCAAAACAAATTATAAGGACTTAGTTTTTGCGCGAAATGACTTTTTAAGGCTTGTTGGAGCACCAAATGAGTCCCTAATACTTATTATAATATATTATATATTCAAATACTCAGTTGGGATCAAAATAACTTTGCTAGAGTCACTTCGGAGCCAAAAAAGTATTTTGAAGGCTATATTTCGGCAAAACTAGTTATAACGACTTAGTTTTTGCGCGAAATGAATTTTTAAGGCTTGTTGGAGCTCCAAATGAGTCCCTAATACTTATTATAATATATTATATGTTCAAATACTCAGTTGGGATCAAAACAACTTTGATAGAGTCACTTCGGAGCAAAAAAATTAATTTAAAGGCTATATTTCGAAAAAAACTAATTATGATGACTTAGTTTTTGCGCGAAATGACTTTTTAAGGCTTGTTGGAGCCCAAATGAGTTCCTAATACTTATTATCATATATTATATGTTCAAATACTCAGTTGGGATCAAAACAACCTTGCTATAGTCACTTCGGAGCCAAAAAATTATTTTACAGGTTTTATTTCGCCAAAACAAATTATGATGACTTAGTTTTTGCGCGAAATGAATTTTTAAGGCTTGTTGGAGCTCCAAATGAGTCTTTAATACTTATTATAATATATTATATGTTCAAATACTTAGTTGGGATCAAAACAACATTGCTAGAATCAGCAAAAAAAATATTTTAAAGGCTATATTTCAGCAAAACAAATTATAAGGACTTAGTTTTTGCGCGAAATGACTTTTTAAGGCTTGTTGGAGCACCAAATGAGTCCCTAATACTTATTATAATATATTATATATTCAAATACTCAGTTGGGATCAAAATAACTTTGCTAGAGTCACTTCGGAGCCAAAAAAGTATTTTGAAGGCTATATTTCGGCAAAACTAGTTATAACGACTTAGTTTTTGCGCGAAATGACTTTTTAAGGCTTGTTGGAGCTCCAAATGAGCCCCAAATACTTATTATAATATATTATATGTTCAAATACTCAGTTGGGATCAAAACAACTTTGATAGAGTCACTTCGGAGCAAAAAAATTAATTTACAGGCTATATTTCGAAAAAACTAATTATGATGACTTAGTTTTTGCGCGAAATGACTTTTTAAGGCTTGTTGGAGCCCCAAATGAGTTCCTAATACTTATTATCATATATTATATGTTCAAATACTCAGTTGGGATCAAAACAACCTTGCTATAGTCACTTCGGAGCTAAAAAATTATTTTACAGGCTATATTTCGCCAAAACAAATTATGATGACTTAGTTTTTGCGCGAAATGAATTTTTAAGGCTTGTTGGAGCTCCAAATGAGTCTTTAATACTTATTATAATATATTATATGTTCAAATACTTAGTTGGGATCAAAACAACATTGCTAGAATCAGCAAAAAAAATATTTTAAAGGCTATATTTCAGCAAAACAAATTATAAGGACTTAGTTTTTGCGCGAAATGACTTTTTAAGGCTTGTTGGAGCACCAAATGAGTCCCTAATACTTATTATAATATATTATATATTCAAATACTCAGTTGGGATCAAAATAACTTTGCTAGAGTCACTTCGGAGCCAAAAAAGTATTTTGAAGGCTATATTTCGGCAAAACTAGTTATAACGACTTAGTTTTTGCGCGAAATGAATTTTTAAGGCTTGTTGGAGCTCCAAATGAGTCCCTAATACTTATTATAATATATTATATGTTCAAATACTCAGTTGGGATCAAAACAACTTTGATAGAGTCACTTCGGAGCAAAAAAATTATTTTAAGGCTATATTTCGCAAAAACTAATTATGATGACTTAGTTTTTGCGCGAAATGACTTTTTAAGGCTTGTTGGAGCTCCAAATGAGTCCCTAATACTTATTATAATATATTATATGTTCAAATACTCAGTTGGGATCAAAACAACCTTGCTATAGTCACTTCGGAGCCAAAAAATTATTTTGAAGGCTATATTTCGCCAAAACAAATTATAACGACTTAGTTTTTGCGCGAAATGAATTTTTAAGGCTTGTTGGAGCTCCAAATGAGTCTTAATACTTATTATAATATATTATATGTTCAAATACTTAGTTGGGATCAAAACAACATTGCTAGAATCAGCAAAAAAAATATTTTAAAGGCTATATTTCAGCAAAACAAATTATAAGGACTTAGTTTTTGCGCGAAATGACTTTTTAAGGCTTGTTGGAGCACCAAATGAGTCCCTAATACTTATTATAATATATTATATATTCAAATACTCAGTTGGGATCAAAATAACTTTGCTAGAGTCACTTCGGAGCCAAAAAAGTATTTTGAAGGCTATATTTCGGCAAAACTAGTTATAACGACTTAGTTTTTGCGCGAAATGACTTTTTAAGGCTTGTTGGAGCTCCAAATGAGTCCCTAATACTTATTATAATATATTATATGTTCAAATACTCAGTTGGGATCAAAACAACTTTGATAGAGTCACTTCGGAGCAAAAAAATTAATTTACAGGCTATATTTCGAAAAAACTAATTATGATGACTTAGTTTTTGCGCGAAATGACTTTTTAAGGCTTGTTGGAGCCCCAAATGAGTCCCTAATACTTATTATAATATATTATATGTTCAAATACTCAGTTGGGATCAAAACAACTTTGCTATAGTCACTTCGGAGCCAAAAAAGTATTTTACAGGCTATATTTCGCAAAACAAATTATAAGACTTAGTTTTTGCGCGAAATGAATTTTTAAGGCTTGTTGGAGCTCCAAATGAGTCCCTAATACTTATTATAATATATTATATGTTCAAATACTCAGTTGGGATCAAAACAACTTTGCTAGAGTCACTTCGAGCCAAAAAAGTATTTTAAAGGCTATATTTCAGCAAAACAAATTATAAGGACTTAGTTTTTGCGCGAAATGACTTTTTAAGGCTTGTTGGAGCACCAAATGAGTCCCTAATACTTATTATAATATATTATATATTCAAATACTCAGTTGGGATCAAAACAACTTTGCTAGAGTCACTTCGGAGCCAAAAAAGTATTTTGAAGGCTATATTTCGGCAAAACTAGTTATAACGACTTAGTTTTTGCGCGAAATGAATTTTTAAGGCTTGTTGGAGCTCCAAATGAGTCCCTAATACTTATTATAATATATTATATGTTCAAATACTCAGTTGGGATCAAAACAACTTTGCTAGAGTCACTTCGGAGCCAAAAAATTATTTTAAGGCTATATTTCGCAAAACTAATTATAAGACTTAGTTTTTGCGCGAAATGACTTTTTAAGGCTTGTTGGAGCTCCAAATGAGTCCCTAATACTTATTATAATATATTATATGTTCAAATACTCAGTTGGGATCAAAACAACTTTGCTAGAGTCACTTCGGAGCCAAAAAAGTATTTTAAGGCTATATTTCGCAAAACTAATTATAACGACTTAGTTTTTGCGCGAAATGAATTTTTAAGGCTTGTTGGAGCTCCAAATGAGTCCCTAATACTTATTATAATATATTATATGTTCAAATACTCAGTTGGGATCAAAACAACATTGCTAGAGTCACTTCGGAGCCAAAAAAATATTTTAAAGGCTATATTTCAGCAAAACAAATTATAAGGACTTAGTTTTTGCGCGAAATGACTTTTTAAGGCTTGTTGGAGCACCAAATGAGTCCCTAATACTTATTATAATATATTATATATTCAAATACTCAGTTGGGATCAAAATAACTTTGCTAGAGTCACTTCGGAGCCAAAAAAGTATTTTGAAGGCTATATTTCGGCAAAACTAGTTATAACGACTTAGTTTTTGCGCGAAATGAATTTTTAAGGCTTGTTGGAGCTCCAAATGAGTCCCTAATACTTATTATAATATATTATATGTTCAAATACTCAGTTGGGATCAAAACAACTTTGATAGAGTCACTTCGGAGCAAAAAAATTAATTTACAGGCTATATTTCGCAAAAACTAATTATGATGACTTAGTTTTTGCGCGAAATGACTTTTTAAGGCTTGTTGGAGCCCCAAATGAGTCCCTAATACTTATTATCATATATTATATGTTCAAATACTCAGTTGGGATCAAAACAACTTTGCTATAGTCACTTCGGAGCCAAAAAAGTATTTTACAGGCTATATTTCGCAAAACAAATTATAAGACTTAGTTTTTGCGCGAAATGAATTTTTAAGGCTTGTTGGAGCTCCAAATGAGTCCCTAATACTTATTATAATATATTATATGTTCAAATACTCAGTTGGGATCAAAACAACTTTGCTAGAGTCACTTCGGAGCCAAAAAAAGTATTTTAAAGGCTATATTTCAGCAAAACAAATTATAAGGACTTAGTTTTTGCGCGAAATGACTTTTTAAGGCTTGTTGGAGCACCAAATGAGTCCCTAATACTTATTATAATATATTATATGTTCAAATACTCAGTTGGGATCAAAACAACTTTGCTAGAGTCACTTCGGAGCCAAAAAAGTATTTTGAAGGCTATATTTCGGCAAAACTAGTTATAACGACTTAGTTTTTGCGCGAAATGAATTTTTAAGGCTTGTTGGAGCTCCAAATGAGTCCCTAATACTTATTATAATATATTATATGTTCAAATACTCAGTTGGGATCAAAACAACTTTGCTAGAGTCACTTCGGAGCCAAAAAATTATTTTAAAGGCTATATTTCGCAAAAACTAATTATAAGACTTAGTTTTTGCGCGAAATGACTTTTTAAGGCTTGTTGGAGCTCCAAATGAGTCCCTAATACTTATTATAATATATTATATGTTCAAATACTCAGTTGGGATCAAAACAACTTTGCTAGAGTCACTTCGGAGCCAAAAAAGTATTTTAAGGCTATATTTCGCAAAACTAATTATAAGACTTAGTTTTTGCGCGAAATGAATTTTTAAGGCTTGTTGGAGCTCCAAATGAGTCCCTAATACTTATTATAATATATTATATGTTCAAATACTCAGTTGGGATCAAAACAACTTTGCTAGAGTCACTTCGAGCCAAAAAAGTATTTTAAAGGCTATATTTCAGCAAAACAAATTATAAGGACTTAGTTTTTGCGCGAAATGACTTTTTAAGGCTTGTTGGAGCACCAAATGAGTCCCTAATACTTATTATAATATATTATATATTCAAATACTCAGTTGGGATCAAAATAACTTTGCTAGAGTCACTTCGGAGCCAAAAAAGTATTTTGAAGGCTATATTTCGGCAAAACTAGTTATAACGACTTAGTTTTTGCGCGAAATGACTTTTTAAGGCTTGTTGGAGCTCCAAATGAGTCCCTAATACTTATTATAATATATTATATGTTCAAATACTCAGTTGGGATCAAAACAACTTTGCTAGAGTCACTTCGGAGCAAAAAAATTAATTTAAAGGCTATATTTCGAAAAACTAATTATGATGACTTAGTTTTTGCGCGAAATGACTTTTTAAGGCTTGTTGGAGCCCCAAATGAGTCCTAATACTTATTATAATATATTATATGTTCAAATACTCAGTTGGGATCAAAACAACTTTGCTATAGTCACTTCGGAGCCAAAAAATTATTTTACAGGCTATATTTCGCAAAACAAATTATGATGACTTAGTTTTTGCGCGAAATGAATTTTTAAGGCTTGTTGGAGCTCCAAATGAGTCCTAATACTTATTATAATATATTATATGTTCAAATACTTAGTTGGGATCAAAACAACTTTGCTAGAGTCACTTCGAGCAAAAAAATATTTTAAAGGCTATATTTCAGCAAAACAAATTATAAGGACTTAGTTTTTGCGCGAAATGACTTTTTAAGGCTTGTTGGAGCACCAAATGAGTCCCTAATACTTATTATAATATATTATATATTCAAATACTCAGTTGGGATCAAAATAACTTTGCTAGAGTCACTTCGGAGCCAAAAAAGTATTTTGAAGGCTATATTTCGGCAAAACTAGTTATAACGACTTAGTTTTTGCGCGAAATGAATTTTTAAGGCTTGTTGGAGCTCCAAATGAGTCCCTAATACTTATTATAATATATTATATGTTCAAATACTCAGTTGGGATCAAAACAACTTTGCTAGAGTCACTTCGGAGCAAAAAATTATTTTAAAGGCTATATTTCGAAAAACTAATTATAAGACTTAGTTTTTGCGCGAAATGACTTTTTAAGGCTTGTTGGAGCTCCAAATGAGTCCTAATACTTATTATAATATATTATATGTTCAAATACTCAGTTGGGATCAAAACAACCTTGCTATAGTCACTTCGGAGCCAAAAAATTATTTTACAGGCTATATTTCGCCAAAACTAATTATGATGACTTAGTTTTTGCGCGAAATGAATTTTTAAGGCTTGTTGGAGCTCCAAATGAGTCCTTAATACTTATTATAATATATTATATGTTCAAATACTCAGTTGGGATCAAAACAACTTTGCTAGAGTCACTTCGGAGCCAAAAAAGTATTTTAAAGGCTATATTTCAGCAAAACAAATTATAAGGACTTAGTTTTTGCGCGAAATGACTTTTTAAGGCTTGTTGGAGCTCCAAATGAGTCCCTAATACTTATTATAATATATTATATGTTCAAATACTCAGTTGGGATCAAAATAACTTTGCTAGAGTCACTTCGGAGCCAAAAAAGTATTTTGAAGGCTATATTTCGGCAAAACTAGTTATAACGACTTAGTTTTTGCGCGAAATGACTTTTTAAGGCTTGTTGGAGCTCCAAATGAGTCCCTAATACTTATTATAATATATTATATGTTCAAATACTCAGTTGGGATCAAAACAACTTTGCTAGAGTCACTTCGGAGCCAAAAAATTATTTTACAGGCTATATTTCGCAAAAACTAATTATGATGACTTAGTTTTTGCGCGAAATGACTTTTTAAGGCTTGTTGGAGCTCCAAATGAGTCCCTAATACTTATTATAATATATTATATGTTCAAATACTCAGTTGGGATCAAAACAACTTTGCTATAGTCACTTCGGAGCCAAAAAATTATTTTACAGGCTATATTTCGCCAAAACAAATTATGATGACTTAGTTTTTGCGCGAAATGAATTTTTAAGGCTTGTTGGAGCTCCAAATGAGTCCTAATACTTATTATAATATATTATATGTTCAAATACTCAGTTGGGATCAAAACAACTTTGCTAGAGTCACTTCGGAGCAAAAAAAGTATTTTAAAGGCTATATTTCAGCAAAACAAGTTATAAGGACTTAGTTTTTGCGCGAAATGACTTTTTAAGGCTTGTTGGAGCACCAAATGAGTCCCTAATACTTATTATAATATATTATATGTTCAAATACTCAGTTGGGATCAAAATAACTTTGCTAGAGTCACTTCGGAGCCAAAAAAGTATTTTGAAGGCTATATTTCGGCAAAACTAGTTATAACGACTTAGTTTTTGCGCGAAATGAATTTTTAAGGCTTGTTGGAGCTCCAAATGAGTCCCTAATACTTATTATAATATATTATATGTTCAAATACTCAGTTGGGATCAAAACAACTTTGCTAGAGTCACTTCGGAGCCAAAAAATTATTTTACAGGCTATATTTCGGCAAAAACTAATTATGATGACTTAGTTTTTGCGCGAAATGACTTTTTAAGGCTTGTTGGAGCCCCAAATGAGTGCCTAATACTTATTATCATATATTATATGTTCAAATACTCAGTTGGGATCAAAACAACTTTGCTATAGTCACTTCGGAGCCAAAAAATTATTTTACAGGCTATATTTCAGCAAAACAAATTATGATGACTTAGTTTTTGCGCGAAATGAATTTTTAAGGCTTGTTGGAGCTCCAAATGAGTCCTTAATACTTATTATAATATATTATATGTTCAAATACTCAGTTGGGATCAAAACAACTTGCTAGAGTCACTTCGAGCAAAAAAAGTATTTTAAAGGCTATATTTCAGCAAAACAAATTATAAGGACTTAGTTTTTGCGCGAAATGACTTTTTAAGGCTTGTTGGAGCACCAAATGAGTCCCTAATACTTATTATAATATATTATATATTCAAATACTCAGTTGGGATCAAAATAACTTTGCTAGAGTCACTTCGGAGCCAAAAAAGTATTTTGAAGGCTATATTTCGGCAAAACTAGTTATAACGACTTAGTTTTTGCGCGAAATGAATTTTTAAGGCTTGTTGGAGCTCCAAATGAGTCCCTAATACTTATTATAATATATTATATGTTCAAATACTCAGTTGGGATCAAAACAACTTTGCTAGAGTCACTTCGGAGCCAAAAAATTATTTTACAGGCTATATTTCGCAAAAACTAATTATGATGACTTAGTTTTTGCGCGAAATGACTTTTTAAGGCTTGTTGGAGCTCCAAATGAGTCCCTAATACTTATTATAATATATTATATGTTCAAATACTCAGTTGGGATCAAAACAACCTTGCTATAGTCACTTCGGAGCCAAAAAATTATTTTACAGGCTATATTTCGCAAAACTAATTATGATGACTTAGTTTTTGCGCGAAATGAATTTTTAAGGCTTGTTGGAGCTCCAAATGAGTCCTAATACTTATTATAATATATTATATGTTCAAATACTCAGTTGGGATCAAAACAACATTGCTAGAGTCACTTCGGAGCCAAAAAAATATTTTAAAGGCTATATTTCAGCAAAACTAATTATAAGGACTTAGTTTTTGCGCGAAATGACTTTTTAAGGCTTGTTGGAGCACCAAATGAGTCCCTAATACTTATTATAATATATTATATGTTCAAATACTCAGTTGGGATCAAAACAACTTTGCTAGAGTCACTTCGGAGCCAAAAAAGTATTTTGAAGGCTATATTTCGGCAAAACTAGTTATAACGACTTAGTTTTTGCGCGAAATGAATTTTTAAGGCTTGTTGGAGCTCCAAATGAGTCCCTAATACTTATTATAATATATTATATGTTCAAATACTCAGTTGGGATCAAAACAACTTTGCTAGAGTCACTTCGGAGCCAAAAAATTATTTTAAAGGCTATATTTCGCAAAACTAATTATGATGACTTAGTTTTTGCGCGAAATGACTTTTTAAGGCTTGTTGGAGCTCCAAATGAGTCCCTAATACTTATTATAATATATTATATGTTCAAATACTCAGTTGGGATCAAAACAACTTGCTATAGTCACTTCGGAGCCAAAAAATTATTTTACAGGCTATATTTCGCCAAAACAAATTATGATGACTTAGTTTTTGCGCGAAATGAATTTTTAAGGCTTGTTGGAGCTCCAAATGAGTCCTAATACTTATTATAATATATTATATGTTCAAATACTAGTTGGGATCAAAACAACTTTGCTAGAGTCACTTCAGAGCCAAAAAAAGTATTTTAAAGGCTATATTTCAGCAAAACAAATTATAAGGACTTAGTTTTTGCGCGAAATGACTTTTTAAGGCTTGTTGGAGCACCAAATGAGTCCCTAATACTTATTATAATATATTATATATTCAAATACTCAGTTGGGATCAAAATAACTTTGCTAGAGTCACTTCGGAGCCAAAAAAGTATTTTGAAGGCTATATTTCGGCAAAACTAGTTATAACGACTTAGTTTTTGCGCGAAATGACTTTTTAAGGCTTGTTGGAGCTCCAAATGAGTCCCTAATACTTATTATAATATATTATATGTTCAAATACTCAGTTGGGATCAAAACAACTTTGCTAGAGTCACTTCGGAGCCAAAAAAGTATTTTAAGGCTATATTTCGGCAAAACTAGTTATAACGACTTAGTTTTTGCGCGAAATGAATTTTTAAGGCTTGTTGGAGCTCCAAATGAGTCCCTAATACTTATTATAATATATTATATGTTCAAATACTCAGTTGGGATCAAAACAACTTTGCTATAGTCACTTCGGAGCCAAAAAAGTATTTTGAAGGCTATATTTCGGCAAAACTAGTTATAACGACTTAGTTTTTGCGCGAAATGAATTTTTAAGGCTTGTTGGAGCTCCAAATGAGTCCCTAATACTTATTATAATATATTATATGTTCAAATACTCAGTTGGGATCAAAACAACTTTGCTAGAGTCACTTCGGAGCCAAAAAAGTATTTTAAGGCTATATTTCGGCAAAACTAGTTATAACGACTTAGTTTTTGCGCGAAATGAATTTTTAAGGCTTGTTGGAGCTCCAAATGAGTCCCTAATACTTATTATAATATATTATATGTTCAAATACTCAGTTGGGATCAAAATAACTTTGCTAGAGTCACTTCGGAGCCAAAAAAGTATTTTGAAGGCTATATTTCGGCAAAACTAGTTATAACGACTTAGTTTTTGCGCGAAATGAATTTTTAAGGCTTGTTGGAGCTCCAAATGAGTCCCTAATACTTATTATAATATATTATATGTTCAAATACTCAGTTGGGATCAAAACAACTTTGCTAGAGTCACTTCGGAGCAAAAAAATTATTTTACAGGCTATATTTCGGCAAAACTAATTATGATGACTTAGTTTTTGCGCGAAATGAATTTTTAAGGCTTGTTGGAGCTCCAAATGAGTCCCTAATACTTATTATAATATATTATATGTTCAAATACTCAGTTGGGATCAAAACAACTTGCTATAGTCACTTCGGAGCCAAAAAATTATTTTACAGGCTATATTTCGGCAAAACTAATTATGATGACTTAGTTTTTGCGCGAAATGAATTTTTAAGGCTTGTTGGAGCTCCAAATGAGTCCTAATACTTATTATAATATATTATATGTTCAAATACTCAGTTGGGATCAAAACAACTTTGCTAGAGTCACTTCGGAGCCAAAAAAGTATTTTAAAGGCTATATTTCAGCAAAACAAATTATAAGGACTTAGTTTTTGCGCGAAATGACTTTTTAAGGCTTGTTGGAGCTCCAAATGAGTCCCTAATACTTATTATAATATATTATATGTTCAAATACTCAGTTGGGATCAAAACAACTTTGCTAGAGTCACTTCGGAGCCAAAAAAGTATTTTGAAGGCTATATTTCGGCAAAACTAGTTATAACGACTTAGTTTTTGCGCGAAATGAATTTTTAAGGCTTGTTGGAGCTCCAAATGAGTCCCTAATACTTATTATAATATATTATATGTTCAAATACTCAGTTGGGATCAAAACAACTTTGCTAGAGTCACTTCGGAGCCAAAAAAGTATTTTAAGGCTATATTTCGCAAAACTAGTTATAACGACTTAGTTTTTGCGCGAAATGACTTTTTAAGGCTTGTTGGAGCTCCAAATGAGTCCCTAATACTTATTATAATATATTATATGTTCAAATACTCAGTTGGGATCAAAACAACCTTTCTATAGTCACTTCGGAGCCAAAAAAGTATTTTAAGGCTATATTTCGCAAAACAAATTATGATGACTTAGTTTTTGCGCGAAATGAATTTTTAAGGCTTGTTGGAGCTCCAAATGAGTCCCTAATACTTATTATAATATATTATATGTTCAAATACTCAGTTGGGATCAAAACAACTTTGCTAGAGTCACTTCAGAGCCAAAAAAGTATTTTAAAGGCTATATTTCAGCAAAACAAATTATAAGGACTTAGTTTTTGCGCGAAATGACTTTTTAAGGCTTGTTGGAGCTCCAAATGAGTCCCTAATACTTATTATAATATATTATATGTTCAAATACTCAGTTGGGATCAAAACAACTTTGCTAGAGTCACTTCGGAGCCAAAAAAGTATTTTGAAGGCTATATTTCGGCAAAACTAGTTATAACGACTTAGTTTTTGCGCGAAATGAATTTTTAAGGCTTGTTGGAGCTCCAAATGAGTCCCTAATACTTATTATAATATATTATATGTTCAAATACTCAGTTGGGATCAAAACAACTTTGATAGAGTCACTTCGGAGCCAAAAAATTATTTTACAGGCTATATTTCGAAAAACTATTATAACGACTTAGTTTTTGCGCGAAATGAATTTTTAAGGCTTGTTGGAGCTCCAAATGAGTCCCTAATACTTATTATAATATATTATATGTTCAAATACTCAGTTGGATCAAAACAACTTTGCTATAGTCACTTCGGAGCCAAAAAATTATTTTACAGGCTATATTTCGGCAAAACTAATTATAACGACTTAGTTTTTGCGCGAAATGAATTTTTAAGGCTTGTTGGAGCTCCAAATGAGTCCCTAATACTTATTATAATATATTATATGTTCAAATACTCAGTTGGGATCAAAACAACTTTGCTAGAGTCACTTCGAGCCAAAAAAGTATTTTAAGGCTATATTTCGGCAAAACAATTATAACGACTTAGTTTTTGCGCGAAATGACTTTTTAAGGCTTGTTGGAGCACCAAATGAGTCCCTAATACTTATTATAATATATTATATGTTCAAATACTCAGTTGGGATCAAAACAACTTTGCTAGAGTCACTTCGGAGCCAAAAAAGTATTTTAAGGCTATATTTCGCAAAACTAGTTATAACGACTTAGTTTTTGCGCGAAATGAATTTTTAAGGCTTGTTGGAGCTCCAAATGAGTCCCTAATACTTATTATAATATATTATATGTTCAAATACTCAGTTGGGATCAAAACAACTTTGCTAGAGTCACTTCGGAGCCAAAAAATTATTTTACAGGCTATATTTCGCAAAACTAATTATGATGACTTAGTTTTTGCGCGAAATGACTTTTTAAGGCTTGTTGGAGCCCAAATGAGTCCCTAATACTTATTATAATATATTATATGTTCAAATACTCAGTTGGGATCAAAACAACTTGCTATAGTCACTTCGGAGCCAAAAAAGTATTTTAAGGCTATATTTCGGCAAAACAAGTTATAACGACTTAGTTTTTGCGCGAAATGAATTTTTAAGGCTTGTTGGAGCTCCAAATGAGTCCCTAATACTTATTATAATATATTATATGTTCAAATACTCAGTTGGGATCAAAACAACTTTGCTAGAGTCACTTCGGAGCCAAAAAAAGTATTTTAAGGCTATATTTCGGCAAAACTAGTTATAACGACTTAGTTTTTGCGCGAAATGAATTTTTAAGGCTTGTTGGAGCTCCAAATGAGTCCCTAATACTTATTATAATATATTATATGTTCAAATACTCAGTTGGGATCAAAACAACTTTGCTAGAGTCACTTCGGAGCCAAAAAAGTATTTTGAAGGCTATATTTCGGCAAAACTAGTTATAACGACTTAGTTTTTGCGCGAAATGAATTTTTAAGGCTTGTTGGAGCTCCAAATGAGTCCCTAATACTTATTATAATATATTATATGTTCAAATACTCAGTTGGGATCAAAACAACTTTGCTAGAGTCACTTCGGAGCCAAAAAAGTATTTTAAGGCTATATTTCGGCAAAACTAGTTATAAGACTTAGTTTTTGCGCGAAATGAATTTTTAAGGCTTGTTGGAGCTCCAAATGAGTCCCTAATACTTATTATAATATATTATATGTTCAAATACTCAGTTGGGATCAAAACAACTTTGCTATAGTCACTTCGGAGCCAAAAAAGTATTTTAAGGCTATATTTCGGCAAAACAATTATAACGACTTAGTTTTTGCGCGAAATGAATTTTTAAGGCTTGTTGGAGCTCCAAATGAGTCCCTAATACTTATTATAATATATTATATGTTCAAATACTCAGTTGGGATCAAAACAACTTTGCTAGAGTCACTTCGGAGCCAAAAAAGTATTTTAAAGGCTATATTTCAGCAAAACAAATTATAAGGACTTAGTTTTTGCGCGAAATGACTTTTTAAGGCTTGTTGGAGCACCAAATGAGTCCCTAATACTTATTATAATATATTATATATTCAAATACTCAGTTGGGATCAAAATAACTTTGCTAGAGTCACTTCGGAGCCAAAAAAGTATTTTGAAGGCTATATTTCGGCAAAACTAGTTATAACGACTTAGTTTTTGCGCGAAATGACTTTTTAAGGCTTGTTGGAGCTCCAAATGAGTCCCTAATACTTATTATAATATATTATATGTTCAAATACTCAGTTGGGATCAAAACAACTTTGATAGAGTCACTTCGGAGCAAAAAAATTAATTTACAGGCTATATTTCGAAAAAACTAATTATGATGACTTAGTTTTTGCGCGAAATGACTTTTTAAGGCTTGTTGGAGCCCCAAATGAGTTCCTAATACTTATTATCATATATTATATGTTCAAATACTCAGTTGGGATCAAAACAACCTTGCTATAGTCACTTCGGAGCCAAAAAATTATTTTACAGGCTATATTTCGCCAAAACAAATTATGATGACTTAGTTTTTGCGCGAAATGAATTTTTAAGGCTTGTTGGAGCTCCAAATGAGTCCTTAATACTTATTATAATATATTATATGTTCAAATACTCAGTTGGGATCAAAACAACTTTGCTAGAGTCACTTCGGAGCAAAAAAAGTATTTTAAAGGCTATATTTCAGCAAAACTAATTATAAGGACTTAGTTTTTGCGCGAAATGACTTTTTAAGGCTTGTTGGAGCACCAAATGAGTCCCTAATACTTATTATAATATATTATATATTCAAATACTCAGTTGGGATCAAAATAACTTTGCTAGAGTCACTTCGGAGCCAAAAAAGTATTTTGAAGGCTATATTTCGGCAAAACTAGTTATAACGACTTAGTTTTTGCGCGAAATGAATTTTAAGGCTTGTTGGAGCTCCAAATGAGTCCCTAATACTTATTATAATATATTATATGTTCAAATACTCAGTTGGGATCAAAACAACTTTGCTAGAGTCACTTCGGAGCCAAAAAATTATTTTACAGGCTATATTTCGCAAAACTAATTATGATGACTTAGTTTTTGCGCGAAATGACTTTTTAAGGCTTGTTGGAGCTCCAAATGAGTCCTAATACTTATTATAATATATTATATGTTCAAATACTCAGTTGGGATCAAAACAACTTGCTATAGTCACTTCGGAGCCAAAAAATTATTTTACAGGCTATATTTCGCAAAACAAATTATGATGACTTAGTTTTTGCGCGAAATGAATTTTTAAGGCTTGTTGGAGCTCCAAATGAGTCCTAATACTTATTATAATATATTATATGTTCAAATACTCAGTTGGGATCAAAACAACATTGCTAGAGTCACTTCGGAGCCAAAAAATTATTTTAAAGGCTATATTTCAGCAAAACAAATTATAAGGACTTAGTTTTTGCGCGAAATGACTTTTTAAGGCTTGTTGGAGCTCCAAATGAGTCCCTAATACTTATTATAATATATTATATGTTCAAATACTCAGTTGGGATCAAAATAACTTTGCTAGAGTCACTTCGGAGCCAAAAAAGTATTTTGAAGGCTATATTTCGGCAAAACTAGTTATAACGACTTAGTTTTTGCGCGAAATGACTTTTTAAGGCTTGTTGGAGCTCCAAATGAGTCCCTAATACTTATTATAATATATTATATGTTCAAATACTCAGTTGGGATCAAAACAACTTTGCTAGAGTCACTTCGGAGCAAAAAAATTAATTTACAGGCTATATTTCGCAAAAACTAATTATGATGACTTAGTTTTTGCGCGAAATGACTTTTTAAGGCTTGTTGGAGCTCCAAATGAGTCCCTAATACTTATTATAATATATTATATGTTCAAATACTCAGTTGGGATCAAAACAACCTTGCTATAGTCACTTCGGAGCCAAAAAATTATTTTACAGGCTATATTTCGCAAAACAAATTATGATGACTTAGTTTTTGCGCGAAATGAATTTTTAAGGCTTGTTGGAGCTCCAAATGAGTCCCTAATACTTATTATAATATATTATATGTTCAAATACTTAGTTGGGATCAAAACAACATTGCTAGAATCAGCAAAAAAAATATTTTAAAGGCTATATTTCAGCAAAACAAATTATAAGGACTTAGTTTTTGCGCGAAATGACTTTTTAAGGCTTGTTGGAGCACCAAATGAGTCCCTAATACTTATTATAATATATTATATATTCAAATACTCAGTTGGGATCAAAATAACTTTGCTAGAGTCACTTCGGAGCCAAAAAAGTATTTTGAAGGCTATATTTCGGCAAAACTAGTTATAACGACTTAGTTTTTGCGCGAAATGACTTTTTAAGGCTTGTTGGAGCTCCAAATGAGTCCCTAATACTTATTATAATATATTATATGTTCAAATACTCAGTTGGGATCAAAACAACTTTGATAGAGTCACTTCGGAGCAAAAAAATTAATTTACAGGCTATATTTCGAAAAAACTAATTATGATGACTTAGTTTTTGCGCGAAATGACTTTTTAAGGCTTGTTGGAGCTCCAAATGAGTCCCTAATACTTATTATAATATATTATATGTTCAAATACTCAGTTGGGATCAAAACAACTTTGCTAGAGTCACTTCGGAGCCAAAAAAGTATTTTAAGGCTATATTTCGCAAAACTAATTATAACGACTTAGTTTTTGCGCGAAATGAATTTTTAAGGCTTGTTGGAGCTCCAAATGAGTCCCTAATACTTATTATAATATATTATATGTTCAAATACTCAGTTGGGATCAAAACAACTTTGCTAGAGTCACTTCGAGCCAAAAAAGTATTTTGAAGGCTATATTTCGGCAAAACTAATTATAACGACTTAGTTTTTGCGCGAAATGACTTTTTAAGGCTTGTTGGAGCTCCAAATGAGTCCCTAATACTTATTATAATATATTATATGTTCAAATACTCAGTTGGGATCAAAACAACTTTGCTAGAGTCACTTCGGAGCCAAAAAAGTATTTTGAAGGCTATATTTCGGCAAAACTAGTTATAACGACTTAGTTTTTGCGCGAAATGAATTTTTAAGGCTTGTTGGAGCTCCAAATGAGTCCCTAATACTTATTATAATATATTATATGTTCAAATACTCAGTTGGGATCAAAACAACTTTGCTAGAGTCACTTCGGAGCCAAAAAAGTATTTTAAGGCTATATTTCGCAAAACTAATTATAACGACTTAGTTTTTGCGCGAAATGAATTTTTAAGGCTTGTTGGAGCTCCAAATGAGTCCCTAATACTTATTATAATATATTATATGTTCAAATACTCAGTTGGGATCAAAACAACTTTGCTAGAGTCACTTCGGAGCCAAAAAAGTATTTTAAGGCTATATTTCGGCAAAACAATTATAACGACTTAGTTTTTGCGCGAAATGAATTTTTAAGGCTTGTTGGAGCTCCAAATGAGTCCCTAATACTTATTATAATATATTATATGTTCAAATACTCAGTTGGGATCAAAACAACTTTGCTAGAGTCACTTCGGAGCCAAAAAAGTATTTTAAAGGCTATATTTCAGCAAAACAAATTATAAGGACTTAGTTTTTGCGCGAAATGACTTTTTAAGGCTTGTTGGAGCACCAAATGAGTCCCTAATACTTATTATAATATATTATATATTCAAATACTCAGTTGGGATCAAAATAACTTTGCTAGAGTCACTTCGGAGCCAAAAAAGTATTTTGAAGGCTATATTTCGGCAAAACTAGTTATAACGACTTAGTTTTTGCGCGAAATGACTTTTTAAGGCTTGTTGGAGCTCCAAATGAGTCCCTAATACTTATTATAATATATTATATGTTCAAATACTCAGTTGGGATCAAAACAACTTTGATAGAGTCACTTCGGAGCCAAAAAATTAATTTACAGGCTATATTTCGAAAAAAACTAATTATGATGACTTAGTTTTTGCGCGAAATGACTTTTTAAGGCTTGTTGGAGCCCCAAATGAGTTCCTAATACTTATTATCATATATTATATGTTCAAATACTCAGTTGGGATCAAAACAACTTTGCTATAGTCACTTCGGAGCCAAAAAATTATTTTAAAGGCTATATTTCGCAAAACTATTATAACGACTTAGTTTTTGCGCGAAATGAATTTTTAAGGCTTGTTGGAGCTCCAAATGAGTCCCTAATACTTATTATAATATATTATATGTTCAAATACTCAGTTGGGATCAAAACAACTTTGCTAGAGTCACTTCGAGCCAAAAAAGTATTTTAAAGGCTATATTTCGCAAAACTAATTATAAGGACTTAGTTTTTGCGCGAAATGACTTTTAAGGCTTGTTGGAGCTCCAAATGAGTCCCTAATACTTATTATAATATATTATATGTCAAATACTCAGTTGGGATCAAAACAACTTTGCTAGAGTCACTTCGGAGCCAAAAAAGTATTTTAAGGCTATATTTCGGCAAAACTAGTTATAACGACTTAGTTTTTGCGCGAAATGAATTTTAAGGCTTGTTGGAGCTCCAAATGAGTCCCTAATACTTATTATAATATATTATATGTTCAAATACTCAGTTGGGATCAAAACAACTTTGCTAGAGTCACTTCGGAGCCAAAAAATTATTTTAAGGCTATATTTCGCAAAACTAATTATGATGACTTAGTTTTTGCGCGAAATGACTTTTTAAGGCTTGTTGGAGCACCAAATGAGTCCTAATACTTATTATAATATATTATATGTTCAAATACTCAGTTGGGATCAAAACAACCTTGCTATAGTCACTTCGGAGCCAAAAAAAGTATTTTACAGGCTATATTTCGCAAAACTAATTATGATGACTTAGTTTTTGCGCGAAATGAATTTTTAAGGCTTGTTGGAGCTCCAAATGAGTCCTAATACTTATTATAATATATTATATGTTCAAATACTCAGTTGGATCAAAACAACATTGCTAGAGTCACTTCGGAGCCAAAAAAGTATTTTAAGGCTATATTTCGCAAAACTAATTATAACGACTTAGTTTTTGCGCGAAATGAATTTTTAAGGCTTGTTGGAGCTCCAAATGAGTCCCTAATACTTATTATAATATATTATATGTTCAAATACTCAGTTGGGATCAAAACAACTTTGCTAGAGTCACTTCGGAGCCAAAAAAGTATTTTAAGGCTATATTTCGCAAAACTAGTTATAACGACTTAGTTTTTGCGCGAAATGACTTTTTAAGGCTTGTTGGAGCTCCAAATGAGTCCCAAATACTTATTATAATATATTATATGTTCAAATACTCAGTTGGGATCAAAACAACTTTGCTAGAGTCACTTCGGAGCCAAAAAAGTATTTTAAGGCTATATTTCGCAAAACTAATTATAACGACTTAGTTTTTGCGCGAAATGACTTTTTAAGGCTTGTTGGAGCTCCAAATGAGTCCCTAATACTTATTATAATATATTATATGTTCAAATACTCAGTTGGGATCAAAACAACTTTGCTAGAGTCACTTCGGAGCCAAAAAAGTATTTTAAAGGCTATATTTCGGCAAAACAAATTATAACGACTTAGTTTTTGCGCGAAATGAATTTTTAAGGCTTGTTGGAGCTCCAAATGAGTCCCTAATACTTATTATAATATATTATATGTTCAAATACTCAGTTGGGATCAAAACAACTTTGCTAGAGTCACTTCGGAGCCAAAAAAGTATTTTAAGGCTATATTTCGGCAAAACTAATTATAACGACTTAGTTTTTGCGCGAAATGAATTTTTAAGGCTTGTTGGAGCTCCAAATGAGTCCCTAATACTTATTATAATATATTATATGTTCAAATACTCAGTTGGGATCAAAACAACTTTGCTAGAGTCACTTCGGAGCCAAAAAAGTATTTTAAGGCTATATTTCGGCAAAACTAGTTATAACGACTTAGTTTTTGCGCGAAATGAATTTTTAAGGCTTGTTGGAGCTCCAAATGAGTCCCTAATACTTATTATAATATATTATATGTTCAAATACTCAGTTGGGATCAAAACAACTTTGCTAGAGTCACTTCGGAGCCAAAAAAGTATTTTAAAGGCTATATTTCGCAAAACTAATTATAACGACTTAGTTTTTGCGCGAAATGACTTTTTAAGGCTTGTTGGAGCTCCAAATGAGTCCCTAATACTTATTATAATATATTATATGTTCAAATACTCAGTTGGGATCAAAACAACTTTGCTAGAGTCACTTCGGAGCCAAAAAAGTATTTTAAGGCTATATTTCGGCAAAACTAGTTATAACGACTTAGTTTTTGCGCGAAATGACTTTTTAAGGCTTGTTGGAGCTCCAAATGAGTCCCTAATACTTATTATAATATATTATATGTTCAAATACTCAGTTGGGATCAAAACAACTTTGCTAGAGTCACTTCGGAGCCAAAAAAGTATTTTAAGGCTATATTTCGCAAAACTAATTATAAGGACTTAGTTTTTGCGCGAAATGAATTTTTAAGGCTTGTTGGAGCTCCAAATGAGTCCCTAATACTTATTATAATATATTATATGTTCAAATACTCAGTTGGGATCAAAACAACTTTGCTAGAGTCACTTCGGAGCCAAAAAAGTATTTTAAGGGCTATATTTCGGCAAAACTAGTTATAACGACTTAGTTTTTGCGCGAAATGAATTTTTAAGGCTTGTTGGAGCTCCAAATGAGTCCCTAATACTTATTATAATATATTATATGTTCAAATACTCAGTTGGGATCAAAACAACTTTGCTAGAGTCACTTCGGAGCCAAAAAAAGTATTTTGAAGGCTATATTTCGGCAAAACTAGTTATAACGACTTAGTTTTTGCGCGAAATGAATTTTAAGGCTTGTTGGAGCTCCAAATGAGTCCCTAATACTTATTATAATATATTATATGTTCAAATACTCAGTTGGGATCAAAACAACTTTGCTAGAGTCACTTCGGAGCCAAAAAAGTATTTTAAGGCCTATATTTCGGCAAAACTAGTTATAACGACTTAGTTTTTGCGCGAAATGAATTTTTAAGGCTTGTTGGAGCTCCAAATGAGTCCCTAATACTTATTATAATATATTATATGTTCAAATACTCAGTTGGGATCAAAACAACTTTGCTAGAGTCACTTCGGAGCCAAAAAAGTATTTTAAGGCTATATTTCGGCAAAACTAGTTATAACGACTTAGTTTTTGCGCGAAATGAATTTTTAAGGCTTGTTGGAGCTCCAAATGAGTCCCTAATACTTATTATAATATATTATATGTTCAAATACTCAGTTGGGATCAAAACAACTTTGCTAGAGTCACTTCGGAGCCAAAAAAGTATTTTAAGGCTATATTTCGGCAAAACTAGTTATAACGACTTAGTTTTTGCGCGAAATGAATTTTTAAGGCTTGTTGGAGCTCCAAATGAGTCCCTAATACTTATTATAATATATTATATGTTCAAATACTCAGTTGGGATCAAAACAACTTTGCTAGAGTCACTTCGGAGCCAAAAAAGTATTTTAAGGCTATATTTCGGCAAAACTAGTTATAACGACTTAGTTTTTGCGCGAAATGAATTTTTAAGGCTTGTTGGAGCTCCAAATGAGTCCCTAATACTTATTATAATATATTATATGTTCAAATACTCAGTTGGGATCAAAACAACTTTGCTAGAGTCACTTCGGAGCCAAAAAAGTATTTTAAAGGCTATATTTCGGCAAAACTAATTATAACGACTTAGTTTTTGCGCGAAATGACTTTTTAAGGCTTGTTGGAGCTCCAAATGAGTCCCTAATACTTATTATAATATATTATATGTTCAAATACTCAGTTGGGATCAAAACAACTTTGCTAGAGTCACTTCGGAGCCAAAAAAGTATTTTAAGGCTATATTTCGGCAAAACTAGTTATAACGACTTAGTTTTTGCGCGAAATGAATTTTTAAGGCTTGTTGGAGCTCCAAATGAGTCCCTAATACTTATTATAATATATTATATGTTCAAATACTCAGTTGGGATCAAAACAACTTTGCTAGAGTCACTTCGGAGCCAAAAAAGTATTTTAAGGCTATATTTCGGCAAAACTAGTTATAACGACTTAGTTTTTGCGCGAAATGACTTTTTAAGGCTTGTTGGAGCTCCAAATGAGTCCCTAATACTTATTATAATATATTATATGTTCAAATACTCAGTTGGGATCAAAACAACTTTGCTAGAGTCACTTCGGAGCCAAAAAAGTATTTTAAGGCTATATTTCGGCAAAACTAGTTATAACGACTTAGTTTTTGCGCGAAATGAATTTTTAAGGCTTGTTGGAGCTCCAAATGAGTCCCTAATACTTATTATAATATATTATATGTTCAAATACTCAGTTGGGATCAAAACAACTTTGCTAGAGTCACTTCGGAGCCAAAAAAGTATTTTAAGGCTATATTTCGGCAAAACTAGTTATAACGACTTAGTTTTTGCGCGAAATGAATTTTTAAGGCTTGTTGGAGCTCCAAATGAGTCCCTAATACTTATTATAATATATTATATGTTCAAATACTCAGTTGGGATCAAAACAACTTTGCTAGAGTCACTTCGGAGCCAAAAAAGTATTTTAAAGGCTATATTTCAGCAAAACTAATTATAAGACTTAGTTTTTGCGCGAAATGACTTTTTAAGGCTTGTTGGAGCTCCAAATGAGTCCCTAATACTTATTATAATATATTATATGTTCAAATACTCAGTTGGGATCAAAACAACTTTGCTAGAGTCACTTCGGAGCCAAAAAATTATTTTACAGGCTATATTTCGGCAAAACTAATTATGAAGACTTAGTTTTTGCGCGAAATGACTTTTAAGGCTTGTTGGAGCTCCAAATGAGTCCCTAATACTTATTATAATATATTATATGTTCAAATACTCAGTTGGGATCAAAACAACTTTGCTAGAGTCACTTCGGAGCCAAAAAAGTATTTTAAAGGCTATATTTCAGCAAAACTAATTATAAGACTTAGTTTTTGCGCGAAATGAATTTTTAAGGCTTGTTGGAGCTCCAAATGAGTCCCTAATACTTATTATAATATATTATATGTTCAAATACTCAGTTGGGATCAAAACAACTTTGCTAGAGTCACTTCGGAGCCAAAAAATTATTTTAAGGCTATATTTCGGCAAAACTAATTATGATGACTTAGTTTTTGCGCGAAATGACTTTTTAAGGCTTGTTGGAGCTCCAAATGAGTCCCTAATACTTATTATAATATATTATATGTTCAAATACTCAGTTGGGATCAAAACAACTTTGCTAGAGTCACTTCGGAGCCAAAAAAGTATTTTAAGGCTATATTTCGCAAAACTAATTATAAGACTTAGTTTTTGCGCGAAATGAATTTTTAAGGCTTGTTGGAGCTCCAAATGAGTCCCTAATACTTATTATAATATATTATATGTTCAAATACTCAGTTGGGATCAAAACAACTTTGCTAGAGTCACTTCGGAGCCAAAAAAGTATTTTAAGGCTATATTTCGGCAAAACTAGTTATAACGACTTAGTTTTTGCGCGAAATGAATTTTTAAGGCTTGTTGGAGCTCCAAATGAGTCCCTAATACTTATTATAATATATTATATTTCAAATACTCAGTTGGGATCAAAACAACTTTGCTATAGTCACTTCGGAGCCAAAAAAGTATTTTGAAGGCTATATTTCGGCAAAACTAGTTATAACGACTTAGTTTTTGCGCGAAATGACTTTTTAAGGCTTGTTGGAGCTCCAAATGAGTCCCTAATACTTATTATAATATATTATATGTTCAAATACTCAGTTGGAGTCAAAACAACTTTGCTAGAGTCACTTCGGAGCCAAAAAAAGTATTTTGAAGGCTATATTTCGGCAAAACTAGTTATAACGACTTAGTTTTTGCGCGAAATGAATTTTTAAGGCTTGTTGGAGCTCCAAATGAGTCCCTAATACTTATTATAATATATTATATGTTCAAATACTCAGTTGGGATCAAAACAACTTGCTATAGTCACTTCGGAGCCAAAAAAGTATTTTAAGGCTATATTTCGGCAAAACTAGTTATAACGACTTAGTTTTTGCGCGAAATGAATTTTTAAGGCTTGTTGGAGCTCCAAATGAGTCCCTAATACTTATTATAATATATTATATGTTCAAATACTCAGTTGGGATCAAAACAACTTTGCTAGAGTCACTTCGGAGCCAAAAAAGTATTTTAAGGCTATATTTCGGCAAAACTAGTTATAACGACTTAGTTTTTGCGCGAAATGAATTTTTAAGGCTTGTTGGAGCTCCAAATGAGTCCCTAATACTTATTATAATATATTATATGTTCAAATACTCAGTTGGGATCAAAACAACTTTGCTAGAGTCACTTCGGAGCCAAAAAAGTATTTTAAGGCTATATTTCGGCAAAACTAGTTATAACGACTTAGTTTTTGCGCGAAATGAATTTTTAAGGCTTGTTGGAGCTCCAAATGAGTCCCTAATACTTATTATAATATATTATATGTTCAAATACTCAGTTGGGATCAAAACAACTTTGCTAGAGTCACTTCGGAGCCAAAAAAGTATTTTAAAGGCTATATTTCAGCAAAACTAATTATAAGGACTTAGTTTTTGCGCGAAATGAATTTTTAAGGCTTGTTGGAGCTCCAAATGAGCCCTAATACTTATTATAATATATTATATGTTCAAATACTCAGTTGGGATCAAAACAACTTTGCTAGAGTCACTTCGGAGCAAAAAAATTATTTTGAAGGCTATATTTCGGCAAAACTAGTTATAACGACTTAGTTTTTGCGCGAAATGACTTTTTAAGGCTTGTTGGAGCTCCAAATGAGTCCCTAATACTTATTATAATATATTATATATTCAAATACTCAGTTGGGATCAAAACAACTTTGCTAGAGTCACTTCGGAGCCAAAAAAGTATTTTAAGGGCTATATTTCGGCAAAACTAGTTATAAGGACTTAGTTTTTGCGCGAAATGACTTTTTAAGGCTTGTTGGAGCTCCAAATGAGTCCCTAATACTTATTATAATATATTATATGTTCAAATACTCAGTTGGGATCAAAACAACTTTGCTAGAGTCACTTCGGAGCCAAAAAAGTATTTTTAAGGCTATATTTCGGCAAAACTAGTTATAAGACTTAGTTTTTGCGCGAAATGACTTTTTAAGGCTTGTTGGAGCTCCAAATGAGTCCTAATACTTATTATAATATATTATATGTTCAAATACTCAGTTGGGATCAAAACAACTTTGCTATAGTCACTTCGGAGCCAAAAAAGTATTTTAAGGCTATATTTCGGCAAAACTAGTTATAAGACTTAGTTTTTGCGCGAAATGAATTTTTAAGGCTTGTTGGAGCTCCAAATGAGTCCCTAATACTTATTATAATATATTATATGTTCAAATACTCAGTTGGGATCAAAACAACTTTGCTAGAGTCACTTCGGAGCCAAAAAAGTATTTTAAGGTCTATATTTCGGCAAAACTAGTTATAACGACTTAGTTTTTGCGCGAAATGACTTTTTAAGGCTTGTTGGAGCTCCAAATGAGTCCCTAATACTTATTATAATATATTATATGTTCAAATACTCAGTTGGGATCAAAACAACTTTGCTAGAGTCACTTCGGAGCCAAAAAAGTATTTTAAGGGCTATATTTCGGCAAAACTAGTTATAACGACTTAGTTTTTGCGCGAAATGAATTTTTAAGGCTTGTTGGAGCTCCAAATGAGTCCCTAATACTTATTATAATATATTATATGTTCAAATACTCAGTTGGGATCAAAACAACTTTGCTAGAGTCACTTCGGAGCCAAAAAGTATTTTAAAGGCTATATTTCGGCAAAACTAGTTATAACGACTTAGTTTTTGCGCGAAATGAATTTTTAAGGCTTGTTGGAGCTCCAAATGAGTCCCTAATACTTATTATAATATATTATATGTTCAAATACTCAGTTGGGATCAAAACAACTTTGCTATAGTCACTTCGGAGCCAAAAAAGTATTTTGAAGGCTATATTTCGGCAAAACTAGTTATAACGACTTAGTTTTTGCGCGAAATGAATTTTTAAGGCTTGTTGGAGCTCCAAATGAGTCCCTAATACTTATTATAATATATTATATGTTCAAATACTCAGTTGGGATCAAAACAACTTTGCTAGAGTCACTTCGGAGCCAAAAAATTATTTTATAGGCTATATTTCAGCAAAACATATTATAACGACTTAGTTTTTGCGCGAAATGACTTTTTAAGGCTTGTTGGAGCTCCAAATGAGTCCCTAATACTTATTATAATATATTATATGTTCAAATACTCAGTTGGGATCAAAACAACTTTGCTAGAGTCACTTCGGAGCCAAAAAAGTATTTTAAGGCTATATTTCGGCAAAACTAGTTATAACGACTTAGTTTTTGCGCGAAATGAATTTTTAAGGCTTGTTGGAGCTCCAAATGAGTCCCTAATACTTATTATAATATATTATATGTTCAAATACTCAGTTGGGATCAAAACAACTTTGCTAGAGTCACTTCGGAGCCAAAAAAGTATTTTAAGGCTATATTTCGGCAAAACTAATTATAACGACTTAGTTTTTGCGCGAAATGACTTTTTAAGGCTTGTTGGAGCTCCAAATGAGTCCCTAATACTTATTATAATATATTATATGTTCAAATACTCAGTTGGGATCAAAACAACTTTGCTAGAGTCACTTCGGAGCCAAAAAAGTAGTTTTAAGGCTATATTTCGGCAAAACTAGTTATAACGACTTAGTTTTTGCGCGAAATGAATTTTTAAGGCTTGTTGGAGCTCCAAATGAGTCCCTAATACTTATTATAATATATTATATGTTCAAATACTCAGTTGGGATCAAAACAACTTTGCTAGAGTCACTTCGGAGCAAAAAAAGTATTTTAAAGGCTATATTTCGGCAAAACTTATTATAACGACTTAGTTTTTGCGCGAAATGAATTTTTAAGGCTTGTTGGAGCTCCAAATGAGTCCCTAATACTTATTATAATATATTATATGTTCAAATACTCAGTTGGATCAAAACAACTTTGCTAGAGTCACTTCGGAGCCAAAAAAGTATTTTACAGGCTATATTTCGGCAAAACTAATTATAACGACTTAGTTTTTGCGCGAAATGAATTTTTAAGGCTTGTTGGAGCTCCAAATGAGTCCCTAATACTTATTATAATATATTATATGTTCAAATACTCAGTTGGGATCAAAACAACTTTGCTAGAGTCACTTCGGAGCCAAAAAAGTATTTTAAAGGCTATATTTCGGCAAAACAATTATAACGACTTAGTTTTTGCGCGAAATGACTTTTTAAGGCTTGTTGGAGCTCCAAATGAGTCCCTAATACTTATTATAATATATTATATGTTCAAATACTCAGTTGGGATCAAAACAACTTTGCTAGAGTCACTTCGGAGCCAAAAAAGTATTTTAAGGCTATATTTCGGCAAAACTAATTATAAGACTTAGTTTTTGCGCGAAATGACTTTTTAAGGCTTGTTGGAGCTCCAAATGAGTCCCTAATACTTATTATAATATATTATATGTTCAAATACTCAGTTGGGATCAAAACAACTTTGCTAGAGTCACTTCGGAGCCAAAAAATTATTTTAATGCTATATTTCGGCAAAAACTATTATAAGGACTTAGTTTTTGCGCGAAATGACTTTTTAAGGCTTGTTGGAGCTCCAAATGAGTCCCTAATACTTATTATAATATATTATATTTCAAATACTCAGTTGGGATCAAAACAACTTTGCTAGAGTCACTTCGGAGCCAAAAAAGTATTTTGAAGGCTATATTTCGGCAAAACTAGTTATAACGACTTAGTTTTTGCGCGAAATGAATTTTTAAGGCTTGTTGGAGCTCCAAATGAGTCCCTAATACTTATTATAATATATTATATGTTCAAATACTCAGTTGGGATCAAAACAACTTTGCTAGAGTCACTTCGGAGCCAAAAAAGTATTTTAAAGGCTATATTTCAGCAAAACAATTATAACGGACTTAGTTTTTGCGCGAAATGAATTTTTAAGGCTTGATGGAGCTCCAAATGAGTCCCTAATACTTATTATAATATATTATATGTTCAAATACTCAGTTGGGATCAAAACAACTTTGATAGAGTCACTTCGGAGCCAAAAAAGTATTTTAAGGCTATATTTCGGCAAAACTAGTTATAACGGACTTAGTTTTTGCTGCGAAATGAATTTTTAAGGCTTGTTGGAGCTCCAAATGAGTCCCTAATACTTATTATAATATATTATATATTCAAATACTCAGTTGGGATCAAAACAACTTGCTAGAGTCACTTCGGAGCAAAAAAAGTATTTTAAGGCTATATTCGGCAAAACTAATTATAACGACTTAGTTTTTGCGCGAAATGAATTTTTAAGGCTTGTTGGAGCTCCAAATGAGTCCCTAATACTTATTATAATATATTAATGTTCAAATACTCAGTTGGATCAAAACAACTTGCTAGAGTCACTTCGGAGCCAAAAAAGTATTTTAAAGGCTATATTTCGCAAAACAATTATAAGGACTTAGTTTTTGCGCGAAATGAATTTTTAAGGCTTGTTGGAGCTCCAAATGAGTCCCTAATACTTATTATAATATATTATATGTTCAAATACTCAGTTGGAACAAACAACTTTGCTAGAGTCACTTCGGAGCCAAAAAAAGTATTTCAAGGCTATATTTCGCAAAACTAATTATAAGGACTTAGTTTTTGCGCGAAATGACTTTTTAAGGCTTGTTGGAGCTCCAAATGAGTCCCTAATACTTATTATAATATATTATATGTTCAAATACTCAGTTGGGATCAAAACAACTTTGCTAGAGTCACTTCGGAGCAAAAAAAGTATTTTAAGGCTATATTTTCGCAAAACTAATTATAACGACTTAGTTTTTGCGCGAAATGATATTTTAAGGCTTGTTGGAGCTCCAAATGAGTCCCTAATACTTATTATAATATATTATATATTTTCAAATACTCAGTTGGGATCAAAACAACTTTGCTAGAGTCACTTCGGAGCCAAAAAAAGTATTTTGAAGGCTATATTTCGCAAAACTAGTTATAACGACTTAGTTTTTGCGCGAAATGAATTTTTAAGGCTTGTTGGAGCTCCAAATGAGTCCCTAATACTTATTATAATATATTATATGTTCAAATACTCAGTTGGGATCAAAACAACTTTGCTAGAGTCACTTCGGAGCAAAAAAGTATTTTAAGGCTATATTTCGCAAAACTAATTATAAGGACTTAGTTTTTGCGCGAAATGAATTTTTAAGGCTTGTTGGAGCTCCAAATGAGTCCCTAATACTTATTATAATATATTATATGTTCAAATACTCAGTTGGGATCAAAACAACTTTGCTAGAGTCACTTCGGAGCCAAAAAAGTATTTTAAGGCTATATTTCGGCAAAACTATTATAACGGACTTAGTTTTTGCGCGAAATGAATTTTTAAGGCTTGTTGGAGCTCAAATGAGTCCCTAATACTTATTATAATATATTATATGTTCAAATACTCAGTTGGGATCAAAACAACTTTGCTAGAGTCACTTCGGAGCCAAAAAAGTATTTTAAAGGCTATATTTCGCAAAACTAATTATGATGACTTAGTTTTTGCGCGAAATGACTTTTTAAGGCTTGTTGGAGCTCCAAATGAGTCCCTAATACTTATTATAATATATTATATGTTCAAATACTCAGTTGGGATCAAAACAACTTTGCTAGAGTCACTTCGGAGCCAAAAAAGTATTTTAAGGCTATATTTCGCAAAACTAATTATAAGACTTAGTTTTTGCGCGAAATGAATTTTTAAGGCTTGTTGGAGCTCAAATGAGTCCCTAATACTTATTATAATATATTATATGTTCAAATACTCAGTTGGGATCAAAACAACTTTGCTAGAGTCACTTCGAGCAAAAAAGTATTTTAAGGCTATATTTCAGCAAAACTAGTTATAACGACTTAGTTTTGTGCGAAATGAATTTTTAAGGCTTGTTGGAGCTCCAAATGAGTCCCTAATACTTATTATAATATATTATATGTTCAAATACTCAGTTGGGATCAAAACAACTTGCTAGAGTCACTTCGGAGCCAAAAAAGTATTTTAAAGGCTATATTTCGGCAAAACTAATTATGATGACTTAGTTTTTTGCGCGAAATGACTTTTTAAGGCTTGTTGGAGCTCCAAATGAGTCCCTAATACTTATTATAATATATTATATGTTCAAATACTCAGTTGGGATCAAAACAACTTTGCTAGAGTCACTTCGGAGCCAAAAAAGTATTTTACAGGCTATATTTCGCAAAACTAATTATGATGACTTAGTTTTTGCGCGAAATGACTTTTTAAGGCTTGTTGGAGCTCCAAATGAGTCCCTAATACTTATTATAATATATTATATGTTCAAATAACTCAGTTGGATCAAAACAACTTTGCTAGAGTCACTTCGGAGCCAAAAAAAGTATTTTGAAGGCTATATTTCGGCAAAACTAGTTATGAACGACTTAGTTTTTGCGCGAAATGAATTTTAAGGCTTGTTGGAGCTCCAAATGAGTCCCTAATAACTTATTATAATATATTATATGTTCAAATACTCAGTTGGGATCAAAACAACTTTGCTATAGTCACTTCGGAGCCAAAAAAGTATTTTGAAGGCTATATTTCGGCAAAACTAGTATAACGACATAGTTTTTGCGCGAAATGAATTTTTAAGGATTGTTGGAGCTCCAAATGAGTCCCTAATACTTATTATAATATATTATATGTTCAAATACTCAGTTGGGATCAAAACAACTTTGCTAGAGTCCTTCGGAGCCAAAAAAAGTATTTTGAAGGCTATATTTCTGCAAAACTAGTTATAACGACTTAGTTTTTTGCGCGAAATGAATTTTTAAAGGCTTGTTGGAGCTCCAAATGAGTCCCTAATACTTATTATAATATATTATAAGTTCAAATACTCAGTTGGGATCAAAACAACTTTGCTAGAGTCACTTCGGAGCAAAAAAGTATTTTAAAGGCTATATTTCGGCAAAACAATTTAATACGACTTAGTTTTTGCGCGGAAATGACTTTTTAAGGCTTGTTGGAGCTCTAAATGAGTCCCTAATACTTATTATACTATATTATAATGTTCAAATACCAGTGGGATCAAAACAACTTGCTAGAGTCACTTCGGAGCCAAAAATAATTTTACAGGCTATAGTTCTGCAAAACTAATTATGATGACTTAGTTTTTGCGCGAAAATGAATTTTTAAGGCTGTTGGAGCATCCAAATGAGTCCCTAATACTTATTATATATATTATATGTTCAAATACTCAGTTGGGATCAAAACCAACTTTGCTAGAGTCACTTCGGAGCCAAAAAATTATTTTAAGGCTATATTTCGAAAAACTAAGTTATGATGACTTAGTTTTTTGCGCGAAATGACTTTTAAGGCTTGTTGGAGCACCAAATGAGTCCCTAATACTTATTATAATATATTATATGATCAAATACTCAGTTGGAATCAAAACAACTTAGCTAGAGTCACTTCGGAGCCAAAAAGTATTTTGAAGGCTTTAGTTCAGGCAAACTAATTATAAGACTTAGTTTTTGTGACGAAATGAATTTTTAAGCTTGTTTGGAGCTCAAATGAGTCCCTAATACTTTTTATAATTTTTATATGTTCAAATACTCAGTTGGGATCTAAACAACTTTGCTAGAGTCACTTGGAGCCAAAAAAGTAATTTGAAGGCTATATTTCGGCAAAACTATTTATAAGACTTAGTTTTTTGCGCGAAATGACTTTTTAAGGCTTGTTGGAGCTCCAAATGAGTCCAAATACTTATTATAATATATTATATGTTCAAATACTCAGTTGGGATCAAAACAACTTTGATAGAGTCACTTGGGAGCAAAAAAATTATTTTTCAGGCTATATTTGGAAAAACTAATTATGATGACTTAGTTTTTTGCGAAATGACTTTTTAAGGCTTGTTGGAGCCCCAAATGAGTCCCTAATACTTATTATAATATATTATATGTTCAAATACTCAGTTGGGATCAAAACAACTTTGCTAGAGTCACTTCGGAGCCAAAAAAGTATTTTGAAGGCTATATTTCGGCAAAACTAATTATGATGACTTAGTTTTTGCGCGAAATGAATTTTTAAGGCTTGTTGGAGCTCCAAATGAGTCCCTAATACTTATTATAATATATTATATGTTCAAATACTCAGTTGGGATCAAAACAACTTTGCTAGAATCCTTGGATTGGACAAAAAAATATTTTAAAGGCTATATTTGGCAAAACTAGTTATAAGGACTTAGTTTTTGCGCGAAATGACTTTTTAAGGCTTGTTGGAGCTCCAAATGAGTCCCTAATACTTATTATAATATATTATATGTTCAAATACTCAGTTGGGATCAAAACAACTTTGCTAGAGTCACTTCGGAGCCAAAAAAGTATTTTGAAGGCTATATTTAGGCAAAACTAGTTATAACGACTTAGTTTTTGCGCGAAATGAATTTTTAAGGCTTGTTGGAGCTCCAAATGAGTCCCTAATACTTATTATAATATATTATATGTTCAAATACTCAGTTGGGATCAAAACAACTTTGCTAGAGTCACTTCGGAGCAAAAAAATTATTTTAAAGGCTATATTTGGAAAAAACTAGTTATGATGACTTAGTTTTTGCGGCGAAATGACTTTTTAAGGCTTGTTGGAGCCCCAAATGAGTCCCTAATACTTATTATAATATATTATATGTTCAAATACTCAGTTGGGATCAAAACAACTTTGCTATAGTCACTTGGAGCAAAAAAAGTATTTTAAAGGCTATATTTCGCAAAACTAGTTATAAGGACTTAGTTTTTGCTCGAAATGAATTTTAAGGCTTGTTGGAGCTCCAAATGAGTCCCTAATACTTATTATAATATATTATATGTTCAAATACTCAGTTGGGATCAAAACAACTTTGCTAGAGTCACTTCGGAGCAAAAAAATATTTTAAAGGCTATATTTCGGCAAAACAAATTATAAGGACTTAGTTTTTTGCGCGAAATGACTTTTTAAGGCTTGTTGGAGCTCCAAATGAGTCCCTAATACTTATTATAATATATTATATGTTCAAATACTCAGTTGGGATCAAAACAACTTTGCTAGAGTCACTTCGGAGCCAAAAAAAGTATTTTGAAGGCTATATTTGGCAAAACTAGTTATAACGACTTAGTTTTTGCGGAAATGACTTTTTAAGGCTTGTTGGAGCTCCAAATGAGCCCTAATACTTATTATAATATATTATATGTTCAAATACTCAGTTGGGATCAAAACAACTTTGCTAGAGTCACTTGGGAGCAAAAAAATTAATTTTAAAGGCTATATTTGGCAAAACTAATTATGATGACTTAGTTTTTGCGCGAAATGATTTTTTAAGGCTTGTTGGAGCCCCAAATGAGTCCCTAATACTTATTATAATATATTATATGTTCAAATACTCAGTTGGGATCAAAACAACCTTTGCTAGAGTCACTTCGGAGCCAAAAAAAGTATTTTAAAGGCTATATTTCGGCAAAACTAGTTATGATGACTTAGTTTTTTTGCGAAATGAATTTTTAAGGCTTGTTGGAGCTCCAAATGAGTCCCTAATACTTATTATAATATATTATATGTTCAAATACTCAGTTGGGATCAAAACAACTTTGCTAGAGTCTACTTGAGCAAAAAAGTATTTTAAAGGCTATATTTGGCAAAACTAGTTATAAGGACTTAGTTTTTTGCGAAATGACTTTTTAAGGCTTGTTGGAGCACCAAATGAGTCCTAATACTTATTATAATATATTATATGTTCAAATACTCAGTTGGGATCAAAACAACTTTGCTAGAGTCACTTCGGACCAAAAAAAGTATTTTAAAGGCTATATTTTGGCAAAACTAGTTATAATGACTTAGTTTTTGGCGAAATGATTTTTAAGGCTTGTTGGAGCTCCAAATGAGTCCCTAATACTTATTATAATATATTATATGTTCAAATACTCAGTTGGGATCAAAACAACTTTGCTAGAGTCACTTGAGAGCAAAAAAGTATTTTAAAGGCTATATTTCGGCAAAACTAGTTATGAGGACTTAGTTTTTTGCGCGAAATGACTTTTAAGGCTTGTTGGAGCCCCAAATGAGTCCCTAATACTTATTATAATATATTATATGTTCAAATACTCAGTTGGGATCAAAACAACTTTGCTAGAGTCACTTGAGCCAAAAAAGTATTTTAAAGGTCTATATTTGGCAAAACTAGTTATAACGACTTAGTTTTTGCGCGAAATGATTTTTAAGGCTTGTTGGAGCTCCAAATGAGTCCCTAATACTTATTATAATATATTATATGTTCAAATACTCAGTTGGGATCAAAACAACTTGCTAGAGTCACTTGGAGCCAAAAAAGTATTTTAAAGGCTATATTTGGCAAAACTAATTATAAGGACTTAGTTTTTTTGCGAAATGACTTTTTAAGGCTTGTTGGAGCTCCAAATGAGTCCCTAATACTTATTATAATATATTATATGTTCAAATACTCAGTTGGGATCAAAACAACTTTGCTAGAGTCACTTGGAGCCAAAAAAGTATTTTGAAGGCTATATTTCCGGCAAAACTAGTTATAACGACTTAGTTTTTGCGAAAATGACTTTTTAAGGCTTGTTGGAGCTCCAAATGAGTCCCTAATACTTATTATAATATATTATATGTTCAAATACTCAGTTGGGATCAAAACAACTTTGCTAGAGTCACTTGAGCAAAAAAGTATTTTAAAGGCTATATTTCGGGGCAAAACTAGTTATAACGACTTAGTTTTTTTGCGAAATACTTTTTAAGGCTTGTTGGAGCCCCAAATGAGTCCCTAATACTTATTATAATATATTATATGTTCAAATACTCAGTTGGGATCAAAACAACTTTGCTAGAGTCACTTCGGAGCCAAAAAAGTATTTTGAGGGCTATATTTCGCCAAAACTAGTTATAACGACTTAGTTTTTTTGCGAAATGAATTTTTAAGGCTTGTTGGAGCTCCAAATGAGTCCCTAATACTTATTATAATATATTATATGTTCAAATACTTAGTTGGGATCAAAACAACTTTGCTAGAGTCACTTGGACAAAAAAGTATTTTAAAGGCTATATTTCGGCAAAACTAATTATAACGACTTAGTTTTTGCGCGAAATGACTTTTTAAGGCTTGTTGGAGCACCAAATGAGTCCCTAATACTTATTATAATATATTATATGTTCAAATACTCAGTTGGGATCAAAACAACTTTGCTAGAGTCACTTCGGAGCCAAAAAAAGTATTTTAAAGGCTATATTTCGGCAAAACTAGTTATAACGACTTAGTTTTTGCGCGAAATGCATTTTTAAGGCTTGTTGGAGCTCCAAATGAGTCCCTAATACTTATTATAATATATTATATGTTCAAATACTCAGTTGGGATCAAAACAACTTTGCTAGAGTCACTTGGACCAAAAAATTATTTAAGGGCTATATTTCGGGAAAAACTAGTTATAATGACTTAGTTTTTTTGCGAAATGAATTTTTAAGGCTTGTTGGAGCTCCAAATGAGTCCCTAATACTTATTATAATATATTATATGTTCAAATACTCAGTTGGGATCAAAACAACTTTGCTATAGTCACTGTGGAGCCAAAAAAGTATTTTAAAGGCTATATTTCGGCAAAACTAGTTATAATGACTTAGTTTTTGCGCGAAATGAATTTTTAAGGCTTGTTGGAGCTCCAAATGAGTCCCTAATACTTATTATAATATATTATATGTTCAAATACTCAGTTGGGATCAAAACAACTTTGCTAGAGTCAGACTCGAGCCAAAAAAGTATTTTAAAGGCTATATTTTGGCAAAACTAGTTATAAGGACTTAGTTTTTGCGAAATGACTTTTTAAGGCTTGTTGGAGCTCCAAATGAGTCCCTAATACTTATTATAATATATTATATGTTCAAATACTCAGTTGGGATCAAAACAACTTTGCTAGAGTCACTTGAGCCAAAAAAAGTATTTTGAGGGCTATATTTGGCAAAACTAGTTATAACGACTTAGTTTTTTTGCGAAATGATTTTTTAAGGCTTGTTGGAGCTCCAAATGAGTCCCTAATACTTATTATAATATATTATATGTTCAAATACTCAGTTGGGATCAAAACAACTTTGCTAGAGTCACTTAGAGCAAAAAAAGTATTTTAAAGGCTATATTTCGGCAAAACTAGTTATAATGACTTAGTTTTTCGCGAAATGACTTTTTAAGGCTTGTTGGAGCTCCAAATGAGTCCCTAATACTTATTATAATATATTATATGTTCAAATACTCAGTTGGGATCAAAACAACTTTGCTAGAGTCACTTGAGCCAAAAAAGTATTTTAAGGCTATATTTAGGCAAAACTAGTTATGATGACTTAGTTTTTGCGAAATGAATTTTTAAAGCTTGTTGGAGCTCCAAATGAGTCCCTAATACTTATTATAATATATTATATGTTCAAATACTCGAGTTGGGATCAAAACAACTTTGCTAGAATCCATTGGCAAAAAAGTATTTTAAGGGCTATATTTTGCAAAACTAGTTATAAGGACTTAGTTTTTGCGCGAAATGACTTTTAAGGCTTGTTGGAGCTCCAAATGAGTCCTAATACTTATTATAATATATTATATGTTCAAATACTCAGTTGGGATCAAAACAACTTTGCTAGAGTCACTTGGAGCCAAAAAAGTATTTTGAAGGCTATATTTCGGCAAAACTAGTTATAACGACTTAGTTTTTGCGCGAAATGACTTTTAAGGCTTGTTGGAGCTCCAAATGAGCCCTAATACTTATTATAATATATTATATGTTCAAATACTCAGTTGGGATCAAAACAACTTTGCTAGAGTCACTTGGAGCAAAAAAATTATTTTAAGGCTATATTTGAAAACTAGTTATAACGACTTAGTTTTTTCGGAAATGACTTTAAGGCTTGTTGGAGCTCCAAATGAGTCCCTAATACTTATTATAATATATTATATGTTCAAATACTCAGTTGGGATCAAAACAACTTTGCTATAGTCACTTGAGCCAAAAAAGTATTTTAAGGGCTATATTTAAGGCAAAACTAATTATAATGACTTAGTTTTTTGCGAAATGAATTTTAAGGCTTGTTGGAGCTCCAAATGAGTCCCTAATACTTATTATAATATATTATATGTTCAAATGCTTAGTTGGGATCAAAACAACTTTGCTAGAATCGAGCAAAAAAATATTTTAAAGGCTATATTTCGGCAAAACTAGTTATAATGACTTAGTTTTTTGTGAAATGACTTTTAAGGCTTGTTGGAGCCCAAATGAGTCCCTAATACTTATTATAATATATTATATGTTCAAATACTTAGTTGGGATCAAAACAACTTTGCTAGAGTCACTTCGAGCCAAAAAAGTATTTTAAAGGCTATATTTCGGCAAAACTAGTTATGTGACTTAGTTTTTGCGCAAATGACTTTTTAAGGCTTGTTGGAGCTCCAAATGAGTCCCTAATACTTATTATAATATATTATATGTTCAAATACTCGGTTGGGATCAAAACAACTTTGCTAGAGTCTTGAGCAAAAGAGTATTTTAAGGCTATATTTAAAAAAACTAGTTATAAGTGGATAGGGGGGGTCCCTATTACTTACTATGTTATATTATATGTTCAAATACTCAGTTGGGATCTAAACAACTTTGCTAAAGTCACTTAGAACCAAAAATTATTTTACGAGGCTATATTTACGGCAAAACTAATT
>CM030886.1:965711-1054470 GCA_018132145.1 Boehmeria nivea var. tenacissima
TTCATTTAGAGCAATGCTACACATACCAACTTTTTTACCACCTTTTTTAATACAAACTCATGTGTCATATGATCATTGGTGAGTGCTTATCACTTTGGTAAGAGGATTTGATATTTACCCAATCAAAACATTACACATCAATTACCACATAGGTTGGTATTAAAAAGTTGATAAAAGAGAAGGTATGTCTAGCATTTTTCATTCATTTATGTTTGATTTGTCTCTTATATATAAAAGTAACTATCTAACTATTATTATTTCTTCTTTTAATATTAACTTGGGAAAAAATCACTCACTTCGTAACGAAATTCACAAAATTTAACTAATGCATCATTATGACTAGTCACATTTTAACCATTTAAACTATATGTCAAATCTTTTTTTTTCCCCCACTAATTAAAAAAAAAAGTGATTTTAAACTGTGAATTGATTCAGCTTTAGTCCAAATATAGTTTATTAAAAATATTGACAAAAAGCTCGTGAAATAAACATCGAATATGATATATAGAATATAGATACTACCAAATAATGAAGCATTAGAAATCTATTGTAGGGATGAGAATGTGATTCAATTCTTAATAGCAATGGGTTACTATAGAGGTGAGATAGCAAAAAGAAGACGAGACAAGAGAGAACTAATTCAACATAGCCAAAATCATGCCTTCTGATAGTTCGTTACACTAGTTATAGTCTTTTCCACGATACAAAAGCGACAAGTAGTTTTGCTCACAAACGACAGAGCATTTAGTCACACGAACGACAATAAAGTAATCGAAGGAAACTCCAATAAGAATAACAACTAGTCCAAGTAACATAGAGGACACTGAGTCTCTCTCTGTGAACAATACCTATTGTCCATGATGTTGTCGCCTGGTTTAGAAACGACGACGTCGGGGTTGGTTGAGTCAAACTGTGTTGTATTTGGTTGCTCTACCACAACATTTGATGTATCAATACTTCCCTCCCCAAAAGAGACCTTGCCCTTGATGTCTAAGTTAGGATAAGTATGGCTTCAGGAGGGAAACGTGAAATACATTGTGGATCTAGGAAGATTTAGGTAGGTCGAGCTGGTAAGCTACTAATCCGATGCGACGTGAGAAGCGAAAAGGTCCGAAGAAGCATTTTAAAAGCTTCGGTATAGACAAGCGGCGACCGAGCCTTGGTAGAAAGGTTGGAGCTTTAGGAGAACCCAACCATTTTCTTCAAAGGTGGTATATTTGTGATATTTATGAGTAGTTGTCTTCATTCTTTGTTGGGCGAGAATTGCTTGAGAATGCGATTGGTAACTTCTGTTTGACCGTCTGATTGCGAATGGCAGATGGTAGTATGGTTGAGTTATGTGCCACTGAGTTTGAGGAGTTCCTTTCAAAAGTGGCTCATAAAGAGTAGACCACGATTGAAAATGATAGCACAAGGAAATCCATGTAGGCAACAATAATCCTTGGCAAAAGAGCCAGTTACTCTAAACGTTGTGATAGTGAGAGACAAAGGAGTGGAATGGGTATATTTTGACAACCAATCGACAATGACGAAGATCGTTATGAACCCCTGTGATGGAGGTAAATATGCAATGAAATCCATTGTAATCTCATCCCAAATGTTGTATGGTAAGGGAATGGGCTGAAGGAGGCAACGTGGTGGTTGGATCGAGTATTTAGTTGTTTTGCAAGTTACTCATTGTCGGATGAAATCGGCCACATCACGGTGTAGCAAAGACCAGTAAAAGGCCGCCTGAACTTGGGTGGAGGTTCGTTAGTTTCCAGAGTGTCCCCCCTTGGAGTGTCGAGTGGAGCTCCATGATTATCATGGATCAAAGAGGGGAAGGTGAGAGGAGTATCTTGCACGGGTACATAATGAGGTCCTCTCATACTTGGCAATCGATGTGGTCGTCGGGAAAATTAGTGATGTTTTCTTTGTGGTTGGTGGAGAATGGGTTCGAGAGATGTTCGGTGAGTAAGTTCGTGAGCAATCAGGTTTGAATAAAGAAAAGCGAGAGGGCAAGGCAAGATAGTTGAGTTAGATGGCGAGAGCGAACGTTGCGCCACTGCATTATCGCGACCATGTTTGTATTAGATGGTGTAAGTATAGCCCATGATTTTTCGAAGGCATAATTGTTGCTCAGGTGTTTTGATGGATTAGTTGAAGAGGAGATGAAGGATCTTTTGGTCGGTACATTTAGTGAAATGGAGGCCGATGAGGTAATGACGCCATTTCCTTACAACTTCGTGATGGCAAAGAGCTCACGGACGTAGATGGAAGCGGCTTGCATTAGGGACACATCTTTTTGCTAAAGAACACAATGAGGTGATTGCGTTAGAGGAGGACAATAGCAACAACGATGCCAGAAGCATTGGCTTCCACCACAATTCAAAATCTAGAATGGCAAGCACCAGAGCAGTGGTAATGGCTAGACGTGCAAATACGAGGACGGGAAATTCTCCGGTGGAAAAAATCGGGGAATACTAAGTTTTTGCCCACCAGGAAAAACCAGATATACCCCGGATTTTTCCCGGTTTCTGTAAAAAAAAAAAAAAAAAAAAATTCTCCGTGATTTACGCAGTGTTTACCCGGTTTCACTTCTTCAGTTCCGAGCTTGTGGAGGACTTTTTCCAAGGCAATGGAGATGATGATGACTGCGGCGCAGACTCCGGCGACGGCCCAAGTGGGCGTCTGATCCACCTCCCGCGACGACACCCACTCTCCTTCTCCGCCGCCATAGCTGTACGGACGCCCACCCGAGCCACACATTCGTCGCCACCATCTTCATCTTCTTCTTCATTTTTTTTTTGTCTTTTTTTTTTTAATTCTTGGGACTTTGGTGGTTGGTTTAGATGAATGAAGAAATCAAAGATGTATCCAGTTTCTTTTGGTTTGTGTGTATACAAATTAAATTTTTTTGGTCAGGCGTGCAGTATGCAGTGGGTGGATTAGCAGTAGTGGTGGCTTCGAAGCTTAGTCGGGGGTGGGTACGCGGTGGCAGTGGCGGTGGCTTCGAAGCTTAGTTGGGGGTGGGTTCGCAGTGGCGATGGCGATGGCTTCGAAGCTTAGTCAGGGGTAGGTTAGTGGTGGTGATGGCGGTGGCGGTGGCGGTGGGTTTGAAGCTTAGTCGGGGGTGGGTGAGTTCGCGGTGGCGGTGGCTTTGAAGCTTAGTCGAGGTGGGTTTGCGGTGGGCTCGTCAGGTAAAAATCGGAGAATTTTCGGGGAATTACCCGGTTCTATTTTCTGGGGAATTCCCCAGTATTTTGGGACCGGGTAATTCCCTGGGAATTTTTTCCCGGGCAGGTAACGTTGCCCGTTTTTGCACCCCTAGTAATGGCTGTCTTCAAGTGGTGAAAGGTCGAAGCTCCTGATTTGGTCTAATGAAAACTTTCCTGCTTCAAGAGACGGTCATATATGAGGCAATGATGGAAAGTCCTCATATGAAGCGTCTATAATACCCAGCTAGGCCCAAAAAAGCACGGATAACCCAAAAAGAAAGTCAGGACATGTAAATGAAAAATCGGCTCCACCTTAGATGGATCCATGGTGACACTACTAGATGAGATACAATGGCCGAGGTATTGTTGTAGTAGGGTTGGGTGAAGACGCATTTGGAGTGTTTCAAAAGTAGTATATTTTAAAGAGAAGTTATAGTGAATATCCAATTTTTAAAACTTAATGTAAGTTATTACCCATTCTTATGAAAAATATAACCAATTATCCAAATGATTCAATTACTTACACAATGGTAAGTAGTGGTAATTCACTTAGTTACCAAAAGCATATGCAAGTAATTCACAAATTGACTAGAAACTCAATTACTTCAAAAGTTTAGGTATTTATTTTTATTGTTATATAAATTCTGGGTATTTGCTTACTTCACCCTATTTTAAAAGCTTATTCAATAGTAGTATATGATACGTGTCAATGTGGCATTGTTTTACTTATAAAAATGGTGCTTCAAACTGTGCTGAAAAAGTTGTTGAAGTTATAAGAAGGTAGGGTATTTTGTTATTTTATTTTTAAAACTACTGTTAAAATATTATGGATATGTAAAATTATCAAAAAATAATTTTTAAAAAGTTAGTTAGTATACGATGAACATTTAATTAAAGATATTTTGATAATTTAAATTAGAGAAGCAGTTTCAGTTAAAAAACAAAAACAACATTTAAATGTTTCTCAAATTACACAACGTAAAAGCAGAATCGGTTACCTCTTTTTTTAAGGAGCATGTATAATCTAAAAGTAATCTTTAGAAACAATGCCACGACTAAATGATGAATGATTTCAAATTGTCTAATTTAATTTTTAAGAATTTATATTATCATAAAAATTCCATTTGATGATAAAAAAAATTATACGGTAACATGGAGCATTCACTATTGGAGTTTTTTTTCCCTCCTTATCTAGAGCTGGCAAAATGGTTATCGGAACCGATACTGGAGCATTCACCATTGGAGTTTTTTTTTTTTTTGGTTTCTTCGTCGCCTCCTTTCCCTCCTCCTTGTATGACCACGGCGCCTCGCCCCCAACAATAAGGAGCGCACCCTCGATATCGTCGCTAGTCCACTGACGAGTCCGTTTCGTGCCTCCGCGACTTCCAAGACAGGCTCACCGCACCTTCATCTGTCATCTTATCTGAAACCCCATTACCTCCATCAACATCAAACAACAAACCACATAGCCAACAAAAATTCTACACCAGAGCCATCATCAACATCTGATGTTGCCATTCTCATAGCATAATCCATTAACCAATCCACATCTAGGCCTAACTATCTCACACCAAAAAACGCAAACCCATATCTCATACAAAAAAAAAAAAAAAAAAACCCATATCTCATAACAAAAACCCCAAACCCATCGTATACCCATGAATCCAAATCAACAGCAACAAATACCACCCCAGCAGACTATAAACCAAACAAACTAAGAAGAGACGTTGGGGAGGGACAAAAACCCCAAACCCATCATATACCTATGAATCCAAATCAAGAGCAACAAATACCACCCCAGCAGACTATAAACCAAACAAACCAAACCAAGAAGAGACGTTGGGGGGGGGGGGGGGGGGGGGGGGGGGGGGGGGAGGGGAAGGGGGCGGCAAGCTTCAAGCAACGGTCTCAAGACCATTGCATATAGATATATATATATATTTTCCTTTGGTCTCAAACGGTCATGAAGACCGTTGAGGTGGGGGCCTGCCCAACAGTCGTTGGATTGAAATCTAACGGCTCCAGTTAAAAATAATAATAATAAATAAAAACGATCAAACGGTCGATTCTGATATGGACAAAATAATTAATGGTTATCTGTTACCGTTAACCGTTTTGTTCCGATAACAATTAACCGTTACCGGAATTAACGATAACGGTAACGGTTAACGGATAAACCGTTATTGCCACCTTTACCCTTACTAAAATATTTATTTTTGACAATGCATCATTCCCAGGTTCAACTTTACAAGGGGCAAGTGTGAAATGATGGTAACGGTTGGCTTCAATAATAATAAAATCACAGTTGTAACTTCCAACTTCTTCTAATTTTTTTTTTTAAATTTTTTTTCCCTTTATATCTTTATTTTATTTTTTTTTATTTCTCATTTCCTCAATCCTTCTTCCTTTTATCCCATTGTTCCTTATTACATCAACAATCTAGAGTTTCCGATTCTCGAGACCACTTTTCTCTAATTGCGGATTTGGCACGGCCGATTAAGAATTTTGACAAAAACAAGCCCTCCTCCGCTCCGAGCAAGAATGGAATCGTCTCCGAATCAAGGAGAGTTCGATTACTTGTTCAAGCTGTTGATGATCGGCGACTCCGGCGTCGGAAAGAGCAGTCTTCTTCTCAGCTTCACCTCCGACACCTTCGAAGATCTCTCTCCCACCATCGGTACAAAATTTCATACCATAATCACTCTCTTAGGGTTTTGGATTCACATATATTTATATATATACGTATATATATATGTAATTCATTTTGTGATCTTCGATAGGTGTTGATTTCAAGGTCAAGTACGTCAACGTTGGAGGGAAAAAGCTCAAGCTTGCAATTTGGGATACAGGCAATTTATTCATTTACTTATTATTATTTTTTTTTTTCATGATCTTTAGGTTTATATTATGCTTTTTTTTTTTTTTTGTTTATCAGAAATTAATTAGTTATGGTTTTTTTTTTTTCATGGATTTTAGTTCTATGAGATCTGTATTGATTGGTAATTTGATGTGATGGAATTTTCCCTTTGGACTCTTCATAAGACAGAATGTTTCGTGTCAAAAACCAGTGCAGATTTTTCTACTGTGATTTTCTGTTTTTGTTTTTGCTTGGTTGGAAGTTGGAACTTGGAAGCTAGTTCTTATAGTTTTAGAGTATCTCTTTGTAGTTTTGTTTATTGTTTTTTTATTGGTTTTGGCATTTCTATTAAATAAGATATTAGTTAGTTGATTATCATACCACCCATGTTTTTATGTCACTTGAACTACAAGAGTTTCATCCTATGTTTTCCGTTGGAATGGATGTTCTAATAACTCGGTTCGCATTAGTTTGTTTCTCCTTTTGCTTGCGTTGAAATAGTAGTCTCTACTTATGAAGCACGTATGGTGAAAATTATTCCAAATATAAATGTAATTATTCAATTGATTTACTTTGGTCCACGAGCCCGGCATTTACGTTGCGTTTGTTTTCGTGTCTAAAGCCCATCATCAAATGCGTAATGTTGTTTCTCTCATTGTCTTCAATCCCTTGCAACCTTGTTTTTCTCGCGTACGCTGACTAAACTTGTCTGTTTTTCTTTTGAATTTTACTTCCATCTTGTCTGCTAGCATGAAGTCTTTTTCCAACATGTTGCTTAACCTACGAATTGTCCATTCATCAACCATTGCAACCATGCATCGTTCAATTTATATGCTCAACTGAGTTTCCAAATCCTATTTTGCAACTCTTGACGTGCTAAACCTTGGGAATAGAAGTGGTAGAGCAATGCATTTTATGAATCTGGGGGTTTGGCTCGTTCTAATTTTGATTGGTGCTACATGTTTACAAATGCAGCTGGCCAGGAGCGATTTAGAACATTAACCAGCTCGTATTACAGAGGTGCACAAGGAATCATTATGGGTAAGTGTCAGGTGATCTCCCATATTTGCTTACTTTTGTTCGGCGGGATTGTGTTTGAATGTATACCATGTACAGCTATGGCAAAGACCATTCTTTGATGTAGAAGGTAAACATAATCTGTGTGCTTTGCTAGAAGAACTTGAACTTTGAACAAACCACTATTTTCCCCTTTAGTGTTGATTTCAATAGTTCTTTTATGCGCTCGAAAGAGGCGGTACAATAGCAGTAGACTTTTGATTCTAGGGAGGTCTAATTTGGATTTGATTGTAACTTTTATCTTGGGTTTGGTTTTCTTTGAAAGTGAAAATGGTTTGGTTTGGTTTTTGTTATAGAAAAGTTGATATGTTCGGATCCTTTTTTAGTTCTTATATTCACAAACTGTACAACCAAATATACCACGAGCATGGTTTGAGAAGTTCACCAAGTCTTAACCAATGATTAGCCGAGTGGTCACCCCTTATTCATAAAGATATCCTCCAACAGAAGAATTTATGTGTTGATTGTATATGTAATAATATTACTGTGACAAATGATGACCATGAGCCTGAAGCTGTTACCATCTTAATATTATATGGCAGTAGTACATTGATGTCTAATTTCATTTGTCATGCTGCCTTTATCCTCCCAATTATTATATGAAATCTCATTACTTTTTTTCTGCTTCACAGTTTATGATGTAACACGGCGAGACACATTTATAAACCTCGCTGAAATATGGTCCAAGGAAATAGAACTTTACTCAACAAATCAAGACTGCATCAAGATGCTTGTTGGGAACAAAGTGGACAAGGTATGTTTTAAAGAGATCTTCATGCTCAAGTTTGTCATGTCCGTTCCCCGCTCCCCACTATGACAAGTTTATTTGTGCTACCAACCACGTTTGAGAAAGTATTTCGCCAATTCCAGTCGTTTCACGAGTACTCGCATGTGTTTTCTTTCCTCTCTTTCATCAATATGTATGCCTGTGAACTATTGAGTGCTTGCATGACATTGTTTTGCAAGTTTGTGTTGACACAATTTCTCTTTTCGTCCTCCCAATCAGGATTTATATGGAAAATCATTATTTTGATGGGAAATGTTATATTGATATGATAGTTTTCATTCACGAAAAACGTTATATTGATCTGATATTTCATTTGCCTAGGATAAGGAAACTTCTTCACCATTTATATCTTGGTTTTTTTAAGTGATTAGTTATTTTAATCAAAATAAATATGCCTAGTGTCCCAATAAAGCTCTGTTAGAAAAATTTTATGCACTGCTGGTGTGTGGATCTTTTTCTTTTTTCTTAGTTTTCATATTTAGTTATAAGACTAATGACGTGGTAAAATAGAAAAAAATGTGAATTTTTTAGCTCTCTCTTTATCTTGAGCATATGAGAGGTTTCGATTGTGCAATCCATTTTTGTTTTTTGTGAAAGTAATTCTCGATTCGCCCATTCTTCACATCACTTGTACTCCTTTAACAAGGTCACTTCACCCGCTTCGTAAACTATCTTTTTTTTTTTTTTTTATCAGTTCATTTAATTTTTCTGTAGTGTGTCAATTTCAGACACTTCTAGATATTGATTGAGCCAAGGTTGGGCTTCTAGATATTCGTTAATCATGTTATTGTTAAACATTCTAGATCTTCTGTTCAGGAAAGTGACAGGGTTGTGACAAAGAAAGAGGGAATAAACTTTGCTCGGGAATGCGGATGCCTTTTCATTGAGTGCAGTGCTAAAACTCGGGTTAACGTACAACAGTGCTTTGAAGAACTTGTCTTAAAGGTTGGTATTGTTTCCGTGCTAAAATCTTCTCTGTTTAAGTTGGGCTCTAGGGCTTAAGAAACTGTCATATGCCCAGAGATTTTTAAAATTGCATTTTAACTTGAAGAAAAGGAGAAAGTTCAAATTTCGGCAAACATGAACTCGTACTTTGGTATATGTCCCGGAATTGCGCTGTTAATTCTGGATAATAGCGTCAATGATAATAATGTGGTGATTACTACAATGTGCAGATTTTGGATACACCAAGCCTCTTAGCTGAGGGTGCCAAAGGGGTGAGAAAGAACATCTTTAAAGAAAGACCGCCGCAATCCGATGCGTCAACAAGCAGTTGTTGCTGATGCTGATCTTCGTCGCAGTGATTTGAATCTCTAACTCATGGGTTTTGGTTTCTTCATATATTATTGAAGAAATTATCTTCCTTTTTTTTTTTTTTTTGTTATATATCTTTTCCAATTGCATTTCCATTTCACATGAATTGAAATTTGCTCGTAAACTAGGGAATGTTTTTACCTTTTTTTTTTTTTGTTTTCTTTCTTTTAAAAGTTTGCTCTATAAACAACAATTTTATTTTTATATAATTTGAATGCCCCCACAAACAATTGAAAAGTGAGCTTTAAAATTGATGTCGAATGAAATTTGTACAGGAAATGTTGTATGACAATTGTTTGGCCTTCATTATTATTTTTTCTGGTGAAGGCATGGTTGAAAAAAAAAAAAATCTCCATTCTAATATTTCGTCACTCTGATATTTCCCTCCTCTCAGATTTTCCTTAATTATATTCACATGATCTTGGGAAATCGTAGGAAATAGCAAAAAAAAAAATTTGTTTTTAAAGTCCAACCCATGCTTCAAAAAATTAAAAAAATAGCCATGTTACGAATTATATAACAGAAAAGTGTCACACAAAATATAACACATTTGTAAATATTTATAAGATATTTTGTAACACTTCAAGTTTTACTCATTATTTTTTGAAGTGTTAAATAATATCTTACAAATACTTATAGATCTGTTATATTTTGTGTGACATTTTTTTGTTATACAATTTGTAACATGACTATTTTTTTAATTTTTTGAAACATAGGCTATCATTTAAAACAAACATTTAATTTTGGCCTATTTTTGCAACTCACCCATTCTTTTATAATAAACTATAATCTCAAATCACGTTCTAGTATAGAAAATTTTAAGAAAATAGCCACTTTTTAAAGAATGATTTGAAAAAATAGTAACAATTTCAAAATTTTAATAAAAGAGCCATTTCAGAAATTTATTATCTTGGTAAGAAATTTTTTAAAGCAAATTTTATGTAAGAAATTGTAAGAAACTTTTTATGGCTAGTTTATAAATTTTTTGAAACCGTGGTTATTTTTTAAAAAATACGCAGTTTAAAATGACTATTTACCTAAATGACCCAGTTTTAAATTGATAAATGAATGATAACTTGAAAATAGACAATGTAGTGTACTAATGTGTGAAAAGATTTTAATTTTGCGTATTTTTTAAATTATTATGCATCGTACACTATTGATGATGCACAAAATCATCACCTGTCATAGAACTTTAAAAAAAAAAAAAAAAAAGTTGCCAACTTTCCACGGTTACGCAGAAATTGCAGTTGAATTTTAAGGCCATTGTGTTGTGAATATAGTGACTAGTGGTTTGGACTATGATTTCCCAGACTATCCAATTCAGATTGTGTGAATTTGACAATGTGTTGAGACATATCTTTTTCCAAATGTTTCCCATCCAGCTGGATAATATCAGTCCATGATGATTCTGTTTTAAAGCCTGAAAATGGAGGCACACAACTTTTGACCTACTAAACTCTATCATACTCACAAAAGTTTATAAGAGAAATTTTGGTATTTTAGCATAACATAAAGAATGACTTACCAATTTGGTAATTGTCTTGACTATTGCTAGATGATGCAATCACTTGTATAAGGTGTTTCATAAAAATTGTTTTCTACTTGATTATTTCGTGAACTTTTATCCTCAATGTAAATTTTGAGAATCAACATCCTATCTCAGATTTAAATTCTGTAGTTGAATTTACTATTCCTCATGTAAAATCTTACCTTTGTAAGGACAATGTTTTCTAGCAGTATAGCAATTAGGAAAATTGCAGCGAATTTACATTTTTAAAAATATAGCACATAATTCAGAATATTAAAAAAAAAGCAATTATCAAGAATTTTATAATAAAATCATATTTGTATATGAAATTTAAAAAATTTATTACAAAATATATAAATATTTTTTTGTCATAGCATTCGTAACAAATTCTATTTTTTTTAATATTTTAAAATATGTATTATTTTTCGAAAAATCATTCAATTTTGACATATTTTTACAACTTACACTAACAACTACTACTTCTGAATTGAAATACAATAATACCTAGATAGATTGGTTTATGGTATAGAAGTGAAAATTTTATCAACTCCATCTTTGCTAAGAACTGTGATCTATTATGACATTTTTGGCCGAAAATATGGACCTAACATTGTTAGTATTCTCCTCCTAATGTTCTTGTTAAAAGTGAAAATGCCCACACAATTTTATTGTGCGGTTGTGTTTCTAGAAAAGCATGCTCCCTCTTTTCTTTCCCCACGTAGTCTTGTATATATAATGTCACACAAGGACGAATAATTATGGGACTCTTACATCAAAGCCAAAAAAAGAAGAAAAAGTTATGGGACCATCATAGTCTTAAGTCCTATTCATGTATGTTTTGAAACTAAATAGTGTTATAGATCCTAATAATTTTATTAATGTTTTGATATTAAATACACTTAGTAAACTACTTGTTATCAAAATATTATGGGCATTTTAAGAAAATAACTATTTTTTGGAAAATGATTTTAAAAAAATAGCCATAGTTTCAAAAAATTTAAAACTAGCAATTTCAGAAATTTTCCACACGTGTCAGAAATTTTCTAACAATAATTTTTATGTGTAATTTTGTTATTGTCAGAAATTTCTTACATGTGTAAGAAACTTTATATGGCTAGTTTTTAAATTTTTTAAAACGGTGACTATTTTTTTAAAACACACAGTCCAAAATGACTATTTACCTAACTAACCCAAATTTTATTAGTAAAAGACTAAGTATAGTTGTTTTAAATTTAGTACTTTTAGATTGTGATATAAGTTTAATGATCTTATAAAAGAGATTACTAGCAAAAGCTCATAATAGAAAGGGAGAATTCTATTATAGAAAATTTTTATCGGGAGAAAATGATTGTGAATTATCAGATTTACAATTACAGTAAGTCTTATCTAAGTTTCGCCTCTTAAAAAAATAAGTTTAACGATTTAAAATTATTTTCGCCCAATAAAGATTTCTCATTACAGAAAGTTCTTATAGAAAGTAATGTACAACAAACTCAAAAAAAAAAAAAAAAGTCTTTCTACAATGTTCCATTTAGTGGTGCTCCAATATAACACTAAAAGAGTGTGTAATTAGAAAAATGATGTAGAATGGTTTGAATTTGCGAATTTTGAGGTGGTATAAATAGTTGAGATTTAAAAATATTATATCTGGATTTGGAAAGTTGAAAAAATGGTTGAAAACAAATAGAATGAAATGGAATAGATTATAGGATAATAATATTAAAGCATGTAATAATGATTATTTACATCTCTCTTATACTTATTGGTGGAATATTAATGAGTATGGAACACTATAAGATTAGCCTAAAAAAAATAATGATAATAAATAAATTTAACTAGCATTACTCGCCAATATGAGTCAAATAGAAAGAGACGCTTCTATTCTGACATTTTGTTATTAGTGGAAAATGCAATGTTCCTAACAGGCAAAGTCATGTGCTTTGCCTGCTGATGATGCCACATATTTTTCTCTCTTTGGTTGCCATATGATTATCACTGATCATCGAGTGATGTTGTATGTTCAAAAAAAGTTAGTCGAAAGTTGATCATAACAATATGAAATAATTATAAATAAAGTTACTAATCACATTAATTTTAACATTTTTTTGGGTTAAAAATTTTGATCGAGTGTTGCTTTCCTTTAATGATCATCATTTTTTAGATGAGGGAATCAAAATTATATGATATCCGCGTATTGACAAATTGTGATAAGATCTAATTTGGCGATTATAAAAGTAGAATAATTTGATTTTGCCTTGTTTGAATAATTTGGAATACTATAAAACTATTTTTATTATACAATAAAATAGTATTGGTGATCAAATAATTTTGAACAGTTTCAAATGTTCAAAACATATAGACTATTCCATTTTAAAAAAAATATAATCTAATTGATTTTACTTTTCATAATTATGCCACACGGGCATCTTTGACTTTGACCAATATGGGCTTGATGACTACCCTAACAGTCACTAAAACCTAAAGGATAGCGTTTATGCTTTGACAAGTATATGTTCTTGTCTGTCCATGCACACTTGTGGATTAGTCAGTTTTATGTTAATCAATGTTGTCTCTAATTTTCTTCTAATGGGAAAATACATTTTGTTTTTATATGGTTCTTCTAGAGGCTATTATAATAATAATAATAATAATCCATCACTATTCATGGCAGCTTAATGAAACAGCTAGCCACTATTAAGTAACATAAACCAAAATACAAGTACTATAGTGTCAAAGTAAATAGCTCCAAATAGGAAACTGCAGAACAAAATGGAATGTTGTTTTTGTTTTTTATTTTTTGTTTTTTCTTTGGAGCCCACTTAGCCCTCATTGCTGCCATTAGTTTTAGCTACATATCTCTAAATTTAAGGCAAATAAACAACTAATTTGCCACTAGTTGTTTTATCTTTTAGGGCCTACAAGGCCAGCTTCTAGAAGCACCATGAGATTGAGATATGGGATAGTGTAACCGTATTATTGCTATACACAACAAACCCAAAAAAGCAAACTATGTGATTTCTTTGGTGATAGTTACAATTATAATGAATAGCAAAATTTACCAAGTTGGATTCTAAGAGTGTCAAATCTTCATTTCTTGCTTGATAGTTCATACCATACATACAATACCAATATATATATATATATATATATATATATGCAATCTGCATACACAAAAACATAAAAATTGTAGTAACTACTTAATTTTTAATACCTAATTTAAATAAATACCTATTTAATATATATATATATATATATATATAAAACAAAATACCAAATTATTTAGTGATAAAAAAACATGCACAAATAACTAATGAAATACTACTTACTTAATTACTTCAAACTCAAAAATTCGAGTATTTTTTTTTATACAAATTTTGAGTAATTCGCATACTTCACCCACACAAATATTTGAAAATTTACACATTGGGGTTAATTATGATCTTGAGTCCTCTTAGACCTAAGAAGGTTGAGCAACTTTCTTGCCTTAGTTTTGGTCCTTCCACTGCATTGGCTCTGAAGAAGCAGCAACAACTGAGTCAAAACCCCAGCCTCAATGGCCTCTTCTCTCGCCTTGAGAGAGCCACAGCAGGCCATCGTCAGCGCCGCGACCGCGCTTTCGCTCCCTTCGGGATCCGACTCCGACACCTTGAACACCCTCTTGACGAGCCCGCCGACCCCATTGGGGATCCTCATCAGCGCCTCCCGCGCGCTCTCGAGCGCCAAAAGCCTCTCGAGAACCGCCATCGCCTGCGGCGCCAAGCTTCTCTCCCTGCCGCCTTCGCCGCTCGCCGCAACGAGGTACGAGATCAGCCCCTCCACCGCGCCTTCCCCGACCAAAGCCTCCCGGCTCGCTTCGAAGCAGGACAGCGTCCACAACGCTTCGATCCCAGCGTCCGAGGCCTCCGAGCCATGGCCAACAAAAGCAGCCATCTCACGCAAGAGCTCTCTGTCTCTCCCGAGCGCTAAACAAAGCCCCGTCGTCGTCGAAGACGACGACGCGATCGAGATTAGTCTGCACAGATCAATCCTCATCGAGGAGCTCCCTCGCTTGAACAAAGACGCAAAATGCTCCGATTCGAGAGCGTTCAAGCACTCCAACCCCGAAAACGGAAGCAATTTCGCGGCGCAAGACAAAGCTTGCGCCGCAAGCTTCGTGCTTTCGGGTCCGCCAAAGGCCAGATCGAGGAGCAATGGCAAGAAGTCCAATTGTACCAAGCAAGGCGCCGAATACGGGTCCTCGGACAACGCCGCGACGGTTTCGAGCGCTCGAGACTTGGCGGAGTCGTCCCGGGCTGATTCGAGGCCGCGCCTGAGAGCCGCGAGAGGCTGCGCTTTCGACGAGCCCCGGGGATCGAATTGCGCGGTCGGGCCGGCCGTGCGGAGCCAGCGGGCGATGAGGTGGCGGAGGGTGTGGTTGGGGACCATAGCGGTGTCGTGAAGTTGCTGCATTGTGACCGGACATGTGAGGTTGCCAGAGGACAGCCATTGTTGAATGCTTGATCTCTCGTAGGTTTGGCCTGTGCTCAGAGTCACTGGGTCTTTGAGCAAATCGAGACTGATTGGGCATCGAAACAACTCTGGAATCACCATTTCACCTTCAAATTCTTTCATGGAAGATTTGATCAAAGAGAGTACTGTTAGAGAGAGCTTTTCCTTTGTAAGAGATATATATGTATATATATATATATATATATATATATATATAAATATGGCATTATCTATGGGTAGCTAGTCATAGTGATGAAAAAGGGATTGGAATTTGCAAATATGTCTGTCTAACTTAGAATAATAGTGGGATTGGTTTTGTCTACTGAACCAGTCAAACTGGCCCACCATGCGAAAAAAAACCTACTATGTTGGTGTTGGTGATGTCTTTGAAGTTTGAATGAACAAAAATTTCGTTGAAAACAATAATGAAAATAAAACTGAGACTAACAATTAAATATTGGAAAATTCTCAGGTAGGAAATAATTGTGGTGGACAACGATTTTATGTCGTCAGATTTATCTTTTCAGTGGACCTCACAGAATAAAATGGTAAATGTAACGATCCAGAATCGAATCATTGCCCACCGCAATCGTTGCTCACCAAAGACGCTTCCTTAAATATTAGACATCCATGTGTTCAAGGTAGAAAAAGCTGCTTTAACCAATGTAGATTTTTTTTTTTTGAAAAATTAGGTTTTTTTAGCAATATTGTTGTTGTCTAATATAGGCTAATAGTCATATATTATTAGGTAAATATTCGTTTTTTAAGAATGTTATAAGAAAATAGTCAATATTTTTTATTCATTAAAAAAATAATTATTTTCACAATCATATAATACCTATAATATCGTAATTTTATTTTGAGATTTTTTAGGCATTTAACCAAATTTTTAGGTAATTTTTTTGAATTTAGCCATAAAATATCGAAATTAATGATTTAGCCATAATATGTAACATTTTATGTTACATGTAACATATATACGTGTAAAAGTGTAACATTACATGTAATGTTACATATAACGTTACATTTAATGTTACCTTTTACACCTATATATATGTTTACATGTTATGGCTAAATCATTAATTTCGTGAAACTATAGCTAAATCTTTTAAACTTTACCTTTAAAATGGTTAATTGCTTAACTGATTCTTTTATTTTTATACTTTTAATTTTTTATAAGTTAATGATTATTTTTTAATCTTTTTAAAAGAGTTTTTTTTTAATAATTTATATATATATATTTAATCATATATATATAATCAATGTGTATTTTGGTCATATAATAAGAAAAATTCTTTGATAGGGGGCCTCTATCGGTAATGGGGGCCTCCTGAACCGTCAGATTTACTTTTACAATTTTTTAAAAACTATAAAATATTTAATCTGTCGGGGGCTAACAATAATAAAATTGTTTTACCATATGTTTGTTTACATCGTTCTACCCATTTCATTCCATTCCATTTTTTCACTTTTTTCAATCCTCCAAACTATTTCATTCCATTCCACTTTTTTCAATCATTTTTTTCAACTTTCCAAATCCGTATACAATATCTTTAAATTTCAACCATTTATACCACCTCAAAATTTGTAAAGTCAAACTATTTTCTAAACTATTTTTCAAACCATTTAGAATGGTCAAAAATGACCAAAATGATTTCTCCAAACGGGGTTACTTTTCTCGAGAACCTCATGCGCCTACTTGGTAAAGGTTAAAGGAAAGACGTGATTAGGTTTTGGATCTATTGGTTAAAATTTGACTCTCAGTCCTTTTCTTTATAATCTCTATATTATTTTAATACGTACAACCATCCCACAGTCGTCCTTTTTCTTTTTATTTTTATAATCATGTCAAGGTTTGGTCGGCAAATTTAGATTAATTCTCCATTTGAATATGTATCACTCTTCCCTCAAAAAAAATATATATATGTATCACTCTTTTATCATATATATATATATATATATATATATCACTCTAAATTCAGCAAATTTCATTTGGAAATTAAATAATAATTTTAGAAACTCCGGTGCAATACTAAACTTTCAGGCTGATTTAATATTTAACAAAAGAATATTTTATGATATACGAGTATATTTAGAGTGATTTTATTTACACGTCCATTTTAATTCTTCACACTAATTTTATAAACATACACCGCACTTAATTTTAAAATTAAAAAAAGTACTTATTAAACACCCATTTAAATTACAAATTTGTCCATAAATATGTTACTCTATCAATTTATTATTATATTTTAAAATAACTTTTCTCATTCACCAATTTATTTTTTCCCTAATCTCTTCTTCTTTCTTCTTCTTCTTCTTCTTTTAATAAACACAAGACAAAAATACAAATACAACACTTCAAATTCTATTTTATGAATAATTATCATATAAAATGGGTTATGTTATAGAGTGTAACAGAACATATGTTTTTTTTTTTTTTGGCTTTTGAAAGCAAATTGAAAATTTTAAATTGAGGATACTAAGTACTAACTCTGATATTAATTTAATAAAATTCGATAATATTTTTTTTCTTCATGACTATATTATGAGTGTAAACTCATAAAGATTTTTATATATAAAAAATAAACCCCACATAAAAGCTTCAACTACTAAAAGTCAAAAAAATAAGAGAAAAAAAATTACATATAAAAGAATGTAAAAACAAAAAATAGAAATTTGTTTTGTATTTTAGAGAAAAAGTTTACATAAAAAAATAAACAATATATATATACACACACATATATAAAGCGAGGAGGCGAAATGTTTGTGTTTTTTTCTTATTTTTCACTCATGTAATATGTTTAGTCTAGTTGTCTTTTTTTTTTTTTAATCAGTTTACATAATTAGGTCTTACTAGTAACAATAAATTTTAATTTTAAAGAATATTTGAAAAGACAAAAGGGGTGTGCTAATATATAGAAGGAAATTTTAAAAAAATAGCCACTGTTAATGATTTTAAAAAATAGCCACAGTTTTAAAAAATTTAAAAACTATCCCTTTAAGAAATTTCTAACACGCGTCAGAAATTTCTTACAACAATTTTTATATGTAATTTTGCTATTGGCAGAAATTTCTTATTGAATTTTTTGAAACTGTTGCTATTTTTTGAAAACACACAGTCCAAAATGGCTATTTACCTAACTGACCCTATATAGAACTACCTTTATATTTAATATAAGGATACACATATTTGGTATAAAATTTGAGAAATTGTAACCAATGGCAAATTTTTGGGCAAAAAAATTAAAAGAAAAGCATATGTGAAATTTTGACATTTCTTGTTTTTTTTTTCTTTTTAATTATCTGAAGAAAAAAAATTCAAATTTTTACATCTTTTAATAGTGTCAAATGACTTTTCCTGCGAGCAAAATTCGATGATAGTACAATGACTTTTCATTTAAAATTATTGAAATTGATATTTTTAACTCTTAAAATTTCAAATCCTGAAGTTACTTTTTAAAACTTACGGTGAAATGTAGATATTATGTTGAACTTGTCCTAATGCGATAAAATACGAAATAAAACATATTTAGCATTTACATATATAATTTTATGGTATTGTTCAAGATATTCAAGAGTTAAATTGTGAATACAGTGCTATCCCATAAGCAAGAAAGCAAGCATCAGAGAAGTACTTGGTTAATCCCCAACCAAGAACTAAAATTTCTATATATATATATATATATATATATATAGTGGCTTAAGTTTGCTCTTCAAGTTTTTGATGAGTCACAACAAAAATATTAATTAGTCAATATAGAACAGCTTGTCTGGCTTGAATTCTCATCTGCTTGATCTTTTATCCAATGGTCAGTGAGACTTTTGTGGATAATATCCATTTTGTAGCCACCAGGTTTAGGTCAAGATAAGCAATCGCTTCATTATTGGTTGTGGACTCTTCAGAAAGAGAAATTTACTTTTTTTGGCATGTTGGACTTCTGTCATTAAATTCTTTTAAGGATCACTAACAACAATGTTTAACTACAATATAACAATATTATTCGGCTCAACTTAAATCTGACTCATTAATACATAAAAGTTGTTCTATACGTATATATATATATATATATATATATAACATCATATATAGCCCGCCTTTATATTTAATTGAGTTAGAAATATTTTTCCTTCTTCTTAGTAAGAATATTTATTTTATTACTGTGTTCGAGTTTTGCTTAGGTAACAGATAGCTATATGAATGGTGCAATAGGTGAATGAGAATCAACTACAAAACTTCTAAGTTTTTATCATTTGTTTTGTTTTTGTTTCTTTTTAATGGTTGGCTGCAACTCAAGCTAGCAACATATTGATTGTAGTTTGATTTATGTAAACTGATTTTCAAGACTTCTTTGTCAGAGTCTTTATCAGTGTTTTTAGTTATACATATGAATTTTCTATCTTATTATTCAAAGTATTAGATTGAAAAGACTAATTGCAATATGAAATATGTTTTTCATAAATAATTCTTAAAATCCATGGGTGCGGATAGGGCAGCATGACAAGCATAAGGGTAAAAAGTGTTAGGGTTTTAAGTAATTATACAATCCAAATTCAAACTTCATACACTTTAATAGTCAAGATCTTAGAATAATATGATTTTGACATATAGCATAATTAGTAGAAGATATACCTGAATTCATGACGAATCTTGCAAAAAGAATGACTCAATAATGGCAATAATAATGAGAGAGTGTTTCTCTCTCTCTTGTCACTCTTTTCTTTTGGTATGTTATTGATCATGGTGGTATTGTATCCGTGTATATTGAGGAGAGAGATGACACAATCTTCAATAACACGTCAAATCACATTTCTCATCAAAGTAGGTGGTTATCAGAATAACTTCTCAATTAACCAACAAAAAATTAACAAATAATTAGTTATTAAATCATAATTAATTAATTAATTAAAAATGTATATTCAAATACCACACGTGGACCACTAATTTGAAAAAAATCCAACATTCTCATACTTGGCCCATCACTTCAACATGTTCGTTAAATGTCTTTGCTAGAAACACTTTCGTCAGTGAATCCGCAATCATAAGATTGGTGCTAATGTGATCAATTGAAACCATTTGTTTCTTAACTTCTTCTTTAACGACAAGGTATTTCAGCTCCATATATTTGCACCTATATTCTAGTCATTTTTAGAAAAGAAGACTGCTGCATTGTTATCGCAGTAAATTTTAAGCGATTTGGCAATACTGTCAACAATTTCAAGTCCTAAAATAAAGTGTCGTAGCCATAAACCATGAACAATGTCCTCAAAGCATGCCACAAACTCAGCTTTCATAGTGGATGCAACAATGATAGTATGCTTTGCACTCTTCCATGAGATCGCTCCTCCGACTATATGGAACAAGTAGCCAAATATGGATGCTATGGTATCAACACACCCAGTAAAATTTATATTTGAATATCTCTTCACTTCAAGATCATTAAATTATCTGTAAGTGAGCATACGATCCTTCGTTCCTTGCAAATACGTCAGAACTTCTTTACAGCTTTCCAATAACCTAATCATGGATTACTTTGGTACCTGCCCAACATCCTCACAGCAAAACTAATGTCCGGCCTGGTACAAGTGTAAGCATACATAAAGCTTCCAACAATAAATGCATAAGGAATTCGTTTCATTTGCTTGTGTTCCATTTCATACTTTAGGGCTTAGGCATTGCATAAGGCTGAATTTATCCCCTTTCGGGATTGGAACAACACTTGTTGAGCACTTCTCCATGTTGAATATCTCAAGAACTCTATTAATATGTGATTTCTGAGACAATCCTAACAATTATTTTGATCTATCACGAAATATTTCAATTCCAATTACAAATGATGCTTCACCCATATCTTTCATTTCAAAGTTTTTAGACAGGAAATTCTTGGTTTCATATAATAAGCCGAGATCATTAATAGCCAACAAGATATCATCAATATATATACATAATCATAAGTATAATCTTGCTCTCACTAATTAACCTTCAGATATATACATCGATCAATGATGTTTTCCTTAAATCTAAAGGAAATGATGGTATCATTGAACTTAAGATACCACTGTCGCGAAGCCTGTTTAAGTCCGCATATTGATTTCTTTAGTTTACATACCATGTGTTCCTTTCCTTCAACCAAGAAGCCTTCATGTTGATTTGTATCGACTTCTTCATTTAAATTCTTATTCAGAAAAGCGATTTTCACATCCATTGGGTCAGTAAGGTAAATAGTCATTTTGGATTGTGCGTTAAAAAATAACCACATTTTCAAAACATTTAAAAACTAGCCATAAAATTTTTTTTACACAGGTAAGAAATGTCTTACCATAACAAAATTACATATAAAATTTGATGTAAGAAAATTCTTACGTAGGTAATAAATTTCTGAAATGGATATTTTCTTAAAATTTTTAAACTGCGGCTATTTTATAAATTTATTTTCTAAAAAGTGGTTATTTTCTTCAAAATCCCTATGATAATAACGCGTATGATGATCGATCTGATAAAAAAAATTTCATCATTTTTTTTCATTATGAATAACACGATTATTTTTCAAACTTTGAGTACCCAGCAAATTAAAATAAAGAAAATTAAAATAAATAGCTATTTTCAAAAAAAATTATTTAAAAAAGTAGCCAAGGTTTTGAGATTTTAAAAAATAGTTACTGAAAAATTTTCTAGACTGTGGTAATTGTTTTTATCACGGAAAAATTTATGGTAAAACAATTGATAAAAAAAATTATTTAAATCAATGAATTAGCTTTTTTATTATTATTGCTTAAATGATAAAATGATATGCTCCTTTAATATCTACTCAAAGCAAGTGTAAAAATAAAGGGATATTTTAAAAACAACTTAAAAGACTAGAAATTGATAAAGTGTCAAAAAGATAGGGCATTTTTCAACATCTTCCTATAAAGCGGGCTTTAAAATATATTAACTGTGATAATGGTTGTCAGTTGATTTTGCCCCCCTCATTTTAAGATTGTTTTGTATTTATGGTTAAGGACACACTATTAGGTTTAGACTACTAATGGTGTTGTATTTTCTATTTATTATCCTTTCAATTTATTAACTTATCTCAAGTTGGGTTTGTTCATTTTGCATAACCCCTAGAAAAATTGGAGTTTTATTTTTGCTTTAAATTATGTGCAAAATCTGTGATGAGGTATGACCATCATAAAAAATTATTACAATTCATAATTTTTTTTTGTGTTTTTATTGTGATAGACTCCACGCTTTGTAAAGATAAATCCGACGACTTCATTATTTTTCAATTATAATTTTATAATCTATCTTGTTAACTCATAAATATTAAAACTAGGACATTGACAAATATCCAAAAGACATTTAGGGAATTAGTTTGATTTTCTCTCTGTTCGTTCCGTTTGAAGAAAGAAAAGATCCCAAAGAACCAATCTTTCTTTTAGTTGTTGAATCAAAGATCAGTGTGTCATATTCAAAATCCTCATTACTAATGAAATCAAAACAATTTCTGGGTTGATCAAGAAGATCCTTCATAATTTATTTAACATTAAGAAAATACCCTATTTTTCAAAATTTATAATAATTATTTTTTAATATACGTTTAAAGTTTTTTTTTTCATTTTACCTAATATGATAAAAAATGTGATGATCATATTGGGGTAGATCCCATAGCAATCCAGCATTGTTCCAAGTTTCAATGGAAAAAAGAAAGAAATGCTTTAAACGTATATTAAATTGCGGTAGATCCGATAGCAATCGAGCATTGTTCCAAGTTTCAATGGACCCACATGTGCTTTTTTTTTTTCTTTTTTTTTTCACTAAATCAATGGACCCGTATGTGTTGTAGATCTCTTTCAATTATCAAATGAAACGGCAAGAAGACAAACCAAACTATACCCCTTATTTCAGGTAAGTTTGGCCAAAAGAATAGTTAAGTTTTAATGTTAGAGAGAGAGAGAGAGAGAGAGAGAGAGAGAGAGAGCCAAGCAACAAAGAGACAAAGGAAAGTCACAAATGAGGTATTTAAATGAGGAATAGGTTGAAGAAAATAATGCCTTTTGAACGCTATCTTGTCTGCCATTCCAACCTATCACATTCAAATAATATGATTCGATAGTGATGAATGGTTATTCTAATCATAGTTCGGTCAATCATAGGGAAAAATCAAAGCCCACAAATACATAGTAGCTGCGAGGCACACGCAATCTCTTAAATATTAAGTATTACATTCTCACTAGTCCAAAGACGAGGATAATTAGTCATATCTTCATTTCTTTTTTAGCCAGTTAAGCAATTAATTATTTTAAAGTTAAAATTTAAAAGATTTAGCTATAATTTTATGAAATAAAGGATTTAGTCATAGCATGTAATATTTTTTGTAACATCTAACATATATACGTGTAAAAAATGTAACATTAAATGTAACATATAACATAAAATATTACACTTTTACACGTATATATGTTTCATGTAATAAAAAATATTATATTTTATGGTTAAATCTCTAATTTCGTAAAACTATAGTTAAATCCTAAAAAATTACCCAAAAGTTTGGTTAAATGCCTAAAAAATTCTTTCTTTTTTGGGTAGAAAAAAGACTCAATTCTCAATTTTCAATCATTAAACAATGTGGATAAAGATTATCCTTTTTTGCAGTTTGTAATTGTGTTTATTTACGAGCTTTTTAAAGCGGTTGTTTACCAAAATATTTTATTCTATAAATACTTCATTTCAAATTGTTTAGAAAATTAGATGATTATTAAAAGAAAAAAAAAAGAAATATATGGTAAATCAAACTAAATATTAAAAGAATCTCGAGAGACTAGTCGTTCGTCTCTGTGGACGAACGAAACGGTCTTGTTCTCCATTTTTTTTTTTTAGTTGAAACATAAAGGAGGCTTTATTAATTAATCATACCCTTAATAAGTTACAAATCCATCGTCAAAGGAATTCAATTTGCAAAGCTTATTGATTTGGCTAGTAGTCTTTATCTAGATTATATATTAAAAAAAATTTTGATCTCGTACATGCCACATTTAACATTCAAGTTTATAACATATGTCACTATTGCATGTTATGCCATTTTTTATTAGCAAATTATTATATTATCCCCTTTCTCTTTTTTTGTCATAATCATTTGTAAAAAAAGACGATGCAATACGGTCAAATTCACTATTAAAAATAACATCCACTGCAAACTTTCTTCTAAGAACGTCTCCAATGCAATGCCAAATTTGTATGTCAATACCAAAATCTGGCAATTTAGCATAAAAAATATTCTCCAATGCAATGTCATATTTGGCATTAAATTAGGCAAATGCTATACATGGTGGCAAATGTTATGCCATTTTTTATTAGCAAATTATTATATTATCCCCTTTCTCTTTTTTTGTCATAATCATTTGTAAAAAAAGACGATGCAATACGGTCAAATTCACTATTAAAAATAACATCCACTGCAAACTTTCTTCTAAGAACGTCTCCAATGCAATGCCAAATTTGTATGTCAATACCAAAATCTGGCAATTTAGCATAAAAAATATTCTCCAATGCAATGTCATATTTGGCATTAAATTAGGCAAATGCTATACATGGTGTCAAATTTGGCACCAAGTATAGCATTGATTGATCAACTTTTAAGCATTTAATTAAAAATTAATATTTTATTCAAAAAAATTTTCTCTTATCAAGAAGTCATTATGACTATTTGTAGTCTTATTTACTATTGGTTAGAATCAACTACTTTTATTGGTTTTGCAACTAAAAAAATAATGAAATAACAAAATAGCATTTGAAATAATATTTTTGCATTGGAGCATAGCATTGGCATTGACATTTGCAACGGAGATGGTCTAAAGTGGCATTTTTCAAAACAAATTGTCTAAAAATAGCATTCTTCAAAATTTCCCACAAATATTGGAGCCAATTCTTCCACATTTTGCTATTTATAATGTGTGTGTGGTTTTTTTTTTAATTATTTTTTATGAAAGCTATTTATAATATTTGAGAAGCACCAAACCCGCCTTTTTAGAGTATGAAGCTGCCAAACCCAATTCAATCTACATTTTATTATAAAAAAATGATTTAATTTGACATTTTGTAAGTGGAGTTATTTATCTTAGCAAATGGTTTAAACAAAAGAATTTGAATTTGAATTGTTATCCAAACAGGTAGTACTTTTATATTTACCTTCTTGCAGAAGCTGATTTTTGTTGCTTTTTAGCATCTTAGCTAATACCAAAGTAATAATTTTGAATTGCCCATTCTTCCCTTTCGATTCTATTTTTTTTCAACTTTCTAATCCCGATACAATATTTTTAGATCTCAACCATTTATATTATCTTGAAATTCACAAAGCAAAATCATTTTAAAATGGAATAAATAGGATGGCTCTCCCAAACAAGGGTGAGTTTACCTTCTCAACAAATCTAATAATCCTCATTCCTTGTTAAAAAGATTTCCAAAAAAAAAAAAAAAAACACCAAGCAAACCGATATTCTACTATTAAAATCTTTCAAACACAAGGTACACGCGGTATAGTCCTTTCAAACCAGAAATCTCTCCTTAAAATAATAATCAAAGATCCAACAAAATTTTAAAGTTTCATTAAGGGGGAATTTGAGGCCATTATTGGCACAATAATAATCCATGCCTCATATGTGTTGCACTTTAAATTTATACTCTAAAATTTACACTATAAACATAAAGTGAAAAAAATGGGAGTACACCATTTCAGGTATAGATTATTAAGCGGCATCAAGAATGACTTTATTTTGAAATTCTCTATTTCCAAATTAACCACTACCAAAAACTTAGTTATGGGAAAAAGAAAACCATGAATTGAGTTAATTCACATTGTTTCTTAACAGGTCAAAACCGAACAATCACAATTCAGAAACAGAAATCTGCTAAAACAAAACAGAACAGATTGGTATCCATGGGCTTTTACATTAGCAAGAATGTATTCATTTCATTCCATCAAATATATTTAGTGACACAATATTGCAGTGAAAATCCCAGTAGTCACCGCGAGTAATAACATCAAAATTATACCAAAAAACGGAATCAATAAACAAATAACGGACAACGTAACGGGCCTAACTAACATTAATACATAGGCTAGGACGGAAGTACAGTTACGATGACTTTGCTGACCAACGCGAAAGAATAGCTAACCTCATAGGGGCTTTTGCACCCTCAAGAATGAAAAGGCACTTCCTACAACAATTGATGTCTACATGATCGCATACGTGAGTGTCTCGGTTTCGTTAGGCCGCCATGTGGACTTCTGCACGCACAACAGACCCTCGTTCTCCTTCGAGTAGGTCAAGCGAACCTCCCACTGCATAGACCTAACCATGCTCTCAAGCTCGTCAATGATCTCAACACTGTCTCGCACGATGAGCTTCCCATCCGGCCTCAAGATCCGATCGACCTCCGCAATCACAGCCACTAAGTTGCACCTGAAGCCATACACCGTTGCTATGTTAGAAAATTTGCAGATAGACTATGACACTAACAAGTGAAAGTGTCGTTGAACAGGAATAAGACACAAAATCTACATGCTCTCACCTCTTTTTAAGCTTGGAGAATAGATGGTCGGCATGGAGAAGATCGTACGACCTAGGATAGGTACTAAAAGACTCGCACCAATCGTGATACATGCCAAATAGACCTCGCTCATAAATTATAGGAAGAGTATCTGGAGAGTCCACTGAGACTACGTTCATGACCCAAATGTTCAGATCCTTCAACGCAGCAGCAAATCTGGTGCCACATAAATGTCAGATCTTAAAAAAAATGGCAAGACAAATACAATAAAATGCTATCTCTCACAAAAACAAAAAAAAACAAACCACCACATAATCAGTAAAAATTCTAACAATTAAAATGCTGCGGGAACTACTTCACTTACCCTCCATAGACAGATCTCATGTCCATGACATTTCTAACAGATGACCAACTAATCCCAATTCCATTTAGATACGACTTGGTCACAACGCGTTTCCAGTGCTGATAGTCTGCAGAGAAATCCTCAGGTGCAGGCTTCCCGTAAACTCCAACTTGGGAACTTGACAACCAGTAAGGTGTTTTCTCTGCCCTCGAAGGCCATTGCTCAGGCCATTGGGATCCACGCTCTGATGGATCAGTTGGAACTTTGTGCATGCAAGCTTCAAGCGGCACATTCCTAAGCAAAACAAAATGAAACACCAATTAAGAATCTTAGGATAAACACGGAGCTAAAACGTTATGAACAAATGCATTTGATTTTTTATCAGGGAGTAGCTTGTTACTGATTCCAATCACCTATTCTACATTCTTCCAATTTTAGTGTTTCTATTCCCCTTATGAATACAGAGGAAAACCTCCCTGCGCTTAAAAAAATAATCCATGTTTCTAACTATTAAATTAAAAAGATGCTGTAGCGATGCAATCCCAAAAACAATAATCGTGATTCCCAAGAGTTATAATAGCAACATTCAGCTAAACATAGCAATACCAGGATGCATTTGGATCATCAGTGGCTGGGCAAGTGGGGGGTTCATTTTTCGATCTCTGCTCATAGCATTCATTGGTTGTAGGCTTCTTATACACGGCTATTCCAACACCATTCACTGTATCTCTGTTAATTGTAATAGTTTCCCAGCACATCGCTTTTGTGAGTTCCTTCATAGCTGCAAATATTTTCATTCAATGTTCAGATGTTGTTACAAGCATTAAGGCCAAAAAAGTTCAAAGACCGAAATGACTGGATTGATAAATCCTGTACCATTCCAGATTCCAACATCTTCAGGTAGCTTCTGATAAACTGGGGTCGCAGACCAAACAAAGTAACCACCAGGACGCAACAGACGATTCAATTCCAGAAGAAGCTTACCACCTGCATATCACATTTTTCAATGACTTTTGAATCTCTATAGTGAAATCAAGAACAATTACCGCATAATGCCATTGGCTCAGAATGTAAAATTTCAAACTGCAGAGAGATTCAAAAGTTGAGAGGTTTTTTTCTTTTTTTTTCTTTTTTTCTTTTGAGACAATACAAGGTAGAGAAAGAATATAAAGCTTGGTTGAATTATCTACATCAGCCTCTAAGGGCAGCCACAAATTACCTTCTATATGCCATGGAACCCTGCAGCGAGCACAGTGTACAATATCAAAAACTCTGCCAGGGAAAGGGAGCCTCTTTGTACCCATCACAGAAGATATCGCAGGAATTCCCCTTTCAAGTGCGAATTGCACCTGAGCTTCATGTTCGTCCTTTGGGGCAAGCGACATAGTGAGGACATCTCTATCAAAGAGAAAGCCCCCAAAACTCGCAACACCGCATCCAACATCCAAAATGACACGGGATCGCTTTCCCCACGCGATATCTGGCACAATCTGCAGAAAACAGAATCCAAAGAAACAAGATTGGTTGCAAAACACATGAGGATCTGAAAGATAACTTACTCAAAAATCAAGAAAATCATTCATAATTCTATGTAACGTCTAAGTGTAACAATAGTAAAATGTCGCTTTATCAAAGAACAAAATTCATATTGGTAACAACAAAATAAGCTCTCTTTTCATTACCTTTAAAAAATGAAAAAATAAATAATAAGAGCAAAAAGCGTGCATAAAGACCAAATAAGTAAATTCATTTACCTCCTGGATAAAATCTATGTAATGCAGAGCACCATGCTTAAATTGTGTTCCACCACCAGGAAAAGTAAGGTATTCACCAGTAACTTTCACCCAATTCTGGTGTCCTTTAATAACCGCAAGCTTGGTGTGGGGAACGTTAGAGTACCATATCTGCAAAAATGAAATATGTGTATTATCCATCAATCTTAAATCACAATACAGAAAATTGGAACACAATCCAACTAATTAAGGCAAACAGTTTCAGGCTTTCTAAAACTTTTCCTCCACAAAAACTCAGAAATAAGAAATACGGAAACGGGGTTGCATTTTGATATAGAATACCTTTTCCCTGCTCTTAGGCCATTCAATTGGGCGTTGATATCCCTCGGGAAGAGGAACAAGACATGTAGGAGCTGGTTCGGGACAGTGCCTCTCTCGATGTTCATAATGCTTGGTACTTGGAAGACTCCTAATCGTTTTCCAATTGTCGAGGCACGGGATGAAATCAGGCCCGGCAGTCGAATTGCACGCTTTCCAACTGTAAACTGTTTGCTGCTTCGAAGAACGTTGGGTCTCCTGTTCATTCTTAGACTCGGTGGCCTGACTCGACCAAGCACTATTCTGAGTCGCAGTTTCATTCAAAAGTTCAGACTGAGCCCCAGATGGAAACACCTCATTTTCCTTCTTCTCCGCAGACCCATCGTTAGTCTCCTTTGTGTCCTTCTCCCCGACTTTCTCCTCTATCTTTTCTCCGTCTTTCACTTCCTCTACATTCTCCGATTTCTGCTCATTCTCACCCGCATCCGATTTTTCCTGTTTCTCATCCGCATCTGACTTATTCTCACCGTTCTCCCCACCTTCCGAGTTCGACTCCCCATTCTCGGATTCAGATTTCGGCCCATCCTCGGGGTTCTCCTCCGGCTTCTCCTCGGGGTTCTCCTCAGGCTTCTCCTCCGCTTTCTCCTCAGAATTCTCTTCCGGCTTCTCCTCCAGCTTCTCCTCCTGATTAGCATTACTATCACCACCACCATCTCCCTTCCTCGCATCGTCAGACAAATCTCCGGCATTGTCCTCAAACTGCCGGGCATTGCCCTCGTTGCTCTCACTGTTGCTCTCGCCACCCGCGTTGCTCTCGCTGTTGCTCTCGCCGCCAGCGTTGCTCTCGCTCGGTTGTTCCCTCGCCTCGGTCTCGCTCTCGCCCTGCTGCGCCTTAACCTCAGTCTTGCTCTCCGCGGGCGGAACATCCACATTCTCCCCCGGAACAACGGACGACGATGTCATCATCCAAACACCAACCAGACACAGAGCAACAAACACCACGATCGTCACCGTCGAGCAATAACTCGTCGACGATCTCCGATTATCTACTCTAGTATATTTCCCTAAAGCCATACTTTCTCTTCAACTCACAGATATAGATATATAGCTAAACGCACCTGAAAAATCAAACCCCAAATAAAAAAAATCCATTAAAAAGAATAATTCATCAGAACCTTCACATTCCCATATTCAGATCCAAAAGAACTTTGAAGATCCACCGATTAAGCAAACAATTACACAACAAATAAAAACCAAAAAATACTAATAATAATAATAACCATAATCGCAATGATAATAACAATTCAGATACACAGAATCAAAAGAGATTGAAACTATAAGGACGTGAAATACGTTAGATCTGAAACGGAAAAAGCTCGAGATCTAATAAAGGTGAAGAAGAGGAAAAGCTGTAGAGTTTCATTACCTTGTTTTGATGGAGAAATGAAAAATGAAGCAGATCTGAGCTAGAAGAAGAATAAAAAATATTAAAAAAAAAAAAACCCAGCTAAGAACTAGAAGCCATTGTTGTTATTACACATTTCTCTCTCTGCAGATTGCTTCGAAGAGAAGCTTTGGTTTTGTATTTGTATTGTATGAGAGCCAACTGCCAAGGAAGATGACACACACACCATATTTATCGACCAACTCTCAAAAATCAAAATATATAGAGATAGAGATAGAGAGAGAATTTTCTAGGTTGCTTGGTATATAATTTATTATTATTAAATTTGTATTTATAAGTTAAAATAATAAATTAAAAAGACAAACATTTAATTCTGAAAATTTCTTTTGTGAATTTTTTTTATAGTGAAAAATAAGAGAATTTTAAGAAAATAGTTCAGTTTTAAAAAATTAAAAGCTAGTCTTTTCAAAAAGAATTTACACGTGTCAAGGACAGTAATTTTTATGTGTATTTTTTTTATTGTCAGAAGTTTCTTACATGAGTTATGACTAGTTTTTAAAATTTTTTAAAATTGTAATTATTTTTTTAAAAAAATATAATCTAAAATGACAATTTACCTAATTGTTTCAAAAAATAATTATAAATTATCTAATATATATATATATATATTAAAAAAATAATTTGATAATTTAAAATTATTTCGCATTATTAAAAAATCTGCATAAAATCTTTCTTATTTTTATTAGTGTCGTTTGGGACGGGCAATAAACACCCTTATTACTATTGTAATATTTAATTTAATTATTAAAGAAGGAGTGTAAGTTAGGATTTTTATTTTTTTTAGTTATTAATGAATTTTAAATATGATATTTGTGGGGAAGTGGAATTTAATGGAAATGGAGAACATTAATACAAGCTTTTATATAATAAAAAGGGAAAGAAAGTGTAAAGAGAAAGAAAAGGTGTGCCATATTGAGAGCCGTAAATCAAGCCGTGGAGAAATTTCTATGTCTGGACGAAATAATTTTATTTCTATTTTAGGGGATTTATTTTATTTTATTTACTTTCTTGAAAGATTGTTAGACAGTAAAAAAAATAATGCAATACTCACTGCTAGTAACCTCTCACGAATAAAAAATAATGAATACTTTATTAGTGCAATCAACAATTTTTATAAGAATAATTGCAAAATTGGTAATAATTTATGTTTCAAATAATATATATTGTTGATTTTATTTTATATTTATAAGATAAGAATAAAAAAAAATTATAAATGCAATACATAAGATATATAAATTATTAGTGTGTCAAAAAATAAACATTCATCAAAATCTCTCATTTTCATATATTTACCGTAGCTCTTAGAAAATATAATGAATATTTTGTTGAGATTTAAAAAACCAATTTTTGTAAGTTTTTTAGCGCTTTTTTTTTTTTTTTTAGTTAGCTAAATTTTTTTCAAATCTTGTATAACTTTTAGCTTTAGATAGAGAAATTTATGTTGGGAACGACCTAAATATTGTCCATTTTCAAAAGTGCCGACAGCTGAAGTAAATACAATAAAGTTTTGGGACATAAATTTCATCTTAATAAAATCAATTATCATTCATTTTTCTCTGTAGCATATATTGCTAAGGACCACCAAACCAAAGTTAGTGCCAAGTGTAATCATCATATATGTAGGTAATTTTTCATTATAGTGATACACTATGGTTTGGTCTCTAATCACTTTCATTAATTGTCATGTGAAATGTAAAGATAGGGAAAGTTGTCCAAACGCATTATTATTTTTTAAAGTGCACTCTTACTTACCTCTAAAAAATAATAATAATAATAAGTTTTGAGTTTTGACTATGACCTATTGCGTTTCTAGTGAATATAGCCACTAATACTATTTACTTCATGTTGTATATTTCAATTTCAATTAATTAATTAATTAATTACAGAACATACCAATTAGCTTTTAAAGAAAAAGAACAATATCATGTGAAATTGTGGATACATCATGATGCATGTTTGTGGGGATATTGTCTTTCCGTAAATGGATATAAAATACTTTCCTTTCTATTGAAATAATCTCAAGAAAACTTCCAATAAACGAATAATATATAATAGATATCGATTCTTTTATTAAAAATTACATTAAAGCGAAATAAAAAAAATACAATTTAGCTAATTTAAAAGAGAGAATGTAAATACTCAATAGACACCCCCTTGACCTCGTGTATAATTACCATAGCATAATTTTACAGCATTAAAGGGAATATGGCAGCTCACACACTTGTTCACGAGTCCATCACTTTCTCATTAGATATGTCGTGGCAGTATTATTGTCCTTCTTGTCTTTTAGCCATGATCCATCGTGATGCTAGTTCGATGAATTAATAAAGGACAATCACTTTCCTATAAAAAGAAAATACACGTAATAAACCTCAAGCCTTTAATCCCAACTAAAAATAAGAATAGTGCTAAACGTCTAGAGATTTTATTAAATTGACGAGACATTTATTTACCCTTTGTTTGGGGTGGGCATTTTGCCCATTCTATCTCATTTATTAGGATAAAAAAATAGTTTGAAAATGGTTTAGAATGGTTTGAAAAAATGATGTAAAAATAGTTTGACTTTGCTAATTTCGAGGTGGTATGAATAGTTGAGATTTAAAGATATTATATAGAGATTTGAAAAGTTAAAAAAAAAATAGAATGGAATGAAATAGTTTGGAGGATTAAAAAAGTTGAAAAAAATGAAAAAATGAAATGGAATGGAATTGTTTAAATGGGTAAGGCAAACAAAGTGTTATTAGTTACAACACAATTATTAAAGCATACGTTTTCTTTGACCATAAACAGTCGCCATATAATTCTGATACATCATTTCCCTTATTATAATTTTGATTATTTAAATAAATTTTATGTATTTAAATAATAACAAAAATTTTAAAATAGTCTTTAATTTTATCAAAAATCTAATTTTTTTCTTCTGATTTTACTAATTATGAATTGGTCTAAAATTATCATTTTGCGTCGATTGAAACTTAAAATTTTTCAAAATGACGAAATTACCCTTTTTAAAAATTATTAATCCAACCTCTAATATTTTTAAAAATACACTTATATCTAATATTTACTTTTATTTTCTGAATATTTTTAAAAATTGCGTTTATACCCAATATTAGGATATAAATAAACTTTTTAAAAATTTTGGAGGTTTTAATAGTTTTTATAAATGAAAGTTTTGTTATTTTAAAAAAATATTAAGATTTAGCCATCGCAAAATAATAATTTTAAACCGATTTAGAAAATTAAAAAATTATTTCAAAATTATTAAAAACAGAAAAATAAAACTGAATTTTCGATAAAATTTAGAGATTATATTAGAATTTTTCCTTTAAATAAATGGTAATTCTTTTGGACATTTAAATTATGGTTTGAGACTTGACAGTTGACAAAAAGATTTGCTATTTTTTTCTTTTTATTTATGAAAGTGGGGACTGGACTTTTGACCAAATAAGGTACGCAATACGCATGTTCCGTTTCCATTTGTCAGAGGACCAGTACATCTTTCATATACTGTTATTACCATTTTGCGATTTTGATTAATAAATAATAATCGATTTTATTATATTAATAAATAATAATAATAAAAATAATAATCGTTCCAAAAGTAATAAATGATTGGCTTTAAGTGACTGTCGGTGTATGAATTTAAAGAAATGCTTTTCTTGCGGAGGCTTCCGCTGGACGCGCCATGTGCCACCTGGATTCCAAACCCGCACCGACTCCACCAAAAGACCGTGTTTTTTAATATTTAAAAAATAGATAAAATAAAAGGATAAACATAATTTATAATAAAAAATAATAATAAGGTTAACCCGGGGACGTTCATAGCTAGAATTCTGCCTTGAACGATTTTACACCTTAAAATAACCTTTTTAATGGACACCATGTGATTGCTTCTCCCAATATCCCAAACATAGAATCCCTCAAAATTATATGTAGAATAGAAGAATGATGTGATATTTATTTTAAGAGATTATTAAATAAGGGAAGATGTTAGTTTAGGTGACAAATATTTTGCATCATCAATGGTGCACAAATCAACGGTTCTTATTAATTAATGGGGATGATTACATGGTGTTAATGTGTGGCATAGTCTAGTTTAGTTTTGTATTAAAAAAAAAAAAAAGTCCACCACTTGGACCACCACAACATCAAACCATACCACTACGAGATCCAAAACTAGCGCCACTGAACCCTGTTGCCTCTATAACTGGCGCCACCAGATCCTGCTGCCCCAGACTTCGAACTGCCAGATCCCGTTGCCCCCAAACCTCGAATCGTCAGATAACGCTAACCCTAGACTTCGCGCGGACCACCACGAGAGCCCATGGACACTGTTGCCTCCAGACTTGGAGCCATTGAATCCCGTTGCCCCCGGACTTTGCATGGTCAGAACCTGTTGCCTATAGATCTTGCGTCGTCGCATCACGCAACCCTGGACCTTGCGCTGTCGAATTATGTCACCCCTGACCTCCCACCATCAGATCCCACTACCCTGGACCCCGTGTCGTTGGATTTCGCCACCCCCAACCTTGCGCTGTCATATCTCGGTGCCTCGGACCTCGTGTTGTTGGATTTCGCACCCTAACCTCGCATCATCAAATCTCGCTGCCTCGAACCCCGCGTCGTTGAATTTCGTTGCCCCCAACCTCGCACTGTCAGATCCCGCTGCTCCGAACCTCCTGCCGTTAGATTTGGCCGCCCCGACCTAGTGATGTCATATCCCACTGCCCCAGTACCTTCTATCGTTGGATTTCACAGCTCCTCGCACCATCATTCAATTCACGAAAATTCAAGATGATCGTCCCTTTGCTTCACGTCCTTAGGCAGCGCTGCAACAAAGAGAGCCACGACTCTGCAATCCTCGTAATGACAACCGTGGTGACAACCAGAGGATCGACGCGAAAGAGGTGGTGGACTCATCCTTTCCGGCGAAGACGCTCTCGTCCCCCCGCTTCAAGTCCTTAAGTGGCAGTGGCGACAGAAAGAGCCATGACTCAGCAGTCCTCGTGACGGCAACGAGGACACTAGCGACGACCGCGAGGGCTCTGGATTCGAGTCGAAACTCCGACGGACCTCCTTTCTTTGTCATCAGAGAACTGGACAAGAGAGGTTCTTGAATCTTGGCTGTTTTTTTTTCTTTTTTCAAGAGAAAATTTTCATGTGGTCAGGTCCACAATAATTAGATGGACTATCTAGTGAAATTTCGTAAATCATGCATCATGGATTCATGGCTAGGGAAGAAAAATGTACACTAGGCAAACTGCTTCCTTAAATAAGAGTCTTCATGTAATGCTCCATTTATTGGTACGTCAATGTAACACTATAAAAGAGTGTAATAACAGTATAAAAGCATGTATTATTGGTTATTTTATATTCGTTACATCAATTATTTACATGGTTACATTTTCCTTATACATTATTACGTGTAACACTGATAAGTATGGAGCATTACAGAATTAATCATTAAATAAATAATAATTTTTTGAATGGTATTTTAAGAAAATAGTCAATAATTTCATTAACTAAGGAAATAGTCATTTTTTAACTACATAATGCCATAATTTCTTAAGGGACTAATGATCATTTTCTTAATTTCTAAAAATGTTGATCATTTCCCTGAAAGATGAATAAAAAAATGACAAAATACCAGACAGTTCCTCTACCAATTGATTGCGAAATATAAATATTAATATATTTAATTTTATTTCATTTAATAAATAACTAAAGAGTTAGTTTGATAATAGATATTAAGTCATTGAATTTTAATATAAATAATTTATTGCATTGATAATTAATATTTGTATATCTCTTTTTAAAATAACTTTAATACATTGAGATGTATTTTTCAAAATTTCAATTTTAATTTTCTTCTTTAAATTTAGATTCTCAATCTAAAAGGTACAATAAACAACAATTTAAATTTACAATTTAAAATTTTGAAAACTCTTTTTTTAGTAAAAATTTTTGATTTTTTAAATATATTTCGGACTAGAAATATGTTACATGCACTCCACACCGAAACATATTCTATGTTCTGGTGCATTAGAATTTTCGCGTGAAATCATAAAATAATAACACGACTGATTGAAATTAAGAGCGCATATACTATTTTTATTATTAATGATAAAGTCATTCTATCTATGATATCTCATAGCTTTTAACGTGTGGCGACTCATTTTATCATGTGATGTTAAGTATTACTCTTAAGTTTTAATTAACAAAATACGTTCTTTTTAATAATCAATTAAACTTCAACAACTCACTTGTCACATCATTTTTAATTAAAGCTTAATACATAACTAGAAATTTTGGGGTCGCTTAAATATTGTCATAAATAAGAAATTAATCAAAAAGTTTTGATATAATAGTCTTGTGTTAGTTAAAAAGTAAATTTTGTTAACTTTACACAATTTCACTATTGTCACCTTGAAAAAAAATATTGGTGCGATTTGCATTTTCCTTGCCTAAATAGTATAAAATACTACTAATAGTAGTGTCTGACTTTCTTGTAATCTTATGGCCGACAATTTGGCACGATCATCAATGCAGGGTGGGTGGGGCCCACATTGCGTCCGAGATCTGTGCAGCTTAATCATCACCACCGTGTATGGTGCATGCATGAACAATCGGATTCATACGTGCCCGCCACCCCATGTTGTGATCCGAATCTCCGTGGACAAAATAAACGGAGCAATTTTGAAAAATGTCACTTATGTACCATTTATTTTGAAAAATGACACTTAAAAACAAAAAGTTACGGTCAATGTCATTTTTTAGTAGTGAATGAACTGAATTATTATTATTATTTTTTTTAATAAATGAGAAAATTAAGAAAAGAAAAAGTAATTTGATGACTAAAAAAAAACATGACCTGCAATTATGACATAGGTTAAAAATTTAAACATGATATATTGTATGAGATTAAATTTTCTCAAATAAATAAATTAGTATTTCCAAAACTAGTTCGGTCACGTGCTACACGTGACATTGATCACAAATAAATTATTAAAAATTTTAAAAATTTTTATAAATTATTGATAAAAAGAAGCCTAAAAATGCATTAATAAAAGATAATATATTATTTTTAATATGAACTTTGCAACTCTTATTGAAAACCATATTTTTGTGATAATAAGGAATGAAAATTAAAAAAAAAATTTGAAACACAATTTGTTTTCCTGCTTTAAAAATTTTAAACACTTGCATTTAAATCGTGGAACAAAATATTATAAAAATGATTCTTTATATGTGTACATATTTTATACAATATATATGCTACGCAATTTATAATAACTTAAAAAATACATAAAATTATAAATTTTTTCACACATCAGCACACTACATCATTTATTTGCATAATATTATCGATTCATCTATCAAATTCAACACCCAAATGTTCAATTAGAGATGAACAAGAAAAAGTTAGAGGTCAATTTTAACTTATTTAACAGCACATTATGGTTTAACTAATGGATTCAAACAAATGGAGCAAAGTGGGCACTTATTAATATATCATAGGGCAAAAATGTAACTCTTCAAAGAATTTGGTGCATATTAAAAAAGTTGCACAAGAATAGGGGCACAGATGTAATTTTTTTGAAAAATTATTATGTTGAGTTGTACAAATTAGGGAGATTATTATATCTATCATCTACACTAAGACAAATAGACACTTATAAATTTATTTTGGCATTTAGGGTTTGTACAAATCTATATTTTGAAGGTAAAAAATAGCAATATGGACATGTCGAGCTCCGCCCAAGCCTTAGCGCACGAGCCCAAGTCTTTACGCCCCTGCTTTGGTCATTGTCGGCCCTCTTTTCTCACGGCGCCACTCAATAGGTCTTCTCGGCGTGCGCTCGAGCTCTACATCGACAACCCGCACACTCTTCTCTGCGTAAATACCAGCCCTAAGCCGCCCATGTCACGCCGACGTGCCCCCACTCTAATGCGCCCAAATCTCTACTAGTTAAACCTCCCGTTCGCCTCTTCCGCATCCTCGGCGCTACCATGCCGTATCTTGGTGCCTCCCTGCCACGCCTGACGACCCCGAGCTCAACTTCACCGCCGAACCACGTCGGCGCCGCTGTCAGTGCACCCAAGACCTAAACCCACGCCCCTACCGTTCGGCTCTCGACACCATATGCTCACAAGGAATACGCTAATCAATCATGGTATGACCTTTTCACCTTGTCGCGGAGCCGTAACCTCATCACAAACTCGTAGCCAAACTTCCACACTTCCTGTCTTATGCTCGAGGATCTTTAATGAAGCTAGTTTGAACGTGCGATCTTCATCTCCGTTCACTAAAGAATTAACACTTGGTTGGTACGAGAAAATATTATGCGTGTCAAAGGTTATGAGGACTGAGGCGAGGCGCTTGGGACCTTAGGTAATTGGATCTCAACTATGACACGAGTATACTTTACTATGATTGAATACATTTGTGTGCGCTTATGAACTTGGTGATGGCGTGTGATATTTTATGTTAGTCCTTTAAAAATTAGTTGTTGTGTTATTTTTCTTGGTGCGTGAGAATGAGCTCAGGTGCATCCTTGTTGTTGTTAAACTTACAAGTATGGGATTGTGGGTTTAAGTGTTTTGTTTGTGCATGTGCATGTGATTGTTGTGTGTGGGTATGGACCACAAACATAAAACTTCTCAAGTATTGTTGTTGGTGTTATGTTGCAGGTTAAGTTAAGTTGTTAGATAGCCCAAAAAGCCAAAGAGCACCATAGGTCTCAAAACGGCCCGGTGGAGCAATTGTTGTAATGAGTTCTCAAACTGCCCAACGGAGCAGTTGCTGTAATGAGTTCAAAACGGCCCGACCAGTTGCTGTAATGAGTTCTAAACCGGCCGACGGGGCCATTGGCTGTGAGAGGTTTCAGAACGACCAAATGAGACTTAATGAAGCTGACAGATGGCCTTCCTCAGAGAATATGATATGATGATCTGGATCGTCCCAACAGAGTGAATTGCAGTAACGAATTCCAAAACGGCTCGACAGGGCCGTTGGCCGCAAGTAACTCCAAAACTATGAGACCTACTATCCTACTTATGACCTTGAACTAACTGCGGTCGTGTTTGCCTTGAAAATTTGAGGCACTACCTATATAGGATATGTTGGCTTATGTCATAAATTAACCTAATATTTTGATAATCACAAACAAAATGTGTTTTATCGCTAACATGTTTGTCTAGTTTGATTAAAGCAAAATGTCAAGAAGCTTGAAGCAAGATGTCAAGATATCGATAAGTCAATATATCATGAAAAATTAAGCGTGAAGAGCAACCAAGTCTAGGACTTTCCAATGTAAGGGAAAATCATCTTATAAGCACTTCATAATATTTAGCTCAAAGTTTGAATCTAAAAATCTTTTGATTCATTTACTATGATATTGAAATGAACGAATGTCTAGGCCTTAGTATTTCATAGTCATATCTTTAAGGCAAATGAATCAATGTTAAAGAAAGTTTATTTACTTTGAATTCCAATTTGAGCATTCTTGTTTTTATTTTATAAAAAAAAAATTCAAAGTAAATCATTTGATCATTTCAACTATATTTTAAGATCATTTAAAGGATCATTTTCAATAAGAAAATATTGCACACAAAGTTTTATTTTAATCACATTTTCATAACGGTTCATTTTTGCATTAAAAATTTCGTTTTTGTGCAAGTTGTACACGAACCGATCGACCGCTTCCACGAACCGATTGACCGGTTCCCCTGCAACGGACTAAAAAAAAGGAGTCGTTGCAGAGAGCCGTTTTGTTGTTAGGACTCGACAACCAAACGGTCGACCGGATGACTAAACGGTCGACCGTTTCTTGTACTGAAACAGTTTCCGAAATGTGTTTTTGAGCCACATATAAAAGGTTTAACTTCCTTTTCGCTTATTAAGAAAAGAAAACATAATATTCTGATATTCTCTGAGTAAAAAGCATTAAAAAAAACATTTCTTTCTTCTCTTGATTATTCTATTATATCATTGTGCATCATTTTCAAGAAAGAAACCAAAAATACTTTTGAGCCAATCATTGTCAAATACTTAAAGTGATTCTCTCATAGATTTCTCTTGTAATATTTTATTATTTTGAGAGAGTTAGTGAGCTTCATTGTGTTCATCACTTTTCATACAACTTTTTGTGAGAGTTAGTCGAGGTTTCGACAAAGGGGTTTATCGAAGACCCGAAGCAACTTCGGTGGGTTTATTGTGAAGAGGATTGGGTAATCCTCGGGTGTGCCGGTAAGGTGTTCGACAAATGTACATGGTAGATCGAGCCGAAAGTTGATTGCAATAGTGGACAAAGGCCTTGCTCGTGACGGAGAGCTTAGTAACGGGAGACGTAGATCTTTTGGATCGAACCTCCATAAACATATAGTTTGCGCTCTTTTCTTCCTACTCTTTACCTATTAATTTCTCTTAGTTTGTTCTTGAATAGTTGCTGAAATTTATATTAGTACAACTCATTTGAGCATATAGAATATTATTAAATTATCTTAATAAAATTGAATTTATTAGGATTTCATCTAAAATCAATTCACTCTCCCTCCCTTTTGGTTAGTCATTCTTAGGTCAATATGATCCACTGTGACATCTAAAGTAATCACAAAAAAAAAAAAACCAAAACAAAAACAAAAAATCAGAAGTGCATCTTTCACCCAGAGAGAGACCAAAATGTACGTCAAGGTAGATGGCTCAAGTTTGTCAAAGATTATGGCTATAATATCTACTACCATTATGGAAAGGTTCACAACGTAGTTGATGCTCTAAGTCGGAATAGCACGAGAACTCTTATGTCATTGAGAGTGTTAGCACCTTAATTGAATAAGGAAATAAGAGATATAGTTTAGAGATTATAGACAACAATCTTTCAGCACTCATCCTCCAACCCATTCTTTACAATTGAATCAATGAGCAACAATGCTCCGACCTTTGTTTGGAGGAGATTCGGAATGGAATTCTCAAGCAGCCGAGGAAGGACTTTCAAATAATTAGAGACGTATCTCTTCGTTTGAACGAAAGATTGTACATGTCTGATGACTTGGACCGAGGGCGTCAAATTCTATGTGAAGCTCACACGACCCCTTTGCAGTGCATAATGGTACCACTAGGATGTACCATGATTTGAAGGAACATAATTGATTAGCAAGCCTAAAGAGGGACGTGATAAAATTTGTGGAGAAGTGTCTCTCAAGCTAGTAGTTGAAAAATCGAGTATTAAAGGCTCGTTGAGCTACTCCAACCCCTTGACAGTCCCGAGTGGAAATGGTAGCACGTGTCGATAGAATTCGTGTGTAGCCTACCTAAGAGAAACAAAGCGCACGACGTCATCTGGTGATCGCAGACTCACAAAATTAGTGCATTTCATTTTAGTGCAAATGAATTACTCCATGGATAAACTAGCAGACATCAACGTTCAAGAAATAGTGAGACTTCATTGAGTAACAATATCCCTAATCTCAGATCGAGAAAGCTAGTTCACTTCTGTATTTTGGAAGAGCTTGCTTGGGGCTATGTGAGTTTAATTAAAGTTTAGCACAACTATCCGTCTCTAAATAAGTGACAAACGAAGCATACCAATCAAACGCTTGAAGATATGCTCTGAGCCTGCATCTTGGGCTCCCAGGGTTTTTAGAGAAAATAATTTTCCCTTATTAAGTTCATCTATAATATTAATTCTAAGGCGGCATTCCAAAAGACTCCCTATGAAACTCTTTATGGTTGTAAATGTCGATCACCTCTCCATTGGCACAAAGTTGGAGATGTTCGGCCCCTAACTATTTGGGCATACCTCTACGACCTTTGAGAGGGTCTAAAACTGCATAGACACCACTTAAAGTAGAGAATTCAAAGTAGGTAACCATATGTTCTTGAAAATGGCACCTATATAGGGATAAATTTTGGAAGGAATGAAAAGTTGAGTCCTAGATATATAAGACCATTTGAAGTTTTCGATAGGAATGTATATGGCCTAACCCAGTCATATCTTACACTTCAAAGTCCTAGAGATCGAGCATGGGTCTACTTATGAGGAGAAATCCATCTGGAATTTAGATCAGAAGGACAATGAGTTTAAGTATCAGACAACTCCTATGGTCAATGTTTTGTGGAGCAACCCACCGAAGAAGAAGTAACTTAGGAGCTTTGAACTACAATGATGAAAAAAGACCCAGACTTGTTCTAAGTTTCGAGGACGCAACTTTGTCAGGGGATAGAATTGTAATGGCTCGAACCGAAACAAATTTCTCGCTATTGTTTTTTTCTTTTAGTTTTAGGTGTCAAAATACTTGTGATGACATCTTTTATGTAAATATTCTTGTTGTAGAGAAAAATGATTTCAAATTGTTTAATCGTGTCTGCACTTGTTTGGGAAAATTATCAGTGCAAGTTTTTATCAAATTTTCGTTCTCGAATTTTTTTTGAGAATCTTAGGAATTTAATTTTGTCACAAAATTGATATTAAAATTCCTAACTTCTCGAGTTTGGTATTTGGACAAATTATCATAATTTCTCAAAAAATTATCATTATGAAATTATTTTTTTGTCTAAGAAACCCAAGTATATAAGACACTTTACTAATTGAGGAGCTTTTTTTTTTTAATCTTTCTCTCTCCCTCTATGCCGTCTCTCTCTCTCTCTCTCTCTCTCTCTCTCTCTCTCTCTCTCTCTCTCTCTCTCTCTCTCTCTCTCTCTCTCTCTCTCTCTCTCTCTCTCTCTCTCTCGTGTTTCATCGTCGGCTAAAAAGCTTGCCATTAGTTAACCCCGCTCCATAGTGTCAAGCTCCACCCAGGCCTTAACACATGAGCATAAGTTTTCACGCCTTTGGTTTAGTCACTATCGGCCCTCTCTGCTCAACGCCACCACGCAATTGGCCCTCTCGATATGCGCTCGAGCCCCACACCGACAACCCGAACAGCCTTGAGCTGCTCATGTCACGCCAGAGCACCCTCGCTCCAATGCGCCCAAATCTCTACTCTCGTACCTTGCGCTTGCCTCCGCTGCATCCTCAGCACTGCCATGCCTTTTCTCTCTAAATACATACATACATATATATATATATATATATATATATATATATAGAGAGAGAGAGAGAGAGAAATTTGCACATTCTTTAAGTTTATATGAAGAAGGAAAAAAAAAGAGAATAACTTTGCACATTCTTTATTACCTTCGTAAAAAGAATTAAATTTAAAAAATATAATGAGAAAAAAAAAATTGTTGTCTAAAGATTGAGAGAGAATTTTTTTTTTCAGTGTACATATATACATACATATAATCTTCACAAATAACACTATTTTCTTTAAAAAAAAATTATAATACAATTGGTGTGTGTAAATTAAGAAAAAAATTACGATCGAGTGGCGCAAAGAAATTTTTTTTGAGACTTGAGCAACATAATAAAGATAATTTAAGATACAAAAAATAAAAAGAGAAAATAGAAAAAAGGCTAAAAAAAAAGTTTTTCACACAAATATATGTAATATTCACTGATAACGCAATTTTTGCAGAAAAAAACTACAAAGAAAAAAAATATAATACAACATGTGTCTATAGAATAGGAAAAATAACAAAAAGTAAAATAAATATTCTTTTAGGATACCCATCCTCATGAAAATCAATTTAAAAAAAATCAAATAAAAAAATCATAACAAAATAGATGTCTAGATTAAGCAAGAAAAATTATAATTAACGGCAAGTGACGGAAAATTTTTTTGACACTCAAGTGGTAAGAAAAAGATAATTGAAAGTTAAGTAATTAGTCATTTAACAGGTAAAATTTGAATGGTTTAGCCATAGTTTCACGAAATTAAGGATTTAGCCATGACATGTAACATTTTATGTTGCATATAACATATATACGAGTAAAAAGTGTAACATTAAATTTAACGTTACATGTAACATAAAATGTAAGACATATAATATTACATGTAATGTTACACTTTTACACGTATATATATTACATGTAACATAAAATGTTACTTGTTAAGACTAAATCCTTAATTTCGACATTTTAAGGCTAAATCCTAAAAACTACCCAAAAGTTTAGTTAAATGCCTAAAAAACTCTTAAAATAAAAGAGAAAATTATAAAAAAAAAGAAATTACTAAAATATAAAAAAAAATATTTGATTTTCAGTCCTATTTATAAAGGAGGGGAAAAATAAAAAGAAATATTTATTTTTAATCATTCTTTGATATTAATATATACATATATATATAATTTTTTTTTAAAATCTAATGAGAAAAAGTATAACATAATGGGTGACTATAGATTAAGCACAAAAAAGTGAACGGTGGTGACGTAAACAAATTTCGATAATCGAATGGTAAGAAGAAGAGAATTGGAATCAAAGAGAGATTAAGATGAAAAAGAAAATAACTTAAATGTAAATAAAATATATTTATTTTTGAACCCAAGTTTAGGGGCCAAATCTCTAGCTAGTGCAAAATATTTTTTTTTATAACCCCTTCGTTATTGGTGTTTGTTGATTTGGACTAAAAAAGGAAAGGAAAAGAAAAAATAACCAGCCTGCTGACATGAACTGCTCCCTGGTTAATTTGGGATGAAATTTTTGCCCAAAAGTTTTGGACGATAATTTTGTGCCATCAAGGCACTTATTATATATCGATGAAGTTAACAAACAATTATTTTTTAATGATATTTAAAAAAATAGTCAATATTTTTATAAATTAAGAAAACAATCATTTGTTCAATATATAATACATATATGATTTTAGAATTTTACTCTTATATTTTAATTTTTTAATTTTTAAATAGTCATTTTAGATGTTGTGTTTTCTAAAAAAAGTCACAGTTTTAAAAAATTTAAAAACTAGCCATAAAAAATTTCTTATGCATAACATAAAAAATTTATATTAAATTTTTTTATCATAATAAAATTACACATAAAATTTATTGGATAAAAAATTTCTAAAAATATTATTTTCTTAAAATTTTTAAAACTATGACTATTTCTTAAAATTATATTCTTAAAAACGACTATTTTCTTAAAATTTTCTTTTTAAAAACATGTACCATCACCAAATAAGCATATAAATAAAAGGGTAAATTCTATAAATGGCTCATTTATTATAGACGTTGTTTTATATTGCTCTCTAATATTTAATTTGTTAAATTCGTTCCCTTTGTATTATAAAAGTGACTCGACACATGCTTTCGTTGCTTTTTTCCGTTAAAAACCTTCACGTGTCAATTGCTTAATTGGTATTTATCCATTTGAAACTGAAACTACTCTTTTGCCCTTTTGTTGTTAGATTTATTTGTTTTTCTTTTTTCTTTTCTCTCTCTCCACCGTCAATCTCCTTCTTCCTCTTGCAATGGTACTGCAAAAAATAAACCAATTGCCGTAAGCTCAAAAACATATAAAAACCCAACCAAGCTCTAATTTTTTTCATGCCATCAAAGAATCAGATGAGAAATACAATTCACAATGAACAAAATGAGACGTACTTTAAGACACCCCATGAATTCTGAGCGACCAACCAACGGGCAGTCCCGGCAGCGCCATTCGGCGGCGACGGAGGGCCACGACGGCCAGCCGGCGGCGAACTGCTCGCCACGGACGTTCTTCGGCGGGTGGGTTGCTCAGCCTCGGATTCGGATAAACATCAAGTACAAACACAATTGAAGAACTTGTTCTTATCATCTTTGAATCTTGAACCAATCGGTTTCCAATTGCTAAGAGTGGGAAGCATTACTAGGCTTATTGCCCTTTAACTTGAACTAATCAGTCAATGAAATTATTTTCTTGTATCAAAGAAAAAGGGTAATCTATATAAATACTCTATGATATTGTGCTATAATAAGTTGCACCTTAATATTTTAAAATTAGCACTTGTATTTTTTGATATTTAAAAACGTTATAAGTTTATCCTTTTTATTTTAATTTTTTTTTAAATAAATGAAATTAGGAGTATGGATACAAAATTTTAAAAGGTCAGGGTATATTTTAAGGAAAAAAAAAACATAAAAGAGTATTTGTGAAAATAATTATATAACTAATTACTATAATATTCTTAATTTTAAGACGTTTGATCTTTAAAAAATTATACATGTTATTAGTGATTTTTCGTCAGCGAATGTGTCTTCAGGCGCGGAGTCTCCGAGGCACATTTAGTAGAGGCACAAGCCCCCGATTCCACCAGCAGAGCGATGTCACCCCATCACAGGAGCTTCTCTCAGGCGAAGGACGAATGAAGATCATCGAAGATGATCTTCGATCCTACACCCCCAAGTATAAACAGAGCACCGTCGGAGGTAGTGCTAAGTTTCTGACAAGCCCCTCGAAGAGGAGTTGGCGGACAAAAAAGACCAAGGATCCCCGAAGGTGATCCATCCCCGAAGAACTTGTCACAGACGAAAGATCGCTCAAGACAGACTCGGCCCTCGAAGCCAGTGACTCCCGGTCATAAAAAGTATGTTCGCGGTAGCTTAGATCTCAATTATTTTCCCGTCTTTTTAAACAGAGGATTTACTGTAACAGCAACTTTATCCTGCAAAGTTCAGGATAGCTGCTCCCAACAGATGTGCAGCTTTATTAGGTGAACCAAACCCGTGAAATAGGGGATGTGATGTTTTGTTTCATTCGAACTGTAGCCTCCTTCTTCGATCTATAAGAGAAGAAAGGAAAGAGGAGAAAGGGATTGAAAAAACAATAAGAAGTAAAGGAGAAATCCAACTATATAGTGGACGTAGGCGATTGATAGCGTAGGAGAAATCCAACTATACAGAAATCTAACTATAGTTTTCTTAATTTGATGGCGGTTGATCTTTAAAAATTTGTACAAGTGCCAACAGACTAATGTTATGTTATATTTTTTTTTACAGATTATGACAAAGGGGGCATATATATAAGTTTTGAATATTTTAGGAGGTAAAAATGATATTTTTTAAATATTAAGGTACAAACTGCAACAATAACACAATATTAGGAAGTATTTATATAGATAACTCAAAAATAAATAAATAAAAAATTGCGGCTTTAGCCCAAAAATTATTGGAAGATAAGCTTTCTCCGTAAGCAAAAGCAAGCCCCTTAAAAACTGCTGACCAGCTTGACTAACATGAATTATGAAAGTCCCGTTTAGAATAAAGAAAAGCCTAAAAACTTTTACCTGACTTTTTATAGCAACAAAGCAAACTGCTGAATCAAAAAGGCATCAAAATACAGATTCTTTTGATTCTTTTGGTCCGACCTCTCTTCAACTTGCCTGTTTGCTATCTTTTCTCTCTACCTCCAATTTCTGTAAGTCTTGTGGATTTTAATGGTTCAGGTTTTTTTTTTTGTTTTAATTTTCTTTTTCTGGTTTTTTCTGATGTTGACTTTTCAAGGTTTTTTTTTTTTTTTTTGTTCTGATGAAGTTTTTTTTATTTAATTTTTTTTTTGTGGGTTCATTTTCTTTGGATTATTTAGTTATAGGGTTAGGTGATTTACTTGTACTTGTCTTCATAAAATGGCATGTAATTCCTCAAAATCTATACACCTTTTTGTTTTGTTTTTTTTTTTTTGGGTTTTTTTTTTTTTGGTTTTTGTTTTTTAAATTGTGCATACTTGTATGAGATTGGACACAATAATGGAAAGACAATGAAGTAATTAAGGAGAATGTAATGAAAACTTGAGATTTCATTAGCAACTAAGAAACTAAGAAAGACTGATGCTATTACAGCTGTGGAAGTGTAAGTTTATGAACTAACCCATAGCTTCATGTCATAATTAATCTTATGTGTTGAAACATCATTGGCACTTTAATGTGACTATATGACCTACCAGTTCAAGAGGAAACATGGAGACCCCTTATCTGGAAGAGCAAGTACATGTTTTTTATGATTGAGACAACCCACTTCAGCTTTTCCATAATTCTAGTTCTATGTGCTGTTTTGAGTCCATATTTTCCAATTATAGACTGTTTTAACTCAGTCATACAGCATTTGAATACGAGTCCGAATGGTGGCTGCAAACAAGGTAGGCCGTCTAAGATGGAAGAACATCTCGGGAATATGCCAGCATAATTGTTATGTTCTGCGAAGTATATCAATTTGGATGAGTTCTGATCGATGTGTTTCACCGCGTTTCTTTTCCTTTCTGACAGAGGGAAGGCCTACTCTAGACATGGGGAATGGGGAATCAACATATGACGATTCCCGTGACGATTTTCATAATAATTTTCATCACCAACCACCTTCTTATGCAGGAAGTTCGAGGGATCACAATTCTAATAGCTTCCTTCAAGGCTTTCACAACCAGCCACCTAGTTATGCAGAAAGTTCAATGGATCACAATTCTAGAACGTTGCATCGATCCACACGTATAGCCGACAACTATAACTCTTTGGATGAGGTTGGCATTTTAATTTTAACCCAAAAACTATGTACTTTGGCATACCTCTATAGACCATGTTTAAGATGACATTAATAATTTAGAACTAGGTTGGAATTGCTATATGTTACACGCATTTTGTGCAAAATATAACAATGCAACTAGTGTAGTGTAAAGTACTTTGGAACAGCACCAATGCAGTTTTGTAGTTATTCTGAGATGTACTACTTTCTGCTTTTAGTTTTTCAAGTTTCTATCACAAGCATACAGTGCCAGACCAACCCTTAATTGACAACTATAAGACAAGCCTACCAGACTCCTTTTCGGACCCATCCCTCTATTCATTTCCTTCGAACCGGAAATCTTCATCCCTGCTTCCCTACCTCCATGGCAGATGATTGCTTTGATTGGCCAGCAGTATAAGTTTATTCAACTACTTCCTCCATACCGTAATATAGTGGACTTCCTTCTTTTCCATCAGATGTAGGAGCAGACAAAAGATAAGCTAGTAAATCATATTTTTAAGCCCTTCAATGCACATTAATAAGTAGTGAATGTTATTCATGATTTTAAGCATACTATATATGTAATGTCATGGATTTTATATTGTTACTAGGTTGTTACTGCTTTAAGAGAAGCTGGCCTTGAGTCATCAAATTTGATACTTGGTATAGACTTCACAAAGAGTAATGAGTGGAATGGTAATCTATAATTCCTTATGCTCATATGAATTATATGAAGTCTTTATACATAAAGGTATAATTCTTGTTTTTGATGGTTGTAGGCAGGTATTCATTCCACAGAAAAAGTCTTCACTCTGTAAGCACCACACCTAATCCGTATGAGCAAGCAATCTCTATAATTGGCAGGACGTTATCTCCGTTTGACGAAGATGATCTAATACCGTGTTTTGGATTTGGTGATGGTTGGTGACTGTGCACAGCTCTACTTATCTCTTGAAAATGTGTGGTTTAACAAATCTTCATATCAATGACTTGTTTAATTTTTACCATGTAGTAACAACACGTGATAAACATGTGTTTAGTTTTTATCCTGATCATCGGCCTTGCCATGGTTTTGAGGAAGTACTCAAGAGATACAAAGAGATCATTCCGCTCTTAAACTTGTCAGGTTTTGACAAAATCCCTTCCCTATGTTTTATGTACTATTCTTTTACAAATTATAAGCTGCTTGAAACGTTTCATTCTAAGATTTATGTGCGTGAATCAACATGTATTTGTCTGTTTTTTTGCTTCTTTTGATCTATAATATTGTAGTACTCTTTATCGTTTGCCTTTCTCGGCCTATTTACTAGCTGAAATAATATTATAATTATGTTATGTATTGAAATATAACAACCTAGATGATTACTTTATCAATGTGGTTGTTATACTTATCAGACGGAAAATTGAGAAGGAAAATTTCCTCAAACATACTAATGGGAAAAGCTATTTTTTCGCTTTGCTCCCTTTCAACAACAGTGAACTCTAACAATGTTACAAGACAATTGATTCTCAATTATGATAATGCTTTTACTTGTTACCATGAACAATTCAGATAAAGATATTCTTGAAACACATGGGGATGAAAAAATTCTGTCTGTGCAGTTTTCCTTGTTTATCCAAGCAAGAAAGAATCAAATTATGTGATCCAATCAAAATGTCTCTTTAGATAATCTAATAGAGCCATTTCTACCCTAAAAAAAACGAAAGAGGGGTTTTTTTCTTGCCGATAAATAAATTTTTGGTGTCTATGCTTGCATGGATGAATGTCTGACAATATAGAACTTTAGGTCTTTTTTTTTTCTTTTTTATAACTGGGGGTTTGGGAGGACTCGAACTCTACACCTTTTGGTGGATTGGATGTGGAATTACCACTATGCTATGCGTGCAATGTTTTTTGTTATCAGGCATTAGTTGTTTATGTACTTTTTGTTACACCATTGAGTTGTCAATGTGATTTTGAGTAAAGCACTTCCAACGTCTTGATTTCCTTTCTCAATCAAACTCTCTATGTTCTCCACAAAATCTTTAGTTGCTGTAAATTTTTCAAATTTATTTTCATTATCTGATATGGCTTAGCATACCTAGTTGGAATTGGTGCACGCTCTTGATTACCCTATGCTTCCTTGTCGCCATTCACAGGTCCGACCTCGTTTGCTCCAATAATTGATGCTGCAATTGACATTGTTGAGAAAAACAATGGTCAATACCATGTTCTCGTCATTATAGCAGATGGACAGGTTTCAAATTCTTGTTCATACAGTTTGTGCATGCACGTGCACGTGTGTCTTTCTTTCCTTTTTTTTTCTTTCAAAACTTTGTTAATTCTCTTTGTGCCTTACCTTTTAATAGGTTACCAGGAATCCCGATGCACCGCCTGGACGATTGAGTCCACAAGAACAAGACACTGTGAACTCCATAGTCGCTGCTAGGTAAAGTTACTATAATACGAAATCAAAGGTACTGATTCTATTTTTGTAGCATTTGGTTTCCTAACTGAAATGTGTTGAAAACAGTGGATATCCTCTTTCAATTATTTTGGTTGGAGTTGGAGATGGACCATGGGATGCAATGCAACAATTTGATGATAACATTCCTCAACGCGCATTTGACAATTTTCAGGTGTTTCTTACATTTGCCATTTTCACTTTTAATACTAAACCATCCTCTTGTACTTTATGTGGTAAAAAAATCTATGGTAGGATATGTCCCAAGGTGGGGAACAACTTTAGATCTTTATATTTATCTTTTCAGTGGGCCCCAGATTTTAAAACGGTCAATCTTAGAATCGTTCCCAATGTAGGGCATACCCTATCACAAAATCTTCCCTTTTATCAGTTGGCTGAACTTTTAAGTTTATAAAAATATAAAAATGAGGATACAAATTTACTATAGGTCTTTTGCTTCTTTGTTGTTTTATTTCAAAGAAGTTCTGCCAGAGAAGGGAATTATTTTTCGATGTTTTGCTATGTTGCGTCTTTCAAGGTGTTCTCTTGTAAATCATCTTGGGCGAGCTTTGGTTACGTATGACTTCATTTTAAAAAGGGAAATCGTGAGAAATAGCCAAAAAAAAAAAATTGTTTTTAAAGTCCAGCCCATGTTTCAAAAAATTAAAAAAATAGCCATGTTACGAATTATATAACAAAAAAATGTCACACAAAATATAACATTTGTAAATATTTGTAAGATATTTTGTAACACTTCAAGTTTTACTCATTATTTTTTGAAGTGTTAAATAATATCTTACAAATACTTATAGATCTGTTATATTTTGTGTGACATTTTTCTGTTATACAATTCGTAACATGACTATTTTTTTAATTTTTTGAAACATAGGCTATCATTTAAAACAAACATTTAATTTTGGCCTATTTTTGCAACTCACCCTTTTAAAAACTAGGTCCTGACAAACAAAAAAAAAAAAAAAATACAATTTCTGCTTTATCAGTGTCTCATTGTCCACATACTTAAAACGTGGTTCTGCAGAGAAAAAAAAATGATATGTCTATGTCTATGCCTTCTTGCGTTCCTTCGAGAATTATGAGGAACATTCTGAATTTGCTTTTACATTATTGAAGCCCTCAAAAAAAAAAAAAAAAAAAAGGACAGAGAGAGAATGCCAGTCTTTCTTCATGAAATTTCATTGTGAAGTGATGTTTGGATGAATATCTAAATAAGGATCAATAAAGTTGCCACAAACGACTATAAAATCCGGTTTTCTGGTTTTTATTTTGCAGTTCGTCAACTTCTCAAAAATCATGTCTGAGTACACAGAAGCATCAAAGAAGGAAACAACTTTTGCACTTGCTGCGCTCATGGAAATTCCATTCCAGTACAGAGCCACCCTAACCTTGAATTTTGAAAAGTGAGCACAAGTGCTTAAATTTCTTTCTTCTCTTCTTTTTTCTTTTATCTATATATTACTACATGGAAAAGACAGAGGATAACTAGTCCACCTTGTCGAAACGGTATACAATTAGAAACCTAAAACATCTCTCCAACTAAGGATAACTAATGAAAAGGAATAATCCATTAAGGCTTTGTGAGTTGAGGACCACAAAGAAGCTAAATACTTGGCCTCTCCATATAATTTTACCAACAAGCATCTTCTTTGGCTGCAAAAAAGGATTTCTTTCTAACCAAATAACCTACTTGATTACAAGTACAATATTGTTTCACATCATTCTAGCCATCTTGTCCTTCCCAAAAGCTATTAGTTCGTGAACCATTACGGCCCTGCAACGACCTGGCCAGACCCAACTAAAGCCAATGCATTGTATTAGACAAGACCATAATTTTCCAGCAAAGCAGCAATGATAAAGAGGTAGTCAATCTTCTTTTCTTCTGCCTTGAATAGCACACACCAAGGAGACAAACACGAGTTTGGATTCTCGCGTTTTGTTTTTTGTTTTTTTTTTGTTTTGTTTTTTTGTTTTTTGCGCCAATTTACACGCGTTATTTTTACCATAATACACTAACCGGGCAAAGACTTTGATACTGTAAGGGACTCTCGATTTCTAGATGAAATGAAAGGGTTCAAAAACAGTATCTGTCGAGAAATCCATCAATAAATCAAAGAAAGAATTGCTCGAGAAATTCCCCCGAAAATGGATAGGCTCAATTATGTGAAGCGAGGAACACTGATCCTCTACTCCCAATCATTTAAAACCTTCTAAAATTGAAATTCCAACTCAACCCAATATTTGAAGAAGAAATGTGACACAAACTTGCAATTAAACAATTTTTAGAGCCAGACAATCTAAAAAGTCTAGGAAAAACAGGTTGCCAAGACTAACTCCCAATCCATTTATCCTTCCAAAATTTGAGCCTATTCCCATCGCCCACCTCATTTGACGTATGAATAAGAAACACATTTATACCCTTTGAAATGAATTTCCAAGTACTCCTAAAAGAACCTATGACAACAACATTAGAATCCCAATCCATTTCAACGCCTTTCCACACGTAATCCTAAAAAAACTTCTACCCATGCAGTCGAGAACACGTTGGTGGTTTACGTACGAGGCCACTCCCACCTCCACAAAAAGTGATTGATCACGACAACAGCGTCAAAGCAATCCCACGGATGATAGAGTTTCCGACAACTGAGGCAACGAGTTCAGCTCCAGCTTCTGCGGAACCGGTATTCCTCTTCCCTCTCTCTCTTAACATTTTAGTTTGTGTATATACGTATATTGCAAAGTGTGATTTTATGATGCATTTTTGTTTTTGAAGGTCTGTCCCATTTGTCTCACAAATCCGAGGAACATGGCTTTCGGATGCGGTCATACAGTAAGTGCAGTTCATTATATATTGTGTGCTTTTACAAATGTACTTAATAAAGGTCAAAACGGTTTATCCTTTTACATTTTTTTAAGTTGGGTAATTTATTAGTTTTCAGATGTTTGAGTTATGTTTGTGCTGTTTGTTGTAATTTTTAGACTAGTGTTCAATTTATTAACAATAAGATAATCCAAATATTTAGGTGTTTGAATATACAATTAGGATTCAATCATTCCTAAGTGAAAATGTTAAAAAATCACCTTATCTCTGTTTAACTCTGTAAAAATATGGTATATACTATTTTCCTTATTAATGGAACACAAACAAGTGAACACTAAAAATATCACTAACGGAGTGAATGGTTATAATATGACTTAAGACTTCATGCTGGTGTTGACCCTATGCTCATACTTGCCTGGCCCTAATTCAGAAATTATATAAATAGTCAATAGGGAAAATCTTTCTTAGATCATATTTAAGAAAATGCCCTCAATTTTTTTTTTATTAAGAAAATGGCCCTTAACTATTTTTGGTTGGTACATTGGCTATTAAATAAGGTAAATTGTCTACTAACTAAAAACAGACCACTCGCTTAAAAACCAAAAGTTGGTGGACAATATCTTGTACGAGTTTAAAAATTTGGCCATTTTATCTATAAGCTCCAAGTTTTAGTACTATTTTTAAGTAAAACTCTATTTCAAAACCAAAAATATTTAGTTGCTGCTAAATTTTCACTTCTTGTCTTTTCAATGTTCAAATCGAAGACTTGCAAGGATTGTGGAATATCTATTTCAACATGTCCGTTGTGCCGAGAGCCTATAACAACGCGCCTCAGACTCTACAATTAAGCTTCGTAATGTTTTCAGTGTTAAATGATTTGCTTTCTTTTGTTCATTACATTTTAATGTGCTGTTTGTACGCAAAATCTAGGCACAAAAATGTAAATCTTATTTCCAAGCTTTTGCCTTTTTTTATTTTTTGGTCCGTTTGATTGTAAAATTGCGTCATAAAATAAAATGGTTTTTTGCTTTTTATCTGAACTGAAATAGTATTGAGTCTAAACCATTCTTGTATCCTATTAAAAGACTATTCTGTGTATCATTTTTGTTTTGTTTATATATTTTTCAGACTTGCATGGTTGCATTCTTTGATGTTAAATTCTTTTTTTATCTTTTAGTAAACAAAATAGTGCTCTATCTATTTTTCCTTTTTTTGGGCAAATCTTGCATGTTCTACAAGACCACTAGTTGCTTCATCAAATAAACAAAATTCCTGTCTGCGAGTAAAACAACATTCATTTTGTGATTAGCATTTAATTACATACAAAACAGCAAAACCCAAAACTTAAAAAAAAAATAAAAAAAAATTACGGGTGCCTTATAGAAAATGAACAGCATATTACATGAGACAAGTTCTTGCGAGTTAGTGGTCTCATTCACAAGAACCTGCAAAAAATATAAGGCTACAATCATAATCTTTCATGCCAAATGTTTTTTAACATTCTAAGTACTGGAATAAGAGAATCTCCAATATGGGGTCATTTTGGAGTGCCAATATCAAATCTTGACATTTTTATTCAAAAAGTATTCTCCAATGTTACTTTTTATGCTAAATATGGCAAATTTTATTTTTGGTACCAAATTTAACATCAAGTGTAGCACTATGCCAAAAATTTGGCGTTTGACATTGATCATTAATTGGTTGGCTTTTCAACTTACTATGAAAAAGTAATAATGCCTACGACTCAAATTAACATAACTGTAAAGATTTTCGCTCTTGGAAAAATTAAAAAATGGGATTTATAGCTAAATGGCCTAATTTTAGAACTTATTTAAAAAAATATTAACAACTTTTTAAAATTAGGTAAATGGCCCATTCTTGGTAAGTAGACAAAATACTATGGTAAGCGGATCAAATACCTGCTATTTTTAGCTTGAATTTTGTCTGCTTACCATGGTAATTTATCGGTTTACTCAAAGTTTTTTTAGGGGTATACCGATTATTTACCATAGTAAGTAGACAAAACTCAAGCTAAAAATAACTGGCATTTCATCCGCTTACTATAGTATTTTGTCAACTTACCACGAACGGGTCTTTCACCTAATTTTAAAAAGTTGTGGACATTTTTTTAATATGATGTACAAAATGGACTATTTACCAAAATTTTCCTAAAAAAATTACTGCACAAGCAACTTAGAACGAGACAACAAACGAAATACATGCATAACATTATACGGCACTTACCATTAAGAACTTTTGACAGGAAAATTGTCCTCTGGTTTTACATCTAAAATGTACCAACTTTCTCAAATACCTGGAAAGCAAAAATAAAAACCAAATCCTCACAACTTTTGTTGTTGTTGTTGTTGTTTTTTTTTTTTAAGTTATGGCAACAAATACTTGAAGAACTGCAGCTTAACCTCTTTTAACAGATCAATCATAAAAAGCATCGAACATCACTTCTAATCAATCAATTTTAATGAAGAATTAAGAGGAAGTGAATCTATTGGCACCTTATAAAGATCTCAGAAGTTCCACCGCTCGAGTAGTTGCTTCGCTTCAGCCATGTCTTTCTGTGCTTTCTTTCGTCGATAAAATATGGGACAATCCCGACTGATAAATAAATCGTTGCAATGTTATTAATTACTAGAATAAAGACATTAAAGCAGAGTTTTTAACCAGAATTCCCAAGACAACCAAATCACAGTAAATGGATACGAAATTCCAAATACAGATCTAAGAGAATTAACAGACCTTGTGCAGAGCACATCCTGGTGAAGAGAGCCTTGGCACTCTTGGCATTGTGTCCAGAGCCTCCCAAAAAGCATCTCTAACTCCGAAACTACGAGCATTTAAATGTCAAAGCATTTTAGTCGCAAACAGTCAAAGTCAAGCAGGCACATAAATTAAACTTACAATAGAAACCTACCACTAGACACATTTTTGCAGTATAGTTCAGCCTCCCTTCCCTTACAATGCGAGCAGAGAGTTCGGTCCTTATTACTGGAGCAGATAGAAGATAAGAACAGAATATTTGCAGTCCGTCCATGAAAACAAACACAAAACTTGTAAAAAAAAAAAAAAGGAAAAGCAGCAATAATACCAAACTACAATTTCTAAATACGGTAACCGTATAATAAATTATAAAATACCTAAGTAGAGCTTTGCAGCCTATGCAACTAAGTTGCTTCTTAGCAAACTTCATTATGCCACTGTTGGAAGGAGTAGAGATGGAGATTGATCTGGTATGACTGCCATGAAGAAGCTCCTTGCTGGCATTCTTCAGAATCGGCTCAAAAATTCTCAAAAGTGGCTGTAACAAAGATTAGTTTGCTACGTGAGGATGGAAAAGAAAACCATACAAACATCTAGAGACTTTCGTAGTAAATAATCAGATAAACCGTGCTAACATTACTTCACGATTTTAAAGACATAGTACATGAATTGAACTGACCTTGCTAATTTGATTTTCAAGATAGTAGTGAGGGTCTATCGGTATGTTGTTCTCCAGAACATAGATGGGATCCTCTGACCTCTCATAAGCCTGTATAACAGTAAAATTTTGAAACAACTTAGATGGGAGAAATTTGAAATTAAATTACAAAAAACAAACAAAGAGAACAATTACCTTTGCGCCTTTTGCTGCTTTAATAATGACATATGGTACTCGATCCCCAACATTAGGAGCAGTGGCAGCATCTCGCTGCCCATGGCAGATTAGTAAAAACATTAATCAATTTCTCTATCTATATTTATATTGGACAAGTGTAGTTCTTTACTAAAATCATCAACTAAAAATGGGTGTTACACTAATCCAATTCAGATTACCTTTGTGCCACCACCACTACGGATATTGAAAGTGATGCAAAAACATAACAGAAGAAAGGAAAGAAAAAAAAAAAATTTGATCTGTGGAGCACTGTATATGGTTGATGCATATTGGACAAGAACTAAAGGACTATATTGAATATGCTAAAGTTCAAATTACTAGCAGGAAGTAAGCAAAATCGATGAAGCACGACAAACCTTCCGCATTCGCTCAGCAAGTTCGACGTGAGCTGCCTTTACTTCATAATCTTCTCCAGTCTTTGTCAGTCCCTATTAGAATAGCATACAAGCATAGTTAAAGTTGACTTACTACCCCTGGTCAGAAGATTAAAAAAAGAACAAACATTTAAAGTACTCTCGGAAGACAAAGTCCAAAGCAACCATTTGTGATACTATCCAAGAGAAATTCTTTTCACCTTCGTGATGACCAGAAGTGACAAGTCCATACGGTTCATAAGAAGATCTGAAATTGTATTCTTGACATACTGGACTGCTCCAGGAACGTCCCTGTCAATTAGTATTTTGTGCAGGCACTCATTCACCAGATTTTTGACCAATAAACAATTGTCTCTTCGGACGGTTTCAATACCTGTCAATGGTAAGAGATGAAGTACTAACTAGTCCAGAAGTACACGAAGGAAAAAGAGTTCAAGATACAAAGATATCTACCTTTAGTGTCCATTTTATCAAACTTATCTGGGTTTGTCCAATACAAACCCGCATATCTCTTCTTGCTAATTAGAAGATATGGATAATAAACCTTCTCAAACTCTAATTTGATGGGCTGCATGGCACAAATACCCAGAAAAGAAATGAAGAAGGTGATTGAAAATTATAGCTATAACAATAATGGTATAGAAAAAGGAAATGTAGTGATGTAGTGATATCGATGTTATAATAAGGCATTCCTCCTTTCGTTGTAACAGATGGAAAAACTGTGCATATAAATTTTGAAATGAAACTTAAAATTTCAGGACAATCTAATTGGTACACGATTTATGTCATAAATGTACCAAAAGGTTGTTGTCTCTCACCAGATGAAAATGGCCAAGTGAAAACAATTCATGTATTAGCAGAATTAAATGTTGTTGGTCCTTCATTTCTTTTAAGTTATAATCTTTTAAGTTCTATCTCACCAACTTTATTTTCTTAAAGGGAATTTTAAGAAAATAGCCACTTTTTAGAGAATAATTTTAAAAATAGCCACAGTTTCTAAATTTTAAAAAAAGTCATTTCAGAAGCTTATTACCTTGGTAAAAAATTTCTTACAACAAATTTTATGTGTAATTTTGTTATGGTAAGAAATTTCTTACCTTTGTAAAAAAAATTTACGGCTGCTTTTTAAATTTTTTAAAACTATGGCTATTTTTTAAGACACACCATTCAAATAACTATTTACCTAACTAACCCTTTTTTTAATGGATGAGTTGTAAAAAAGGGCCAAAATTAAATGTGTCTTTTAAATAATAGCCTATGTTTCAAAAAATTAAAAGAATAGTCACAGTAAATAATTTGTAACGAAAACGGTCAAACAAATATTTACACATATGTAAATATATGTAAGATATTATTTAACACTTCAAAAAATAATAAGTAAAACTTTAAGTGTTACAAAATATCTTACAAATATTTGCAGATGTGTAATATTTTGTGTGACACTTTTCCGTTATACAATTCGTAACATGGCTATTTTTTTAATTTTTTGAAACATGGCTGTATTTTGAAAACGAATTTTTTTTTTGGCTATTTCCTACAATTTCCCTTCTTTAATTGCCAGACAACCTATCAATATCTGCAGTTCATTCATCATTTTTGTGTTGATAATTTAGACCAGTTCACTAAATATGTAGTCTTTACAGGGAAAGAATGCCATAGATCAGTTTTACAGGTTATGCAGAACCACTTCTTGTTCTAACTTTTAAGAGGAGAGAAGTTTAAGAATCAGTCATTCAGCATGAAATTATGCAAAGCGATGAGTGGTGACAAGAATCTGCACTTAATTGCGTGACATGTAACCGAAGTGTTTGATGAAGACCAGGATGCAGAATCTTACTTTGATAAAAGTTCCACTAATATATTCAGCTGCTTCTCTTCCCAACTTCATTGCTGCTTCCACCGATGAAACACCAAATTGCACCATAACTGAATCCGTGTCTCCATATATAACCTGATACCATGATAATGTGCTTCAGATATATGAATATGCAAGGAAAAAACTAGGAAGGCCACAAATTCACCTAAAGTAACTGTATGAAAAGGTGAAAATAGAGAGAGAACATCCTAGCTCCGTATAGAAAACAATAGCATTACACAAGCTCAATTTTTTTTTTTTTCATAAAATAAAAATACAAAAGGTACTTTTTTTCTATGAGAAGCAAAAGAATTTTTTTTTTAAAACGTTGTCTTATTTTTTCAAACTAAAAAACCAAGAAATAAAAAATAAAAAATATTGTAGTGGTTAATTTATAGGTCTTGTGGTGTGAGAGAGGGGAGAGGAAGGAGGGGGGAGGGGGGGGGGGGGGGGGGGTGTGGAGGGGTGACTCTTAATCCTCCACATCCCACAACACTTTTATTTTCTCAAGACAGCCTAGCACAGTAGCACCTCATTAGATATTACAGCTCTACCCAAACTCTTTCAGTTGACTCCCTCAGATATTTAAGGTCACAACTCTCACTATACTTCCATCCCTCGCCTCTATGACCGTAAAACTAATCTTTGGATCTTGGTGGGTAGATAATCGAAAATAATTGAGAATGGCCTGCTCTTGCACCAATTAACTCGCCAAAAGAAGATCACGTGATCTGATCACCCCTCAGGAGTCTTGGATCTCCTGCTTCACATCCATTCACTCTATAACCTCGAATTCACTTCTAATGATCCAATGCCAAAGGAAACCTCCAAAGCAGTTGACTGCTACAGCCATGTTATTCTCCTTTAATCTTCCCACACCCAACCACCCTCTTCACATTTGACGTAGTTATTTATATTTGCATAAGAATGGTGACTATAAATAGTACAAGTATATCAGCATGGCAAAGAATATTCTACTTAACAACACTACAAAAGAAATTCTAGATCCATACCTCGGCAGTGTGTTCATAGCCCCCAAGCGTCGTAAATTTATCTTCAACAAGTTTTTTGGTATGCTCAATCATTTGTCGACCTTCACAATGTAGTCAGTCGATCAGTGAAGCAAAACCCAACTAAAACTTGTGCTCCAAGGCAGCTTATATTAATTAGCCTATAGTTCGAAAACCAATTTGTACCATAGCTTGTAACACTTGAAGATATCTCTAAACAAGGTAGCTGACCAACAGTAGCGCCAGTAAATCCATACACGGAATTTGCACTTATCTGGAAGAACAAGAATGTCATCAGTATAAAAAAAAAATGAGACAGGAAGCCAGTATAATTGTATTCTTGAATCAATAGTACTAAAAGTACAAAACGATAGGGTGAAACTTTTTGGCGTTGCAAACCATACTTTTAATGCCAGCTGGCGACCATCTAGCACGGCTTTCTCAAGGGGATCCTTTGCTTCCTAGAATTTAAAAATAGCATGAAAATTTAGAAAAAGCACCGAATACCAATATGAGCTAGGAATTGATGAATTTGCACAATATTCAGAAAGACAGAATGAGATAAAAACAGAACAAATCAGCTCCAAAGGCTTGCAGCTAAAGTACAGAAAGTAGTAATTACCTTCAGGTCGGCTTTTGCTCTTTTACGAGCAGCTAAAAGTTCTTCGAGAATTTCAGGAAGTATTCCCTAAAGCAACATAATGACAAAGTCTCAATTATTTTTCTTTCGGAGATAGGTGTTACTCAATTATTTGTGAGAATTGTGAAAAATTCTCACAATATATATATATATATATATATATATATATACCTATTTAAGATCCATATGTTACCGGAAAAGAAAAGTGAATAAGTGTAATTGCATTTCTGGAAGACTTGCCTTTTGCAAAGTTGATTTTACAAATATTTCACCAGATGGAGTTTTGTTAACACTTTCTGGAGGAAGGTTGAGTTTACGGACATCTTCAGGTGTCACCTTTATACAAAGAGAGTAAGAGGTAACACTTATGCCAAAGCCTCTAACTAGAATAAGTAAATGATAAAAGGCAGAAAGCACAGCAATTATAAGAGGAATTACCAGAGTACAGTAACACAAATTATATGCCATCATAATTGATGGATACAAAGATGCAAAATCCAACGTTGCAATTGGCTTTTCATAAAATCCAGCATTTGCCTCCAAAACCTGCAGTGCAATAATTACAATAAAACAATCTACACAAATGAAGTAAACATAGAAATTAAATGCACTGAAAAACGAAGCAATCGTTTTTAGTCCAAAGCAAAAAGACAGGCTTTGGATGGTAACAGAATAGAGAGAACCAGAAATAAGGAAAGGTGTGCAATGATTGGCGAATGGAAAATGAAGAGCCTGTTTGGTAGAGATGATTTCGGAAGGGAATGAAAATAAAGTGGATTTATGATCCAAAAACATAAAGTGGATTTACTATCTGGGAACATCTAACATCTTTGAACACGCGAATTACTATCATTATCCATATTTTACAAATAAAAAGTGCAATTCACTTGCATATGTACTCCCAGAAACTTAATAGCAAATAAATATAGAATTTTCTACACCTTCAGGTTAGTAGCCTGTTTGTTGTACAAGACATCACAGAATATTTACTCAAGAGTACAAAGGACAAATCCCCTGGTAAGCATATAACGTCTGTTGTCAATAAAGCCAGCATAATAATGGCATTCAGCAGCAACCACAATTCCAGGATAAAAGAGAACTTACGGTAGCACCTTCATATGTGCCTTGTTCTGATCCTGCCTGTTTGACATTTGGGATAACAAGGTTCTTTTGCTTTGCCTTCCTGAGAAGTTGAGAAAGTACCTGTAGGCAACGAAAGAGAATTTCATGTTTCGCCAGCTTTGTCACTAAGAACAATTTCCAAGTTTATTACTTGAAAAGAAGATATAATAACCTTAATGCTTTGCCCTCTGGAAAGAAGAAAAGAGATGGGAACACCTGTGACTCGAGCCATCTCCACATAATTGTAAACGTACATGAGTTTGTCAAAAAGTCTCTGTGGAAGATAAGCATCCTGCAAGAAAAGATATGTCTTTCACTCCTTTTTGTTTTTTTTTTGTTTTTTTCAAATCAATATACCAGAAACTTCCTAGTTTCTCTTTGCAGGCTCAAAGTTCAAAAATGTAAGCAATAGAACTGTTTGCAGAAATTCACAAAGGAGGTGATCCTAACAAATAGAACACCAAGCCTCGTAGAGAAAAGGATTAATTTTAGTAAGCTACATATATTTATAGTAAATCAAGAGCTTCAAGCCAAACTCGTTGCTTCAATTATACTAACACATTTTATTTAGGAAAATGAAAAGAAAGGTTGAATAACTAATTCACGTAATGAGAAAAATGAATGCCAATTCATCCACAAAATAACCAATTCCAAAAAACTCACTCTTAAAAGGATTCTCTTCAGCAATTAGTCTACAATGAGCTCAACCAAAAAGCATGAAAGCATTAACTAGACCTTACCCGATTATACCACCATATTCTCTCTTCCAGAAAATTACATAACATATATAAGAGAAAGAAAACCTTGAAAGGACCAAATCAACTGTGAAACAGAAAAGCAACATATTATTCTAAAGAAACCAGATATGCACCTTCAGACAATATACAGCAAGTCGCCTTCGGGTTTCTGCATTACCATTCTGTAGATCAGATATTATTGAATGGTGGACATCCTCTTTCTGCTCAGAAGAAAACACGATCATTAATATCCATTTTGAACATAGATATTAATTACAAGAAGTGAATTTATTTATTTATTTTTTTAAGATTCTTTCTTAATTTGACTAAGGAACAATATAAGAAAATGGGTACGGATAAGATTCTTCTAATTATCTGCATTCGATAAAATAGCTACAGTTATATGGAACTGTGCTGTTTAGTAATAACATGAAAACTATGGATAGAAAGGAATGGGAGGATTTTTGAAAGAACAGAGTAGGAGGCAATAGAGCTGTTTGATAAAGCTAAACTCTTGGCTTGTTTATGGGATTCTTACTCGCAAGCGTTTCGGGAATTTTTCTTGTTTATTATCTTGGAAAGATGTTATGGGATTGTAAGGTCAAATTTCTTGTTACTTCTGCCTCTACTTTTTAATTCTTTTTCATTTTGAAGCATACTTTATCCTTCATCGTTTGTATTGGATTTTCTGAATCATTTATTTCTTTTTATTTATTTCTTTTTCTTATCAAAACAGTATTAAGAAACAAGGCAGATTGAGGAGAGAGGAAGATGGACTGTAAGGGATGATCATGAACTAACAAATTAGAGTGTGTGTGTGTGTGTGCGTGTGTGTGTGTGTGTGTGTATATATATATATGCATTGCATGCATGAGCATAAGCAAGACAAATTTTCATCACTACAATAGCATCAGAAGAACTCTTAGCATCACCTGCTCAGAGAGGAAGTGTGCTGAGACAGAATTCAAGGAGTATGAACTAAGTTTATAATCCCGTTGCATAGCCTACAACAAAAGCAAAGACTTAAATGACTAAAAGCCAACAAAGCTATAATAACAGAGATCTTGTTGTTCATTGACAATGTAAATCAACCTGGATAAGGGATGCTATCAAAAATAAATATATTTTTATAACTGGAAAATAAATAAATGAAAACAAGAACCTGGAGCAAATCAAATTGGACTCTCCCCTCGATTGCTACCTCTTTACTCTCCCGGGTACCATATTGTCTGACAATAAGAAGTAGCAGTAGCGAAAAAAAGTTTCAAGGCTATCAAGATATATTGGGGGAAAAAAAAAACATAAATAAGCTAGCTTTCGTATATTCAATTAACATATATAAACTTCTATAAGAGGAGTTGCATAGACTAAAACTGATTTTGTACTTTAATGAGCATTTAGTATAGTCATGATCTTCAGTTGAGGTAATTGTCTTCAATTCCACCATGTTGGAACATAAAAGAGGTAATTTACAAGATTCTTTTGCTCATTTAGGGACCAAAGTGCCAAACTATCCAAAGTTTTGGCGGTAGTACACCAACATGCACAGCATAATCATTCTCAACAATAAGATATGACAACGTAATACTACCTTGACGAGAAGGTAGTATCTTTAATGCGAACCCTACTGTTTCTGATGCGACCTAGCATTGGAAATTCTGCTATTCCCAACGTTTCAGCTCTCTGTAGACAGAAAACACTACAATGAATTATCCCGTATTGCCATATATCCATACATGCTCATATACAAAACACTAACATTCTTACAGGATGGACATTCATTTTTATTCCTTTCGCTGCATTTGAATGACAAGAAAAGGCAAGAACAGCCTATTTAGATTGTCATTCTTGAATATATTAATCCCAAAGAGTGGCTTTATTTTGTATAATGGAGAAGAATCAGGAATTTGCTCCTGGTTACCCATTCCCAGTAAGACCAGAATTTCATACCAGAAAAGGATACATGGAGTCATTTACCTCGGAATAAGATGGAATTTGAATAAGAGGTTAGTGATACAAGTTTTATATTCCAACTAGTCAAAAGACGTCCTAGCAAATAAAATATTAATAATCCTATGATAACTGATGTAGAGTTTTAAATAATATTACGAATTCCTTAAACAACAGTTAATCCAGAGCTTAACATTGAGTGAAAAAGCGGAGTACAGAAAAATGAGTATCTACTGTGATCATTTGCATAGAAAAAGCAAGAGAACTGATTACCTCTAAAAGATATGGCAAATCAAATTTGCAAATGTTATACCCAATAATGATATCAGGGTCCACTTGATTAATAAAATCCTGTAAAAAGGAAAAAATTTCAAACTCAGCACGTGATAGGAATACAATCTACTTTATTTGCCAGAGTGTAACTACAATAATGCATCGACCCTGCATGCACTATCATACATAACATTACCTTAAACAAAAAGGGAAAAAAAAAGTGTTATTCAAATTCCATCTACAGTTAAACCATCTACACTTGATGACATTTGATACCATTTTACATACTATCTCTTGCTACACTTGTTTGATGATACTAGTAAGCAAATTAATTGTACTAGAATGATAATTTAACATGCACATACACAGTATGAAAAACATTGATATAAGCGGAGCTGTAGCTGCGATAAAACTCACAAATTTCGCCTCCAATTATTGTCATAGATATTTATAAGTAAAAGACTAGCTGATATGAAAAGAATCTCATGCATGACAGGTTAACGACCATGCATTACCCTTAAAATAAGTATAGCATTTGACTTCAATTGTATAATAAGAGTTTTATACTACGTATAAGATGATAAATGCTAATGACAGTACCCTCCAAGCTAGCAATACTTCTTTTTCTGTGTCAAAGGACATCACGTCAACACCAACTATAGGAGCGCATGACTTAAGGGTCATGACATTACGAATAAATGGCTGGTTATCTCCTTGTAAAGTAACGAGGTTGGCAATCTGTGAAGGAGAGAGCAATTCAGTGCCTTTATAACAAGAATGATCATAAAAGAAGCTGGGAGGCCAGTAATTTTTTATTCCACCAGAGCAGACAACAACCTGGATGACAGGATCATGGCTAGGCTCGGGAAAATGACCTTTACGGCCAGCACATTCGATATCAAAACTCAATATGCGAAATGGAGCCATCTTCGAATGCTCCCCTTCTGGGACATGGCTGATCAGTTCTGAATATCTAAGAAACGTTAAGGTAAGATTTTCCAGGAAGAAACATCTCTTTCTATAAAAATAAATGGATAGATAGATAGATAATTTTTTATCTATACTTGTGAGGAAAAACACAAGTGATGAACATTGTTCCCATTTTTGTGACATAATGTGCACCATTAAGGTGAAAGGTTTAACATCTCCTTTGACTCAAATGACCACAGTTAACTTCTCGTGAACTATTATCAGCACAAACACTTGAAATTCCTTCAAGAAAAAAAAACAATAAGAAAAAAATATTAATAGTAAACTTCCTTCCAAGAAATATAAGCGCCTGTAATCTGATAGGATACAGGCAATCGAACTCCAATTGGCAGTATGACGAACTTTTTGCTGTCGTCTTATATTTTCCAGCAGGCACTTCAATCCAGTTGCCACCAACTACATTGCAATCGATCATAAAACGGAGAGCAAAGAGAACATTGCTTTCATACGTCATGAAGCTCTTCATACCCAAACCATCAATTTGTATGCCTCTGTCAAGAATACCTGCCAAATAATTAAACCTTAGGCTGTGGAGCAGCAAGGTCACAACAAACTGCAATTCATGATGCCTCATAATGCAATTCTTTTTTCTAAGTTTGTGATGCAAAACTATAAAATAACTTGAAAATCTGTATAAAAGAGATGAATGACATTGATTACAAATCAAGGGTAGTTAATGTAACCAAAATGTTATACTTATAAAAGGTTAAGCAATACCAAAAACGTCCTCAAGGGATTACACCATATGCTAATCGAACAAATCCATTTTCCGAAGAGAGGAAACTCAAAGAAACAAAAAAAGACAATCCAACTCCCAAATGAACAAAGATAGCACTTTTTACCGCGACAACTGGCAACCATTGTGGGAAGAGCAACAACAATTTTAAGAAACGGGTGTGAACTCTGTTGCTGATAGTACATTATACTCCTTTTCTGGACCATTTCAATGCGACGGATGAATTTGGGGACCTTGCTGTTCCTATTCGCCTCTCTCATCCTTCCCTAAGACGACGTCAATCATAAACACAATTGATATCATTAAGTAACATAAAAGCATAGTTATCTTCTGTTATTAAGGGGTAAAACCAAATACCTCTAGACTTTGATGAAAATGTGATATATCGTCAGGGCCCATCCCCGGAGGGCAGCTGATATAGAAATATGGCTCAAATCCATGAACATGGCAGCAGACGCTATGTCCTACAATACAAAAATTACACAAATTTAGACAGAATCATCTCTATATAATTCTCATCAAAAGTGTTTAACATACATCAAAATCCTTTGCACGCTTCCACGGATGAAGTTATGCAAAAACAGGGCAACACTAAATATCACGCACTAAAAAGCATTGCAACTATTGGATTCAAAATGAAGAGAAAAAAAAAAAATACATCCTTCATTTTGACGCGAGTGCTGCTAAATGCCATCAACAAAATTTAAGAAGTTCCTTGTTTAAATAAATTTACAAAACATCAAAGGCATAACAAGCAAGAATTACTAACTGGATTCTAAAAGGCAATTTTTAACCCAAACACCAAATATTAGTCCCGACTCTGCGCCACTCTCTCTTTACATTCAACAAGGACTGGAGTATGCACAGAAAATGGTCAAGTTTTGGACCTATTTAAGAAAATATTACAACTTTAAATACCCAATTTGTATACATACTCAATATACCAAGATATTTTGTTGACATACTGGAGATTCACTGACTTATCATGGTATATAAATAATATAATAATAGGGAAATTTTGGTAGTTAATCCATTTTCTAGACCATGTTCAAAAAATGACCATAACTTTTTTTAATTAGGTGAATGCCCCATTTTTGTTAAATAGACAAAATACCAAAATAAGTGAATGAAATACCAGCCATTTTTAGCTAGTATTTTGTCTACTAACTATGGTAAATAATATAAATACCAAAAACGAATTTTTGGTAAATAGAGAGATCCCCAACAGCCGGAGACAAAAGATTCATATGAGAAAACACAAATAAACAAGCCTCTGCTTGAGCTTCTAAAGATAAAGGTACATGAACAGCCACTTGATCCCCATCAAAGTCTGCATTGAATCGCTTCCAAAGTAATGGGTGTAAACAAATAGCATGTCCTTCTACTAAAATGGGTTGGAAACCTTGTATGCCTAATCTATGCAGAGTGGGGGCCCTATTCAACAATACGTGATGCTCTTGCATAACTTCCTGAAGTATTTCCCATACAACCGCCTCTTTTTCCCGAATTTTACTCTTAGCAACTCCTATGTTCGAAGCAAAATAGACAAAATACTAAGATAAGTGAACAAAATATCGGTCATTTTTAACTGGTAGTTTGTCTACTGACCATGATAAATAATCTAACTACCAAAAAACGTACCATTCACCTGAAAAACAAAAGTTATGAACACTTTTTTAAATAAGTTCTAAAATTAAGTCATTTAGCTACAAACTCCTAAATAATAATATGCCAAAAACAGACTCGATTAGAGATACCAAAGCTTTGGAAACTCAATTGTAACTAAATCCAAACAGAAAACTAAGATCTCAGAAGTCAGAAACAATATAAGCTCTAACAACAAAAAGAACGAGAGACAGAGAGAAAAGCGTGCCTTCTTTAGTGACCCCGAAGATTCTGATGATGGCAGCGGGACCCGCAGAACTGGGAAGCAATTCTCTGCGGCTATCCCCAATCACGTAATCAATCTCCAACTGCTGAAAAACTACCGCCCAAAACCCACAGATAAAAAAAAAATCAAAAACCCTAGGTTACCAAATCAGCCCCGAAAATCGAAAGGAAAGAAAAAATTGCAAACGACCAAAGGTAAGCCGGACTGACCGACGCTCTGCGAGCCGGACGCGTAGGCGGCGGAGAGGGCGGGGCGGGCCCACTTGTCGAGGCCGCGGAGGATGAGGGCGTAGTCGTCGTCGTCGCCGGCGCCGGCGACGAGGGTTTCGTCGAGGAAGACGTCCTCGTCGAAGAACTCCTCGACGTCGGGCTGCTCCGCCGCCGCCGCCGCCCGGAGCTTGGGAGGGTTCGCCGGCGAGGGCTGAGGCGTCGGCGGCGGGCGTTTTCTGGCTGCTGCGGCGCTGCTCATGGGTGGGTGGGTGGGTGGGTCGGCCGGAGAGCGAGCAGTTTGGGTTGGCTTTGGGGTTTGGAAAGAAAGAGCGCTGTGAGTGAGAGAGTGATGAGAGAGAAATGATGAAATTCCCGCCAGTTTTGAGCCCGGGAGAAGGAGGGCTTTTCTATAAGGGATCAAGTCACGTGACTATCTCGTGATTTTATCTCGTTATTTAATTAATTTATATCCCTTTCTTTATTGAACCCCTTTTTTTAAAAAAATAAATAAATAAAAATATTGTATTATGCCACACTTTTTGACAACTTATTTTAAAAAATTATCACTTTAAAATAAAATTGCAGTTTGTGTCATTTTTAATAGCGAATCTGAGCAAATTGTTTATTGTACTTTATATTATACAGTAGTGACATAGATTTTAATTGTAAATTTTTATTTTTTTAAGTGACATTGGATCCATTTTTAAAAGTAAAACCTCTTAAGTGACATTTGATTGTAACTAGGGTTCTCTCTCCAGTTTGGCTAGGCTTTGTCTTCTTCCCTTTGTCTAGACTCTTATCTTCACCTCTTTGTCATGTCCACCCCCCTGTCTTCTCTCATATAATCACCTTTGTGTCCCCTGCTTGACACTATTTTGTCATCCTGCCTTGTGCATGGTAAGCGACCATGAATACGCCATCTAATCCTGATGCTCCACCTCAGCGAGTTGTTGCCACGTTTCACAGAGATAATGAGACACTTGCTCTCAAGCCAGATAAAGATGCTATGAAGAGGCGTGCAAAACTCACTCTCATTGGGAAAGTCATGACAAAGAAGGTCATCCCAAGGCATGTGGTTAGGAGTGTTTTTGCAAGTATATGGAATCTTAAAGAGCCAGATTCCATTGCTCTTTCCATTAATGGTCACAACATATTCACCTTCACTTCAACCATGAAGGTGATAGGAAAAAGGCATGGGATAGAAGGCCTTGGTCTATAAATGGGGCCCTCTTGGTGCTTAAAGCATATGACCCTAATTTGCTTCCTCAGAATATGAACTTTAATGAAGAGGAGTTTTAGGTGCAAGCTCTGGTATACCCAGTGATTACCTTACCCCACACGCTGACATAGTGAGTACAAAGGTCGGTAAGGTAATCAAGATTGACTTTATTGTTTGTGGTACTAGAAGGTGGTTTCATTATTTACAGATGCACATCGCAGTAGACATTTCCAAACCTCTGTATCCGGGATTTTTTTTCTCGAGAAAGCTGATGAAACGGCGGCATGGACTCAACTTAAGTTCGAGAGGCTCACTAATTTTTGCTACAGGTGTGGAATCATTGGGCATACGATTCAACAGTGCCAAGAGGTTTCACCGGTCACAGTACAAGGCCTTAATGGTGCAATGGTTGAAGTATGCGGAGCTTGGCTCCGGGGTGATTCCAACATTCTTGACTGCTTTGCGAAACCAATCTTCTACCCGGGGAGAAGTGCTCTACCGGTCCTGACTAGCAATGTAGCATAAACTACCCCGATGGAATTGGTTATAGGTGGAGATGGCCGTAACCATGTGGCCGGTGCCAAAATAGCTGAGTTGGAAATCAACGGTAACATCGCCAAAGTCATAAATGAGACAAATCTTGCCAATGGCGACATGCAAGAGGCCTTTTCACGCAGAGTTGAGCAGTAGATGAATCCTTTCCATTCTAGTGCTTATGCACTTTCTATTGATGAAAGGGAAGCTCTGGAAAACCCCCTTAAGGTACTGACACCTCCACCCTCTCCTTTTGAAAATATATCTAACCATTTTTCTGTTGATTTTGAGTTTATAGAGAAGCTTTAAACGTGGGCACAATTGATCCATTCCATAGCAAATTTCCCATACACTCAGATAGACAAACCCAAGTCCAAGCGTGCCTTGATAGCTTGGTTACCCTTGCCAAAACAAAAGTAGCCCCTATCTCAATTAAAACCATATCCAAAAATAACCAGGCCTACCAAAATCATCTGCTATCCCAAGTCCCAACCCACTCAAACCTTACACATAAACCTAGACTCATCTGGCCTCTATCAACCTACCCTGACCCATAATACCAATTCTCTTATCCTCTTTGAAAAGCCATACCTCGATTCACCCTACCCCAACCAAATTGAAACTTTTTCCACGCAAGCACATGATTCGACAATAGAAGCTTATCGTGGAACTCATTTTCCTCTGAAAAAAAGGAAAATTTCACTAGACCATGTGCAAGCTACTTAAGAGGTTTCCAACCATGCTAACAAAAAACTCAAGGGCTGTCAACCTTTTCTGGTGGTTCCTTTGGGTGAGGATAATGAAGATTTTGCTGCAATCTCTCCCATAGAGTCTCAAGGCGAATCTTTTAGGCCCCATGTGGGTGGTCCTAAAGGCCTCATGCCAACACATTTTCCAGCAAAAAGTAGTTCACAGGTCTCTAAAAACCTTACTGGTAGAAATCGACCTGGATGGAAAAAGAGGGCAAGGAATTTGGCTCTTGATGTGAGCAACAATGAGGAGATTGGCAGAGATATGATAGTACTTCTTGAGGATGACCATGTTGGCAGAGCCAACCACCCTGTGGATAGTGATAACGTGTCACAACCACAAGAGAAATGAGTCATATTATGTTCTAGAACTATCGGGGCTATGCCCATTCCTCGACAGTCTCCGAATTAAGGGCAGTGATAATATCTCAATCACCAGACATTATTATTATTTCAGAAACAAAGGTAGCGATGGATATTATGCAGCGTAGCTTGGAGAATGTGGGTTTCATTCACTTTGTTGGCATCCCTCCTGTGGGTCTTTCTGGAGGTATCATTTACGCTTAGAAACACTGGCTTGAGTTCGAAACGACTGTTGTGACTAAAAATCACATTGCCAGGATAGTTTACTCTAGCCCTCCCTCTACTCCTTGGCTTTTATCTGCCATTTATGGCCCGCTAAGGAATAGCGATCGTATGGCTTTCTGGTCAAACATTGGACACGCTATTAAGAGATTTAATGGCTCATGGCTGCTCATTGGCGACTTTAATATGATTCTCATGAATGATGAAAGGATAAGGGGTCACTCCCATGATCAATTGGCACCCAAGCTTAGAGAGGTGTTCAGTGAGCTGGGCCTTATTCCTATTAACCCTATAGGGAACCAATTCACTTGGTCCAACCGAAGGGGAGAGGGTGAAATCAAGGCCAAACTCGACCGTGCAGCAGCTAACTCGGATTGGGTAGAGGTTTTCCCAAACTTCAATCTCAAAAGCATAATTTTAGTCCTGTCGGATCACTATCCAATAGTTCTCAATTCTCTAGGGACGGTGGAATGGAGATCAGAATCTTTCAAAATTCCATGCGATGTGGTTACGAGACCCCAGATGTTTCTTAGTTGTTTAGCATGCTTGGAACTCTGAAAAACACAACTTTGCAGCTACTCAACTCTGTTGGAGATTAAAGGTGACCAGATCAGCCTAAAGCCGATGAAACAAAGATCAGTTTAGCTTTCTACAAGAAAATATCAAGAAAGTCAGAAGAGACCTTACGGTGTTGCAGACCTTGGATAACCTTGACAGACCCGAAGGTGAGAAGGCACTTCGAGACCATATCCAAGAGCTCCTCAATAGAGAAGAAATCATGTGGCAGCAGAAATCATGAATTTCGTGGATCAAAGAATGAGATAGGTGCATAAAGTTCCTTTTCGTTTCGAACATGGTGAGAAGGAAGCGCAACAGAATTGGCAGTATCAAAGTCGACGAAGAAAAGTGGATGCTCTCGTGCAGAGAGATAGAAACGGCATTTTCCAACAAATTTAAGCAACTTTTTACGGGCAACTCATATTCGCATACTGATCAAGTATCTCTGACATCCTTACTTAGCCCTTAATTTTCTATTCTGGAAAAACAAGAAATGAGGCTTATTCCTGATTGGCATGAAATCAAAACCACACTTTTTAATATGGGCTCCCTTAAGCCCCAGGTCCAGACAGTTTTTCAGATCTTTTCTTCAAAAAATTCTGGCATATAGTTGGCGAAGATGTGGTTAGTGTGGTCAGATATTTCTTTACTTCAAGAAAAATGCATACCAATCTTAATGCCACAAATTTGGTTCTCATACCAAAAATAAACTCGCCTGAAAACATCAATCAGTTCCACCCTATTGCTTTGTGCAATGTCATATATAAAATCATTTCTAAGATCCTTTCCAATAAGATTAAACCATTCCTAAACCGCCTCATTTGTCCCACAGAAATTGTCTTCGTTTCTAATCGATCTATCCATGATAATAGTGTGATTGTTCAATAAGTTATGCATAAAATGAAAAAGAAAACAGGCAGAGGTGGCCTTATCGCAATTAAGATTGACTTACAAAAAGCATATGACAACATGAATTGGGATTTCATCATCAGAACTTTGGAGCAGCTTGGTTTCGATCAAGTATGGGTTGATTGGGTGAAGGAATGCGTTTCCACTGTCTCTATGTCAGTAATTATAAATGGTTGTCCTCAAGAGTCTTTCAAGACTTCTCGAGGTCTTCGTCAAGGCGATCCTCTCTCCCTATACCTCTTTATCGTTTGGATGGAAGTTCTATTGCGAATGATAAATCAAAGAATAGAAAGAAAAGAGATTGGACGTATCAAAGTATCAAGGACTGCCCCGGCCTTATCTCACATGTTTTTTTGCTAATGACATCTTTCTTTTTGGAAAAGCTTCGATGAAGGAAGCTAGGAAAATAAAAGATTGTTTGGATGACTTCTCAGCTCTCTCGGGACAAATGATTAGTGCTACCAAATCAAGCATTAGCAAAAACACGAGCACTCAAATGAAAAGGAACATTTGTAATTGTCTGGGTTAAGAGAGCTGACTCAAAATTCCAATTATTTGGGACTTCCACTTCTCTACACCAGACGGAAACAAAGGATTTCGCTTTTGTGTTGGAGAAATTTGACTTGAAGTTAGCAGGATGGAAAGCAAAACTCTTATCTCAAGCAGGAAGGCTTACCTTGATCCAAACTGTTGGACAATCTTTGCCGGTTTATACCATGCAGACTACGGCTATTCTTAAGAAGATTTGCTCCGAGATTGACAGCCGGTTGAGGCGTTTTTGGTGGGGTCATGACAGCGGAAATAATAGAAGTCTCTGCCTGAGATCACGGAGTAAAATTTGTACTCCAAAAAGTCATGGAGGGCTTCGTGTTTGATTAGCTAAAGAAGGGAATCTAGCTTTATTAGCAAAATGGGGATGGGAGCTTGTTTCTGGAAAAAAAAAGTCTTTGTGCCTAGACATCCTGTGTGCTAAACACCTAATGGAAGATTCCTTCCTTAAAAAAGAACCAAAGGCTAGCGATTCTTGGATTTAGAAGGGTATTTTTAGCACTCGCGATTTGATATGCCGTAATGCCTTTATTTCTGTCGGATATGGTAAAAAAATTAATATTTGGGAGGATCCATGGGTGCCATGTGGGGGATAGCTTCGTCCTGATCCAACTGGATTACCTAGACAAGGCTTTCTCAGAGTTAGTGATTTTATTTGGGACAAAAAATGGGATGTCTCCAAATTGAAGCTGAGTTTCCAATTGCCAGATGTGCACAATATACTCAAAATTAAAATCCCTAGAAATGAGGAAGAAAATAAATGGGAATGGAGAGCAAGCAAAAAGAGGCATTTACAACAAAATCAGCTTATCTCTCAATAATTAAGTCTTGCCTTAGTGGACAAAGGAATACTGCTCCCTTAATCTGGGAGAATATTTGGAAGAGTTGTATTCATCAAAGGCACAAAATTCCCTGGTAAAGATTGTTTACAGAGTGTATCCTTACTAGAAGTATCCTTAACAGAAGAATGAACATCCCTGACACTTCAAGTGCTTTTTGTGATGAATCAGCCATTGAAGCTCCCCACCATATTTTCTTTCTTTGCTCAAAATATATGGAGTTCAATGGATTTTAATCTTTCTTTGCAGGGCACTAAGAAACTTCAACAATGAACAATGGTTTTCCTTTTTTGCCTCGGGTTCTCCAAATGATATTGAAGGAAACCAGCGCTTATTGTTGTCTTCTATGGTGATGGAAAACATCTGGAGAACACTGAATGAAGTTCTTTAAGGAGGAGGCCAGGCGTCGATTGCTGGTACACATTAACGAATCAACAAAGCCTTTAGTGAATATCAAGTTATTTTGGTTCCTCCACTAAATTCAGACTTTTCTACATGGAAATGGAATCCACCTTCCCAAGGTTGGATAAAACTTAGAATTGTGGCCTTACATCATCACAGTAGAATACTAGCGGTAGCTGTGGCTCGGAATGAACTAGGATCGGTCTTGAACTTCAATGTAGAAGCTGTCCAAGCTTATGATATGGGCACAATTGACACCATCAGCATGCTCCTTGCTTTCAGGCTCGCAGCTCAATCACAATACCAATATTGTATTTTTGAAGGTGGTAATGAAAGGGTCATTAATGCTCTGACTTACAATCAGCTAATATGCCCGCCAATTCCAGAAGAAATTTTTGAAGCTATCCACAACACTGCTAGTTCGATTGTATCTTGGATTGCAGTGAAAGTTGATAGGCAGTTAAACAATTTAGCTTTTGATCTCACTTTAAGGACTGTGATTACCTTTTTTGAGGATGATTAGACTCTTTTTTATATCACCGCTCTTGTTTGTATGATGAAAATCTTCGTTTTATCTTATTAGTATCTATTTTGCACCCAAAAAAAAAAATGGTTTATGAATACTCTCTTCAAACTTTCTTTATAAAAAGGGAGAATTTTTAAAATAAAGCCATTTTTTATGTCACTTAATAATCTATGCCCCAAGTGGTGTGCTCCTTTTATTTCCACTTAATGTTTATAGTGTAAATTTTAGGGTATAAATTAAAAGTGCAATACACATGGGGTATTGATTATCATTGTGTCAATAATGGGGCATTCCTCAAAATCCTCCTTATAAAAATTGAAAAACCAAAATCATAATTTTCATTCATTTACAAATTACAACCTACCAATGGAGATTTTGGAAAGTAAAAGTAAATAAATAAAGTGTACTCTGATTATATGAATAGTGTAGACTGGTAGAAAGAAGTAATTTGGTATATAAAAGCTCTCTTTGTATCTTTTTTTTTTTCTCATTCTTTCTTTCTTCTTAATGTCTAACGTACTAAGATGAACGATCTTTTGAGAAGTTTCGTACTGCATTATTTAATTTAAATCGAAACAGAATAAATCACTATATACAAATTTTTGGTTTTACTCTTTTAGATTATCTAACAAGACAAGCTTGTAATAGTTGGAGTTACAAAACAAAGTATCAAAAAAGATAATCAATAGCCTTATCATTCTCAATATTTGAAATCTTAATGTAATATGATCATCTTAGAAACTTATCAATATTCCTTTTTCTAAGTCAGTACTTTGATCTAATATATAGCTAGCCCATATATATATATATATATATATATATATATATGTGAGGAGTGCTATCCTCAGACTTAATGGATCTGGACCGTCTATTTCAGTGGACTCCACGGTAGGTCTCACGTGTGATCCACCGACATAGATGGTTCAGATCTCTTAGACGCGTCTGAAATTAGCATTTCTGATATATATATTAAACTCCAAATTCGTAGTCATATATGTTGATGTTGAAATCTGTCGACAATTATTATTCATTTTTATTTCTAAGAGGATGAGAAGATTCGATCAATTGATCTTAGGCTCCCAAACGACTAAAATTTTCTTTCGATTTTTTTTTTTATTTGTGCATAAATTGTTCCCTTTGAATCTTGGCATATGGTGGGACCTTTTTCACTGAACTCACAACAAATTAGGGCCACTTTTTTTTTCAGTTAAATTCTTTTGCAACAGATTAGGACCGTTTGCTTCAATGCCATTTGACCATTTCGACTTTGGAACGGTGTGAAAGAGATGAAACATGCCAAAATTCAAAGTTTCTGAAGTTGATGTGAGATGTGTTGTAAGGGAAAAAAAAAAAAAAGAATGTGATAATAATTAGATTCTATAAAGAATATGACAAAAATTGATATTTTATATATTAATCAGCTGTAGTAATAATAAAATCTAAACGTTGAGTCGAAATTAATTATTAAAAAATAATCTTTGGCAACAAATTATGCAAGAATTATGACAAAGTCAATTTTAACTAAATATTTAGTTTGACTTGACATTATTATAGAATCGTAGCAAATTAGGTCTCAATAATGTGCACCAAATTAATAATTTAATAATAAATAATAAATCCTAAAACATCGAATTGATAAATAATAATTTAATAATAGAGATTATTGAGTAATGATTTTTTTGGGTTATTTGTGGTAAACACTCCGTCTATTCCATTTTGAATGGCTTGACTTTGTAAATTTTGAGGTGGTATAAATAATTGAGATTTAAGAATATTGCATTGTGATTAATAAAGTTACAAAAAAAATTGAAGAAATTGAAATGGAATGGAAAGGATAGGAGGCAAACAAAGGTTTTTAACAAGATGTTCGAGAAAATAGTCAATGTTTCTAATAATTAAGGAAATATTTATTTTTATAAGTAAAGGATGTTTACACGATCATATAATTTACCGTATACTCTTAAATTTGTATAGACTAATGATTAATTTATTAATTTTTGAAAACGTTAGTCATTTCTTTAAAATATAGACAAAAAAAAATCAATAATAGTTGAGATTTTTAAGGATTTAACTAAATTTTTTGTTATTTTTTTAAGGATTTACATAGTTTCATGAAATTAAGAATTTAGCCGTAACATACGTGTAACATATTTAAGTTTTTAAATATTATCAAAGAGCCTTTTTGGTATTTATTTTAAAAAATTATTTAAAAGACCAGTTAAGAAATTAGTTATTTTAAAGGTAAAATTTGAAGGATTTAACCCTAGTTTCGTGAAACATAATATATTACATGTATGTTATGACTAAATTCTTAATTTCACGAAACTAGGGCTAAATCCTTTAAACTTTACCTTTAAAATGGCTAATTTCTTGTCTTTTAACTATTTTTTTACAATATTAATTAGAAAATAATTAAATACCAAAAAGACTCTTTGATAATATTTAAAAACTTCAAACCGGATTGACGTAAATATTCTAGGTTTTTTTTTTTTTTTTGCAAAAAAAAAAAAAACACTTGCAAGAAAAAAGAAAGAAAAATAATTATTTTTGCACTAGAAATATCGACGTACTTTTTCTTTTATAAATTTTGGAATTTCCCCTTTAATCATTTGTTTCGTTTTATCAAATGAATTTTAAATAGTTTTCATACAATTTTAAATAGAATTTTAAATAGTTTTCATTTGTATCGTTTTTAAATATCTCATACATGTGAACTTCTTAACATAATCGCGCAAGCTAAGTCATATGAAAGAGGGAGATTCCCTTAATAAATATTTAAAGAAGTTTATAAATATAATAGTATGTAAACATGTAAATAATGATTTGTTTTGATAAGCGGATATGCTATAAAATGTCTTCGTCCAAGTCAACATCTAAATGTCAAATTCATATTTAAGTATATTTTATTTGTCTTCACATGAGGTTTTTTTGCACTTCGTCTAAAACATGAAATTTCAAATATGGGACGTTCACCGATCATAATATTTTACTTTTTTTAAACTGCATTTCACTGAAAAGTCATACTATTCTTAAAATATAGCTTCTTTTTTTTTTTTTCTGCTGAACTTAAAATATAGCATTTGAGTCCGAAAAAAGTTCTTCAATATTATTCTAAATGTAGCATTTGCTTGCATGTCAAATTTAATATTTTGATATTGTAATTTGTTAAATTTAGTATGAATGATATCATATGTATTGATTTTATGCTAAACTTAGCATAAAAATAACTATGTTAAATTTAACATAACATTGAACTTAAAAGTTTAAAGTTCTTTTTTTTTTTTTCCGTTAAATTTTAACAATAACATGACTATTATCATATTTATTGGAAATGTTTAGTCTACCAATTTATTACCGATGGCAACTTGTGTTGTGTAGGAACAATATTAAATTTTAGTCTTTTTTTTTTTGGGCAAAGAAATTTTAGTCCCTTAAGTCATGCACTTGTGACAATTTAATCCTTAGATAGTTTTTAACAATTTCATCCCTAAATTTAACTAAATTTCAAGAAAAATGATACCTTCGTTGCCAAAGATAATATATTATAACACCAAAGAGGTCTTAAACTTCCAATGGTATTTTGTTGGCGAAAAAGGGAAATTAGCCCAAATGGCCCCTAAACTTTTGTCTCGATAACAGTTTGGTTCCAGATTTCTTTTTATTTGCTCAAATGGTCACTTTTTTAAAGAGACAACGTATTTTGGATGAATTTTGACCTATGAGTCGTATATACTTGCTTTTCTTATATAAAATTCCCAAAATAACCCTTGGTTTTTCTACTTTCAAATCTCTCTCTAGCAAATTAGATATTTAAGAGGCAGGGGGGGTTTCGTTCCCGTTTTACGCATTTTTGGGGGGTTTTTTTTTTTTTTTTTTTGCTTTTTCCCTAAAAAAACGCATTTTTCAATGGCAAAATTGAAATTTAAAAAAAAAAATTGGGCCCAAATATGAATAATAAAAACTTAATGAGCTAAAATTAAATAAAAAAGATATAATATATATAAACTTGGGCCCGCTTGTAATTAATGTAAAAGGCTTGACGCGCAGACAGACTCCACCGCTTCAGGCCTATTTTGACGCTCATTTAGGGGCGCGTGCTTCCTACGCACCCCTAACCCCACCCTTTTTTTTCTTTGTTTTCTTTATTCTTTTTAATTCTTTTCCCCTTTTTTTCTTTTAAATTTCTAACCTATCTAAATTCATTTTATGTTAACAACCCATTTGAATTTTAAAAACTCATTTTTTTTTTGTATTTGACTAAAAAAAATTATAATGAAAAAAATTTCTTACCATGGTCGGTTATATATTTTATTCATAATTCTTTTGACATTCATTGTGTTGTGTTTATTTGAATCCGAATAACTTTTTTTTTCTTATTTTAATTTATTGTTGTCTCTTTTTATGTTTTGATTAGTTTCATATTTTTTTCACTCCAAAAAAAATTATTTTATTATGTTTATTCTCTCTCCTTTAGATTCTTAAAATTTGATATTTTGTGTCATATATTATTAAAATTTACTATTTTAATTACAGAAAAAATTGAATCTCTTTACAACATTTATTTTTTTAGCAAAAAAATATTATTTTATTTAATTATAATTACTTGAAATTTTAAACGGAAAATTTTTAATTTATCAGATAAAATTAAAATGTGTTTAACTTCGTGCGTAAACTCAACTAGTCTAACAATAAATTCTAAAGCATTAAGCTATGTTCACTAATTTTTGTTATTCTTTTTAGATTTCGTTATTCTTTTTAGATTCTACACGATAATACAGTAAAACTAGATGTTTGGTAAAAACAACTTTGGATCAAAACTTTCAACAATTTGCTGTAAAGATGAAGAAGCAACTCCTATAACACTTTTGGATTCTATTATGGCTGTTAGCAATTTTTCTAATCCTTTTAGATTATTTTTCTAAAAAATTATGATTATTATCACAACAACTTATTCTTACAACACAACAAACAATAACTTTTTCTTTCAGCACAACATTAGATAGTTAGAGTAACAAAATAAAATATTAAAAAAGTAATCAATAATAATTTGACTTATCATTTTAGATATCCAAAATTATAAGTGTAACATTGCTCTTAGAAACTTCTCAATATTTATTTCTCGTATTTATATTTTAATACCATTCCAACTTTGGAGAGTTGTGAAAGATGTTAGAGGATGAAATTCGTGCGCCACATGGCAAACTGAACCATATAATTCTACACAAGACTAGACTGGGCAAAACTGGGTAAGCAAGTCCAAGCAGGATCGAGTCGAGTAGGACCAAGCAAGATCGAGGTGAACATATCCAAGCAAGATGGAGCTAAAGCAGAAAAAGGCCATGTGTTGGAACTTGGCAGCCATCAATCATCATGAATCCAAGTGAGCTTCTAGAAAGTGCGATTGGTACGACGACTCCACAGTCGCCATGTGTAGGGAGAGGAAGCATGGAGCGCCCGCCGCACCGATAGACGAGTTCAACCCGCAACAATTACTATAAAAATGACGAATCAATTTGTAGAGAATTTTAAGGAAATAGTCATTTTTTGAAGGGTAATTTAAAAAAAAAAAGGTCAATGTTTCAAAATTTTTAAGAAAATAGCCATTCAAGAAATTTATTACCTTTAAAAAATTTCTTACAACAAAAATTATGTGTAATTTTATTATGGTATGAAATTTTTTATTTTTGTAAAAAAACAATAAAAAATTTTAACGCTATTTTTTTAATTTTCTGAAACTGTAGCTTTTTCTTTAAAATACGCTCTCTAAAATGACTATTTATCTAACTAATTCCAATTGTACTAGAAATGTTCACAGTCTTCCTAGTACACACTTGTGTAAGATTTGAGCGTCAACAAAAGAGATGAAACACATAGCTTCCATGGCGTGGTACAAGGAATAAACAGAATGCAAACATGTGAAAGAAAATTTAAAAAAATAATAATAATAAAAAATATCAACGGACAAAAATTGAAATTTACTTATGGGCCAATTAAGTAATTAGACATTTTAAAGGTAAAGTTTAAAGGATTTAGCCATAGTTTCACAAAATTATGGATTTAGCCATAACATGTATCATTTTATGTTACATGTAATATATATCCGTGTAAAAAGTGTAACATTAAATGTAACGTTACATATAACACATAGCATTATATGTAATGTTACACTTTTACACGTATATATGTTACATGTAACATTTTATGTTACATAATATGGCTAAGTCCTTAATTTCAATATTTTAGGACTAAATCCTAAAAAATTACCCAAAAATTTGATTAAATGCCTAAAAAAATTGTTTACTTAACAGGAAGCACTTTCCCGTGCCTTAGGATTATTGTGTTGCACAATGTTGATAAGAAAAACATAATGTGACAATAATCAGAGATAAATAACTATAAATATTCAATTTTTAACATTTAATTTAAATAAATATTCATTGTTTTTAAAATTATAATAAAATTATAACAAAATACTTAAACAACTCACTATCCAAGTAATTGATACATTAATTGTTTTCTTCAATTATTGAAATTTGGGTATGTATTTTAATTTCCTCCCAGTTCACTCATAATTAGGTTGTCTAAGGAGAATGACAAAATAATGTTTTAAATATTTTTCTGCTGTATCAATAATATAAAATCTTAACGTTGTGTCGAAATTGATTATTAACACACAAAAAAAACTTTGGTGCAACAAATAATGCAGAATTCTGACAAAGACAGTTTTAACTAATTATTTAGTTTAGCTATACGTAATTAATGAATCTAAAGTAAAACCAACTTAGTCCTCATTGCGCACCAAATTAAATCATAGAACATCAAATTAATAATATTACAAAAACTTCTTTTTTTTTAATATTACAAATAGACATAAAGATTCTAGTCTTCTTTTTAATTATTATTTCAACTTCATAAATACTCTGGTTTGAAAGTTTGGAAAGTCTTTTTTTTTTTTTATTGTTTTGATTAGTGAAGTTATAAATATTCAAGCCAAGTCAACGATTGTTAGAGAGCAAATCCAGGTCACTCTTGAAGACACAGCTTCGACAATGTGCTATTGGAAATACAGGTCTCTTTTTTCCGTGTTTGGTGTTGATTTTTTCTAGCGCCTAAGGAATAATCAAATCCATGGTAATTAATCTAGCTATGTCATATGAGTTATGACCGAGTTGTGGAAGTTGCAGGAACGTGGCTTTTATCTTTTATAATTTAGTGTGGTTTTCGGTTTTATATTCTAGAAAAGAGAAATGAAAAATGACCAGAAATTTTGGCTAAAAAACTTGACCAGAATGATGTGTCAGTTTGTTATTGAATAAAATAAAAATAAGTGCATTCTTTTATCGCCAGTAAATGATTGACACATCATTCTGATCAATATTTCCAGTTGATGATGTCGCCAAGGCTGTGTTAATAAAATAACAATGTTGCTACATTGGACGATGACAAAGCCTTGAGGGCTCAGACATCGTCGCATCCATCGTACACGTGGCTCAAGTCCATGGTGGCGCATGAGCTGCTAAAAATCTGCGTACGCTGTTGCAGCCTCGTCGCACGGATGGGTCGGAGCGATCGCCGAAGCACAACTCCATGGAGTTCAGCTACGACGCATCGAGCTATGCGTACGGCTGCGAGGACGAGGCCTTCTCACTTCGGGGCTTCGCGGTCAAGCTCGATTAGCCTCACAGATTTGGTTTTTGAGGTCTTGTCAATAATGGGAATAGAGCTAAACTAGCCCCACAGATTTGGTTTTTTCGTATTTTGACATAATCAATAATGACAAACATGTGTTATTTCAATTGATTTTTCATTTATGGTTTATGATCGACGAAATTTTCAAATTCATTGATCAGGTTTTGTTTTTGTTTATTTATACTATTAATTCATGTGAACAAGTTCACAATTTCTGAGCTAATAATTGAATCTATCATGGGTTCAAGAGCAATCCATATTGGCCACTTGTATATTATTAATTTCTTTTTTTTTTTTTTTAGTCTTTTGTATCAGTCCTTTTGCGCTTTTTCACAAATCAAAAGAAGCAACCGATTATAATTTGGTCTTTGATTTTATTCATTTTGCTCTTTTCCACAAATCAATTTAATTTATTAAGTGTTTGGTTACGCTTATAGAAAACTTTGTTATAGACCAAATCTTGTTGTTACAGTGGTAAAAAGTTTTATGTATGAAAAATCACACTAAATCACTTTAATATTAAGTGTTTGGTATGTGTTACGTTTATAGAAAAGTTTCTTGCAAACCAAATTTTTTGTTGGAGAAATTATAGTGAATATCCAATTTTTAAAACTTAATGTAAGCTATTACTTAATCTCTTAAAAAATGTAACCAACTACCTAAGTAATTCAATTACTTACATAGTGATAAGTGGTAGTAATTCACTTATTTACCAAAAGCATGTGCAAGTAATCCACGAATTGACTAGAAACTCAATTACTTCAAAAGTTTGGATATTTATTTTCATTGTTATATAAATTCTGGGTATTTTTCTACTTCACCCATTTTGTTGTTACCTTAGTAACAAATTTTATGACAATGATAATAAATTTTGGGACGCACTGAATTTTGTTGTTACATAGTAACAAACTTCAGTGACAACAAATATTTTTTACAAAATTAAATTTGTGATAATAGTTACAAATTTTGAAAACTAAGATTTTGATTTTGAACTTGTGGGAAAGTAGATTTGAGTATTGGTGTCGTCACAAATTTGTGACAAATGGTTACGAACTTTGTGACAATGGTAGAAAATTTTGTGATAGATTAAATTTTGTGACATTAATCATAATTTTTGTGATGATGGTAACGAATTTCCTCACAAATTTTGTTCAATCTACATGCATACTCATGAAGGTACAAGTTGATCCTTGTTCACACCCTAACAGATAGCATAATTAGCAACACGACATATTAGGAAAAAAAAAAAAGATTTTGATTACGAATTTATAGTTTTAATAGGAATATACAAATCCCAGGCACAAAGAAGCCTTAATCCTTGAGAGTTGAGACCAAAAACAACCGTGTAATTATCAAAATCCATATATTAAATGTTTATAACAAATGTCAATACAAAATTATTGGAAATATATTCAAGCGGCTCTTCGAGCGATACTCCGAGAATGGCATCAACCGATCACTTTCACCGCTTCTTGGCTGAGTCACAGAAAGAAGCGAATGTCGCCATTGAAGAAGCTCTTGTGATTTTCGAGTGGAGCATCATGGCTTCAAGCACCTCTCCATGAGCCAAAAAAGAAGTGAGCCGTTATGAGGGGCATTTTCGTCAGCCCAAACCAAAATTTTAAGCTGTCATGACCAATTTTTTTAATTCTTAAAAGGGTCAGTTAGGTAAATAGTCATTTTAGATTGTGTATTTTTAAAAAATAGTCATAATTTAAAATTTTTTAAAAAATAGCTATAAAACTGTAAGAAATTTCTGATAATAATAAAAATATACATAAAAATAATATTTTTAGAAATTTCTGCACTAAACAAAAATTATGTTATAAATTTCTTACATTGCTAGTTTTTAAATTTTTTGAAACTGTGACTATGTTTTAAAATAATTTTGTAAACAGTGACTATTTTCTTAAAATTTTCTTTTTAAAATAGGAGAATTGCAAAAAAATGTCATTCTTAGTGTCATTTAAAGGTGGCAAAACGGTAACCGTTACCGTACCGTTACCGTTTTGATGCGGTTAAACGGTTAACGGTAACGGTTAACCGTTACCGAAATAAAACGGTAACGGTTAACCGTTATCGTTTTATTTCGGTAACGGTTTAATCGTTACCGTTAACCGTTTAACCGTTTTTAAAATTTTTTATTATTATTTTTCAAATATTTAATGTATTTTTTAATTTATTTTATTATTTTAATATAATTTTTTTTTAGAAAATAATAATAAAATAATCAAAAACGGATAACGGTCGGCCAAAACGGTTAACCGTTACCGTTTGAAAACGATAACGGTTAACCGTTTGAAAACGGTAACGGTTAACCGTTTGAAAACGGTAACGGTTAACCGTTACCCTTTTTAACGGTTCCGATAACGGTTAACCCGTTTACCGGAACCGAATTGCCACCTTTAGTGTCATTCAATAACCTATGCTTCAAGTGGTGTGCCCCATTTGTTTCTACTTTATGTTTGTGATGTCAATTTTGGGATACAAATTAAAAGTGCAACATACATAGCACATAAATCTTCATTGTGGAAAAAAGAGGGGCATTCCTCAAAATCTTCCTTAAAAAACGTAACTCATTTACTTGAAACTCAATCCCAAAAATAACAAAAAAGCTAAGAGGCCATTATTAATGTCCCTTAATAATTTATACCGCAAATGACGTGTTTTTTTTTTATTTTCACTATATGTTTATAATGTAAATTTTTAGACATAAATTAAAAATACAACATACATAAAATTATGTTTATGATATAAATTAAAAATGCAACATACATAAAGCACAGATCGTCATTTGGCAAAATAGAACATTCCTCAAATTTTTTGGTCTATAATAGCACTAGATAAATATCCGCGTGCACTTACAAATTTTGGAAGTCCCCGTTTAATCATTGGTATCGTTTTACCTAGTGAATTTTAAAGAGTTTTCATTTTTTCTCCAATAAATTTTGAAAAACCTTTACAAATACCTCGTACACTTTGAAAATGTGAGTTTCTTATTATATGAAAGAAGACCATTAAAGCCTCACTATTTGAAGAAGTTTGTATCAGGACAATTACAGCTTCAACATTTAAAGAAGTTTATAAACATATTACTCTATTAATTAATAATATTGGACCAACAAAATTTATTAATTTATTAATTATCATTAAAATTATGATATTTTTTAGGATTTAGCCAAATTTTAGACTATTTTTCTAGAAACTAGCCATAGTTTGAAAATTTTAAGAAATTAGCCCCTTTTTTTTCAATCACGGTCGATGAAGGTTTTGACAATGGCAGTTTTGGTTTGTTTTTTTGAGTTAAAGTAGTCGAATTTTTTGGAAATTTTTTTATTTGATTTTGACAGTTTTTTTTAGTAATTATCATGAATACTTCTTGCTATTAAGATGTTTATTTTGGGATGAATGACTATTTGCTTAATTTTGACATTTTTGGGCTAAATCCTTTAAACTTAGACTTTAAAATTATTAATTCCTTAACTGGTTCTAAAATTAATTGAAATAAATTTGTATTTACCCAAAAAAAGCACGTATTTAACTCTTTCATAAAAATGTTACTATAATTTTAGATATTTATGTATAAAACAGTTTTAATAACGGTTCTGGTTATCGTTTTGTCGGCATAACGTAAGAATAGGTCTAATTTGTTTTGATAAAGTGGGTGTGCTATATAAAAATGTCTTCGTCCAAGTCGACATTCGACATTCAAATGTCGTATTCATATTTAAGTTTCTTTTTCTTCCTTCACATGAAGTTATTACATTCGCAGTTTAAATGACATTTTTCTTGTTTTTTTTTTTTTTTTCCAAAATTCATAGACAAAATACCTAATGCCCTTTCCTTGTTAATATTATTATTTCTCATAATTCTCATCTCATGACAATATGTTAGATCAGAATTCAGAAGTACAAGGTGGCTAGGTTTGTGGGTCCCACTTCCCAATGATGGCGGGACCGGTTATTGTAGGGTTGGGTTGTTCCTAAACCCAAAAGCCAAACTCTCATCAAATCAAAGAGCGTACACACTGTCACACTGACACAGTCACACACGCTTTCAAAGAAAATAAAATTAAAAAAAAAACTTAAAAAAGGTAAAAACAAATATAAATATAAATGTGATAAGATAAAGAAACTACACTAACACATTGATTTTGACCTGTTAAAGTCTGACCAATTTATTCCTTAATCCACGGCTACTTGTTCTGTGCAGCAAAAATATTGAATTTTAGTCCCTCAAGTTTTAGATTGTGATGATTTAATCCTTGGATAATTAATTTTATCAATTTTATCCCAAAATTTTGGACGAGTTGTAAAATAAGTTGAAATTAAATGATGTTGCAAGCTGATTTTCGTCCGAGGAGCTATTATCGGGGGTGACCCCCCCCCCCCCCTCCCTCTCCCCCGCGATCGAGTGCTACCTCCGAGTGTCCGTAGCCAGACACATGACATTGCCACGCCATCAAGAG